>OZ026612.1:55987167-56587167 GCA_964020975.1 Hermodice carunculata
AAAGAAATATATGGAACATTTGTTGGTCAGATTGTGACTTGCGTAGTCAAATACAAATCTGCTGCTGCTTTTTAGCTTAGCGATATGCAGATAATCCAAAGACCGCTCTGTATCTTTACTGTGTCATCGTAATTTCCTCCTGCTTTCATAGCAGGCAATAATGCGTTTTCTTGTGAACTATATAGCACAGTTGTTTTCCACCCATTCTGTTTTTCTGCTTGGCGTATCTGCTGCTTATATCGACAATACTAACATTCATTTTACAGGGTAGAGTCTCAGATTTAAGGCGCAGGTGAAACACGGATAGCCAGAGTTTCATTAAGAACGAATTATTCAAAATACATTTTGGAACCAAAATGCTACAGAGTACAAACGCTACATTGAAAGAATAAATGCATACTTCCTTCCTAGGCATCAAGTAGTTGTGACATGTAGGTTGTCCAAACCAGCATGGATTTACTTCAAACCGGCACTGGTTTGGTTCATGTCAGATTAATCGCTCATTTTGTATCCTTCATTTTTTTTTCGTCATTTGATTTGGTTTGCTGTTTTTGCAATATCAGGACTCAGGATTCAGGATTTTTGATTTTCCCGAATTATATCTATGGGGAATAATATTTAGTTCAAAAATATAAAGTATTAAGGGAACGGAAGAAAAATATGACAATATGTCAGACGGACACACATTGAGATCTTTACAGACAGCTGCCATGTGTACCCCCTACATACAAACAATTATGTTATAAATCCAAGCGACAATGTAAGATGAAAGCTAGGCGACTGGTGCCAAAGGTTGCAGGTTCGAGTCCCGCTCGTTCCAAACATGAAATATACTACTGATGAACAAAAGTCATTAGAGAAACCATACATTCATTTGCATTTAAAATCCAGAGACTTTTCTAAATCTAAATTACAAACATCATTTCAGTGATATGAATGAATGAATGATATAAAATTAATGTTAGCTCTTGCAAAAAACGTAGACATCATTCTGGTCTCATTCGTTTTACAAATATATCAAAATGTACTCTGCACGTATGTTTGCTTGCATACAAATATGCTGTTTGCTATGTTTATGTGCTTTTGTACCACGGAACGACCGGGCTTCCAACCAGCAGCCAGAGACTCCAACCCTCCCATTTTCAGCGAGAGATCTCTCATTATTTTGCCCTTTTTCCAAATATTCCCGTTCTCCCGCTTAGTAAATGTTTTCTCCCGCCCAGAAAAAAAAATGGATGAGGTAAAAAAAATCATCAAAATACAACATGTGAACTCCATTATTTTGTTTTAATTTTCTCACCCCAGGAGGGAGCATAGCCCTCCCAGACCCATCCCCCAGCACAGTCGCTGCGCTCCGTCACATCTCCAGTTTCAATAGTACTCCAGGAGGGAGAATCTCTAGTTTGTATGAAGCTGTGGGTTGGAGTCTCTAGCAGGAACCTTCGGCACCCACCACTTAGCCCAAAATGGGAAACGCACATATCCGCATCGCAAAATCTCCATTTTTAAAAAAGAGTGGTTCAGTGGAGGTTGATATGCCTAAATGTCATAATCGATGCGGTGTGTAATGTGATGACATAAGTTAAATGAATTTAGAACCTTTCTCGGTATTAAAAAAAATGATAATAAATAATGTCCGATGATGAAGAAACTTTATCATTATGAAGTGGTCTCCTTTTACCTCCTAAAAATCTTAGCTTCCTGATAGTACATGATAGCTCTTCGTGGATAACTTTTGGAACTCATTCCTCAAAACGAAGTTATTGTTATAACGATAGCGATGGCAATGGTCACGTTGTCGGGGCAAGAGTGCTTATGGTGGGTACATATCCGTTGGTAAGACAGGAAATACATTAAACGTATGCGAGGCTCGGGCAGTAGGCACGTCAGCCATATACATCAAGTATATTGACACTGTAAATGTTTCTCCAAGTGTTTGCAAAAATCAATTCTGATCTGACGCAAGTATTGAGCAAGGTACCAAAATTCATTCATTTCCACATTCACCCACTCGGGGGTTCTTCCAGTGGAAATTGCGGCAAAAATGTTAGCATATTTTAAGTGAGTAGGAATAAGTTAAAACGTCCTTCACAATATAACATGTAACTGGCTCAACAAATATGGCTGACAACTTATGTTCACTTAGACAAGCAGGTATATGGGTTTCCCATTTTCGGTCGGGCTATAGGTACCAAAGGTTGCTGCTTCTAGATCCAGCTGATCCGTGGTCAAAATACTGAATAGTATATTTTTTGGTATTTTTCTCAATGCTTGTGGACTATAATCATTGATTCTGGGACAATTGCGTATACAGTGCTTTGCACTAGCCCATATGCAATTTTCTCCACTTACATATTTTTCCCAAGAATTTAACACTCGGGTATAGGCTTAGTTAATATGGATACTTCAGGCTGTTTGGTATAAAAGCATTGTACATAAAGGATGATTGATGTAATATAACGCAATGTAACATAATGTGACATATTGCGGTGAATTACAGCACAAAACAATATATCATACTCCATGACACAGTATAAAACAATACAATACAATAAGTACAATAAAATGAATATAATTAAAAAATTGAGAAGTGTTGTTTACTTAGATGTACGGCTAAATCAACATAGTGTGTGTCAGTGGAAACCACTAATTTGGTTTATAGGATATTGGGTATTTGTTTACCGAGAGAAGTCACCCGCTAAACATTACTCAAACTTTTCATTGACAGAATGATAAAAAATTAATTCAATAGTTTTCCTGGATGTGATTGGGTGTATTGACCTCACTCATGCCATCTTAAGATGTCTTATATAGATTTCTGAGCGCAAACGTTTTCCATTCACATTAAATTTCAGTTAAAATATGAAAGCAGACGACAATCAACATCAGGGCGTTTCAAGGTGATTTGAGTGGGAAAGGGTTAAGACCGTGCATTGGCCTTTGCATACTTTGGCGTATTGGATATCTTTACACAACCATTATAGGCTGGCTTATTCATGGACAAGTCTTTCTAATCATTCATATTATTTTCCAGAAAGTTTGTTAAATTTTTAATTAACCCGCACAGCAATTTACGTTGTCTAGGAAACTTGTCTTCCTTCTTTTGTATACCAGAAAACTTGTGCATGTGGTACAAGCTCTTCAGGTAAAATTTCCAGCCACTTTGCTGAAGATGAAAGGATAAGATACTGTTTATATACTTATTTTGCATATTCTACGACATGATTTTAATGCTCGTACCTCCACATGCACAAGGTACCATGCATTTTTTATTCACATTACATCTAGGTCTATTGCAATTATAAGCTCCAACAGCATAAATAAGCTCCGTCAGGGACCTTGTTCTTTTTAAGTTACAGCCTCCAAACCAGAATAGAGTTAAATAACA
The DNA here is from genome assembly GCA_964020975.1 of Hermodice carunculata. NCBI lineage: Eukaryota > Metazoa > Annelida > Polychaeta > Eunicida > Amphinomidae > Hermodice > Hermodice carunculata. The sequence goes on from OZ026612.1 coordinate 55,990,556, forward strand.
TGAAATGATCCCAGGAAAGAGGGGTGATGGCAATAAAAATAACGCCCGAATTTTAAACATAAAATAACTAACTGTTAGATATAAATATGCTGAGATCACAACATTGAGTGTCTCGATATCATGAATATTTAAGCACGCATAATATTTTAAAGTTGTGGGATTCGATACTATCAAACAATTGTCACCTCTTGAATTACAGACTCTCAATTTTTGTTTATATGTGTATATTTTCCGCAACAAATAATGAACACATGTGACATATTACTAGTTCCAAAATATACAAGAACACAACATAAGAATTCTTTTCTAAGTAGCTTAATTATATGGCATCTTGGCAGTTGATCGTCGAGCAGCATGCCCATATTATTTGAAAACAATGTAAAGATTGTTGTTGTTGTTATGGTCCAGTCCTTTACATTCGCCCATGTTCGAACATTCTCCTCAAGGAAATAACCATGTCTTCAGTGGGTACTTCGGTGATTTCAATAAGAAAATAAAGGACATAAATCTTGAGATGTGCTAATCAGAGTTCAAAATCTATGAGAAGCAGGCGTCTCTACATATAGTTGCATTTTTAGTTTTAGCATAGCTAGGTAGAAATAAATATTAATTGTTCCTTTTAATTTTGTTTCTAATTTTTAGTCTGTGTAACATTTGAGGGCCGGTAGAAGCTTAAAGTTCTCAACTCATTTGTCAGCAATGCACAAACAACATCGGTTTGGATACCTGCTTGGGTAGTTTATAGTTTTCTCTGTTAAATCTCACCTCAGTCACACACAAAATTAGTGGTGAAGAAACAATTAAAATTATATTAAGTTTAACACTCATGTAGCCTTTCTGAAACAACAGGTTATGTTTATAGGCTTTTTAATGCTTACAATATAGTGCAGCAATGCTGTCTACATGGTTTCTGAAAAACAACCTTAATACCTGTACCACAAAGCAAATATTGCCAATAATGGCCACTTAAAATGATGTATGCTTCTCGTGGTTCGACGTGTACAACTTCAGGCATATATCATTTTCCATCAAACGGCAAGTACCCCATGTATCTTTTTACTGTAAAAGTACATATTAGCGCTAGGTTTTTCATAGAAAACACCCCGAGCGACTGGTTCCAAAGCGGAGGAAACATAAAAAGCTGCAGACATATTTATTATAATATATCTTAAGTTTCTGTCAACAGGTCACACACGACGCTTGCAGCCAGCATTGCCAGAGTTTTGATCCGATACACTGGAAGAACAAAGGTGGGACGAATTTGACTTATAACAATTTATATAATTTTTCCACGGGGGTCGGTTTAATTATGTATGTATGAATGTATGTGTGTATGTATGTGTGTGTATGCATATATATATATATATATATATATATATATATATATATATATATATATATATATATACACACACACACACATATATATATATATATATATATATATATATATATATATATATATATATATATATATATAAATGTTATTTCAGAGACAAATAGTCCATGGAACAAGTGCAATACTATACAGGTCAGGAAGAAAAGAGTTGTAAGTTTCAAAATTTTGCCTTTCGTCTATAATATTATTCTAACCTGATATTTTCTGGAAAGAAAAAGTTTATGACTCCTTAAAGCAGATTTTACAGATATATCAAATGTATTTTTCTTCACAAAAGTAGCTCCATGGGTGCATGTTTTATCGCGTAATACTTGTGGGTAAATAACTAGTTACTATCTGAGCTAAGCAATATGTTGTACTGGCAGCATACCCTTATTCTTTAATTTTCTTTGCATGCAGGAGTGGCCAAAAAAAGGAAGATGACACGAAGCAAAAAAGTGACATTAGTGTTGGCTGGTCTCTTTTTTCTTGCCACAACTGTCGGAAGCGCGTCCAGTTAACAAATATTTGATGTCATTAATGCCACTGATTATACATGTAAAAAGATCAGACAGAACTTGCACCTCAGTCCTTTCGAGATGCCGTCGTCAAACCCGCGGCCTTTTGGGGTAATTATTTCAAGTTCGGTAAAGGGCTGACTAACACAATTCCAGAAAGTGCAAAAAGGTTCCAGGCACAGTGTTTCAGTCAACCAAATGTACTCACGCATATTTTTAGTGTATAGTGACGCTTTACGCTTAGGGTTTCATCTTTTATTATAATACGTTCAGATGTTTTGGAACAGAATTTCTCAGTGTTCAACTTTAGCGTGATTGCTTTGTTTTGTTGAATACTGCACAGACCGTGAGCGCACATCCAGTCGACGCACCCAGCAACGTAAATCCTTTGATTAAACAAGCGAAGTGTGGCTCCATAGAATGCTGGCTGAGGTGACCGATACCTTACCAATGTTGCTGTCCTTTTATGCAGATATTTTGGTCTCTTTGCTTGTGGAGACATTTCACTTGATCACTTCGTAAGTTAGCAGTTTTAAAACCGAGTTTACTGCACATTCAGGAAAAAAGTTTTGAAAGTATTCGACACAAAGTGGCTTTCTACGTAATTAACTTCTAGTTGCATATCTTGTTCATATTTCGTGATATGCACCATCTGAAAATTCGTGATGTATTTTATATCAAAGGCAGCTCGCAATATACTGCTGTTGCTTCATGTGCTCACGAATCTTTCATTGTAGACGATGCCTTCCCGTGCCTATACCGCATGTGTAGAGGCACCGGGCGAGTGACTATAATCTTGTCGACAGAGTAACTCAAGTTACTGTAGACAATCACCAATTATAAATACCCTTGGCACAATTTGTGAGAAAGCTATCAAGTTATTGGCTGCGCTCACCACGATGTAATTTGCAGACAGTGCTCAGCAAGCAACCAAGCTGACGACTAGGGACTAGAGGAAAACATAACATGCGAGTGGCATTGATGAACATGTTGGTGACTGGAATCATTCTAAATTATATTAATGTGCCTCTCAGATTTCAAAGAAAAACACTGGGATCGTTACAAAAACATTTTATTGTGCTTCTCAGATTGAAAAGAAAAACAAACACAATATAATATTAATATCAATAAATTTTACCAAATAAAAGGTAAAGGTCTTGTGAAGTTTTATTAAGGAACTATTAAGTGGATTGAATTAAATTGAAATATAAGAAATTTCAGGTGGTGATCTGCAATGTGTCAGTGTTTAATAATCATTGTTCACTGTTTTGTTCAGTGTCTCGACAAACACACATTACACTATATGTCTCCTATATGAGAAAAAAAAAGAAAACGATGAACGTTTATAATCTTTCTTACATCTCTTTTGTGAAGAAATTAAAACAATGATGCATAATTTTCAACTTTTACATGATGCCCATTACCGGGTAAGACAAATAAAGCTGAAGCAAGTTGCCCTAACGCACAGATATTTGTATTTTATCTTTCTGTCCATTTCCAAGCAAAAACCTCTTTGTCGAATTTTATTCAATAACCCATAATTACTGCACTTACCAGTGAACCACAAATAATAATATATTAAAAATAGTTTTGTTTCCGTTGCGTAGATGTTCCGGCAAAAAGTTTGGAATCTGCCTTACTTCAGTCCAGCAAAATTAAATACATGCATGAACGTGGTAAGTAGTGTCAACTCAGTTACATGAAACGTGCATTAAATGTAAAATTAGGCTTCCGCTTGTAAAAAGCACCAGTGAATCTGAAAGCACAAATCACAAAATGTGAACTTCCCCAATATGCTGCACCTGAAAGCTGTCGTTGGTTGACTTGTGGTTGTCTTGATGATCCAATGTGGTTAGGGCTAAGGCACTTTGTCACCTTATTCATGGTTAGATGTCCCGCCTGAAGGCTTGGAATCTGCCTCACTTCACTTCCGTAAAATTAATTCTGTGCATAAACGTGCTTAGTAGTGTCAACTCAGTTACATGAAACTTGCATTAAATGTGAAATTAGACTTCTGCTTGTGAAAAGCACCTCTGAATTTAAAAGCACAAATCACACAAGATGTGAGCTTCCGCAGTATATATGTTGCGTCTGAAAGCTGTCGTTGATCGACTTGTGGTTGTCTCGAAGATTCAACGTGGTTAGCGCTAAGACACTCGGTCACATTAGACTTGGTTATATTCCACTTGAGCAATGAGTTTGTAAAATGATAAGTGAGTCTATCCAGTTTCCACGCGATATTATTATTATTATTAATTCATCTCTTTGTTGAACAATGTTAGTTTGTTTTCAGTATGCTGTTCAAAATTTTGCTCTGTGACATGTTCTGTAAGCAAGTTTGCCCAAGCTGATGCTCTATTAGTTTTATACAGAAAACTAGTTCCTGTAATTCACCAGCACACAGAATAACTAGTTCCTGTCGAACATCAAAAGCTGAATTAACTGTACACAAATCTTCATGACATCAAGCTGAAAGCACCATAATCAGGATGTATGTAAATATGTAACTATTTGAAATAAACAAGATGTTTTAAATGAAACATTTAAAATTAGACATTAAACAGATGACTCTAAGTATATTGAGAAATGCAAGTCAGTTGGGAGGATCGCGACCGTTTTCCACACACCAATCTGAATGACAAGTATATCTCCCTCCAAAAACTCCTGTCCTGTAAGAATGCATATGATCGAATTTAAATCACCAGGAGTGGGCCTTTGTCAAATGTCCTTTGGCACAGAATTGAATAATTGACAACCCGATACAGCAAAGGATTTTCGATATGCTACTTTTTTGCATGGGGTACCTTGAGTTGTCCACTTTTAGATGAAGTAGTGTTTTTTCCATATGTATCATGAACACAAACATGTCCCGCATATCCGTTTAAGCTTTTGTAAACCATTAGAGCTTTCCGATGCTGCCAAGGGGATAATACCAAAGATTTATGAAGAAACCAGCTGTTGACGCTCTATTGCTAGCATCTATCATAATTGATAAGCTTAAAAAATTTGTTCCTTGCAGATAAGGTAATATTTTATCCTTCTAAACAAAGCAAATTTGGCTGAAAACATCTTAACACTTTAGGCATTGGTATTTCCAAAACGGTGATTGGTCCACCTTGACTCCCGATAGCTTTCTACACTATACATTAAAAGCGTACAAGCTTTTAGAAAAGTCAAAGAAAAGTGTGTGTTGGCAAGGAGGCAAGGGATCCAGGCTTTTTTTGAGTAGGGCAGGAGTAATCAAGCTAGGGAAGAAGAAACAGAAGTGGACAACACATAGTAATGGAAAATGTAAGGTGTGTAGACAAGAGGAAGATGAGACTGTGAATCATTGGCTGTTGGAGTGTGATCATATAGAGACATAAAGAAAGATTTTTTCCAAAAAATTGGCACAAGGGACATCATAATTGTTAGGGTTTAGAAGAGGTTCGGTGTTTAGAGGAAGAGAAATGTTTAGCATGGTTTTGAGTTTGAAAGGTGGCTTTCTAGACGGCAAAAAATGTATTAAAAGTGTACAGGACTACCTCGCAGCACGGTGGGAGAAAAGATACGGAATAATAGAGCTAGACAGCAACAGGTAAACTAGAATTCCAGAGTACAGGGACGAAAGGGAATGGTGGAAGCCCTTATGAGGGACCCCATGGGGGTGACCATGGGAAATGCCTGAGCGTTAGATGCGGGAATGGGAAGAAAGTACAAGCGATGAGTGTCGGGGGATATAACTGGGACCAGAGGTCACCACAGCTGTGAGTGTGCGTGTGGTGGGCCCTTTGTCTTGACTCCGGCCCGGATAACATGGCAGCACAAGCTGATGAGAATTCATGAAAAATTACCATGGTTTCCTTCACTTTATCATTCAAATTGTTTTTAAATTTTCTCGTAGGCCACCTTTCTCACACAGGACCGCGGCATATAAGCGGAGAGCTGCAGAAATTTTATTGACATTATTACTTTCCACACTTTGATCATTCCCATTTACAGTTCAAATTTCAAACTTAAATGGCTTCGTTTTTTATCACCAGTGCTAATCATGGATTTGCTTTTGTCGGTATTAATAGGAATTTTTTGCCTGGCTGAAATCCCTTAGATTGTCTGAATTACCATTTAAGTTTTCTTTTATTTCTTCAAGTGTTTTACCGCTGACATATATGGATAAGTCATGGTCATGCATATTTTGCTTATTGTTTATATGAAGGGGTAGATCATTCATTAAAGATGAAAATCAGGAGAGGGCCTAGTATTAGGCCTTGTGGTACATCAGATTGAATGACTAATTTTGGTGAAGAAGATGGCCTGAACTAAATTGAATGCTTTCTGACGTCTCAATAGGATTTGAACCAAGGCAGAGACAAGGGACTATATCGGTATAGGTCGAGTTTGTGAAGGCGATGTCGATGACTTACAGATCAGCCTTTCTGCACCTTCCACAAGGTTGTAATTGAACACGCTCGGGCCCAGCTTCTGTTGTTACACTCAAGAAAGGAGAAATATTAATGCGAACTCATTTACTCTCATTTACAAATGGTAATACTGAACAGATTTATGATGGGCAATCTGAATTTGGCCTGCTAAGGTTTAGTAAATTGCACTTATAAACGAGAAATAAGGAACTTCAGTTGAAACGTATTTTATTTTTTTACAGCAATATACAAATACATTATTCTCAATGGCAATTAATATTTGGGAAGAGGGCTTAGCCCTATATAAATCCCTGTCGTGGAGGAATAGACAACAATTAAACAGGACGCCAACAGACACACAATCGCTGCACAGTGAGTCAGGGCCCACCGACTAGCCGCGATACAAGAGTGAGAAGACATCACAGTTGGACAGGGACAGGTAGGGGGCTCAATACGTTCAAAGTATTTGATAATTTTGTTAATTAGGTACATAATTTGGGAGTGTGGTCCGAGAACGGACCCCTGGGGAACTCCAGCATGTACCATTCCCCAGCTGGATGAATGACCTTGAATAACTACTCGTTGGTGGCGGTGTTTTAGGTAATCGGAGAACCAGTTGAGCAAATCACCACCAATACCAATTTTCTTTAATTTGAATAACAAACCAGGATGCCATACCTTGTCAAATGCCTTGCTAATGTCCAAAAATACGAGGCGGACCTCCTTCTACAGATCCACCGCAAGACATAGTTCGTGATACAGAATAAGTAACTGATTAATAGTTGAATCTCCAGGTATAAATCCAGACTGATGAGCAGAAAGAAGCAAGTTTTCTCTGAAGAAGTTGAAAGTATGTTTGAAGACGATTTTTTCGAGTACTTTGCCTGCACAGCTAAGTAACGACACAGGTCGATAATTGTTGCACAGATTATGTTTGCCCTTTTTGTGGATCGGTATAACATTCGCATTTTTCCATAAACTAGGAAATTTCTTATTGCTAAGAGACAAATTGCAAAGTTTAGTGAGTGATTTATAAATCATAGGTGCAGCTTCCTTCAGGAGCTTAGCACTTATCCCATCAGGGCCTGAGGCTTTAGACACATCTAAACTCATCAAGATATCCAGAACTTCGTCTTGTAATACAGTTATTGAGTTAATGGTATTGATAGGGGGACTACGTAGCTCAGGGACAGAAGCAGTTGCAGAGTCAAGCTCACACTGCTTGAGAAAAAAAAGAATTAAAAACTTCTGCCTTTGCCAAGTTGTCAGTAATATGCTTATTGTCATTAAGGATAGAAGGAATGACAGATGTATTGTTACAGTTTAAGAAATATTTGACCGTTCTCCACCAGCTTTCATTTTGCCGAGACGGATTGTTCAAATCTGCACGAAGTTTGTTATCATATTCATATTCAGCTCGTCTGAGTTGATCTTGATAGTCATTACGTAAGCGACAAAACCTAGCTAGTCCAATCTGTTGTGTTGTGACGATGCACATTTCGTTTGTATTTAACATGAGCTCTATGGACTTTTCTCCGCAAACAACGAAGTTCGGAGTTATACCATGGAAGATCAGAGGGTCTAACGTCAATATTGCGGTTAGGGACAGTACGTTCAGCAGCATCAAGAAAAGTTTGCGACCATGCGTCACAACACATGTCGACGTTATCAGAAACAAAGCAAGATTCCCAATTGATGCCGCTCAGGTAATTCCGGAAGTTGTTGAAATCAGCCCTGTTATAATACCAAATGCGCGTCGAAAACGCAGTGTCTTTTTTCCTTCCAAAAAGTAAATTGGCTCCAATCACACAATGGTCGCAGTTGACAATAGGAGGGAGCACACGAACATCCTTTATATAGTTAGGAATGTTACTAATAATTTGGTCTAGACATGTTGAAGAGTGATCCGTCAAGCGCTTTGGCTCATGAACCTGCAGTGTCAGGTAGTTAGTAATTGACAGTTGATTGAGTTTGCGACCGGACGGGGTCTCGGGGTCAGAATTAAGGTTACCCGTAATTATGATATTATTTACGTTTATGGCTTTCGCCAGGTCGATACTGTCTTGGAGCTTTTCCCGGAAAGACATAGCAGAGTTTGGAGGTTTATAAACTACTCCCAAAAGAAATTTATCATTGTGGAGTCTAATTTCGGTCCATAGCAGTTCGAGATCTGGTAACTCTAAGTCAGATCGTCGATTTACGACAAGTGACTCAGAAACAAAAAGAGCAGTTCCACCGCCCACAGCATTGGGTCTGTCTCTCCGTAAGATTGGATGAAACCCCTGCAAGTTTAAATCATCGTTTGCAGAGTTAGCCGTCAAAAAAGTTTCAGATACTGAAATAATGTCAAACTCGCCAGAAAGATCAGTTTTTATGTGTCTCATTTTGTCCAAAGAGAGACTTCTTGCATTAGGATGGCAAAACGTGATGTCACAATAATTATTCGCAGGTCCAGGGTTCATGTGAATATCACCAGCGAGGAGTATTAACAGTGGACAAAGGGCAAAAACATGTTCGGGTTTATGCTTACTTCTAGAATAGATGGTGGAATAAATATAAACAGCAATTACTCTATTTCTTATACCAGTCGGATAGCTATTGCACAACATAGTTGTAAAAGTTGAAAGACAGCCTAAATAAAAAATACAAACGTAAATTTCAGTCTCGCATTGTTTAGCCTGATACAACGGATACCCATCTGGGACGGATGCACACAGTGAACATAATAATGATAATAACTTTTCGTCAAATATCTTCAAAATTAAGCTCTGAAATACGCTTATCATTTTTACCATACACGAAATTAGCGTCTGAACCTTGAACACCCATAGACTGTTGGTACAAATAAAATATATGTGTATGGTTCTGGTCACCACAATGCATTTATAGAGCAGCATATATAGAAAAGGAACATTACTCGGTTGGAACGAGACGAGACCGTTCGGATGGTAGTATAAGTACAGCCGCACATATGAAAGGGATATATATATAAATATTGCACCAGATGCTAAACTGAAACAGTTAACATATATATGGTGAACACAGTTCAATAATGAGCAGATGCAACGCTTCAAGCAGCTTTTCAGCAGGTTATAACAAAAAATAAGAAAATAACTAAAGCAAGAGAGGCATATAAGAGGAATTGGAACAGAACAATCTCCGCACCAATTCAAATAAGTACCCATCGCTATCGCATATTGGGATGGACCTTCACAAGTAGTAATATATAAAACAACATCACAGGAAGTACAGTAACCACCAATGATCATGAGTATGGTTATAGGTAAACAAATAATTATTGCCCCGACAGATAAGCAAAGAAAGGGTAACTAACATAAAACAAATAATTGAAGTACTGCCCATAAAAAATATTGAACATGGTATTGGATCCAATACAGGAGCAGACTTAAACTTAGTAAATGTAGTGATGGCAGCACTGACTTATATGGACATCTGGACGGCATTTAACGCCTGGAAGTGGGAACTTAACAAATAATGTGCATCGATCAGTACTACTGTCGAAAAGAATAACTTGCAGCATACCGATTGACTCGCGAGAGATCTTGAACAAAACCGTGTAGTTAAGTGGCAAATGTGGAGCTTGACATGCTTTTGTGATGAGATCTGACGCAGGTAGACCCGTGTTATATAATTCTTGGGGCACTTCGCCTCACAGAAAAGTCACCAAGGCTGCCCGCAATTGACTTCACTTAATCTCTTTTAAGTCGAATAGGGACACACAGTGTGGCAAACAGAGGGTCCTCTGGCTACATGAAAAGAAGGGCGAGAGAGAGAGAGAGAGAGAGAGAGAGAGAGAGAGAGAGAGAGAGAGAGAGAGAGAGAGAGAGAGAGAGAGAGAGAGAGAGAGAGAGAGAGAGAGAGAGAGAGAGAGAGAGAGAGAGAGAGAGAGAGAGAGAGAGAGAGAGAGAGAGAGAGAGAGAGTCACTAGATTACATGCATGTAATTAGGATTTTTTTTTCCCTATTCTTTTTAAATTTTATTTAGTTTTTGTTTTGATCCTTGACCCTGGACCCTGGCCTGGACCCTGTATCGAAGCAGTGCCCATGATTAGCAGGCCCGTAACCAGCCTGGTGAAAAGGGGGGTTCGTTTAGCAATGATAAAGTGACATTGGCGAGCGCCAAAGGCGCGAAGCTCTGCTAGGGGGGGTCCGGGGGCATGCTCCCCCGGGAAATTTTTCAAAAAAGAACCCCTAAAAACAGCATTTCCTGCAATCTGAGGGGGGTTTTGCCCTTACTTTCTGTCTTTCATATATGCTTATTTCACGGCAAAAAATATTGAAGTGATTTACTTCAGCGATATCTATATATAAATTATAATACACAGCTTTGTATAGAAAAACTTTAAAACTACTGGATGAAATGCCTTGAAATTCGGGCCACGTGTTACCCTGGGCCCCCTGAGCGTGGTTTTCTCACCGTTTTTCATTTCGTTGGGCCAATCGATAAATATCGGCAATTAATCGATTTTTTAGGGCAAATCTTTTGTATTTTGAATGACGTCATTATATAAGGACAAGCGACGTAGATAGAGAGCCACCTAGCGTTCATCGCTGCGAGTTGTTTCTGACTTCTACATGTAAGCCTAGGCCTACATAGGCACTAGGCCCTGGAGCTCTACAAGTCTACTGAATTTGCGTGCATAGCCGATCATTGTCCACATAATATACATTTTCTTGCATAAAGTTAGTTTTTTTAAGTGCAACATTAATAACTATCTTTCATTACTTGGTTTCATTGACAAATTCAATTTATTTGCATTTTGTTTGATGAAAATGTAGGACCTATGTAAAGGTCAGTTGTAGGGCCTACATGCAGGTCTATGTTATATATAGGCCTATGCTTCTAAATAATTTTTGAAATTCCACTTGAAAACAGTAAACGTGAACACTAGCCGAAAACGCATTTTTAGCCGTCTGACGTGCAGGCCTTAGCCCGACATAACAGAAAGACCGCCCCCCCCCCCCCCCCACGCAATCTGACTTTGGTAAAAAATGCGGGAAAACACAACTTTCAGCTTTCCATTTTCCATATAGGCCTACAGTGGGAGCGATTACAAGGACTTAATATTAAAAATAATCAAAACCAATATTATTTGGTTGTACAACTTTGAAATACAGTCTTCCATGAAATCTTGAAATGAGTGATTCTTAATATAGATCTACCTGTAGGCCCACATGTAATTTTGTATTTGTTTGAACGCTATAATAATGATTACCCCTACTACAATCAAAGATTTTATTTTTTGTCTTTATTTCCCGTGAATCAGCCTACATTACAATGAATGTTATCAAAACGGTTGATCTTTCTTTCAAAAAACCCGTGATTTTCACGGGTATACGGCTAGTTCATTATAATTCTGATGAGATAGACTATCCCTTTAGATTAATAAAGTATAATACTATATATATTATCAATATGAATATGTACTTTTGTGTGTCCTAGACTGCCTTGTGAATTTTGAGATACATTTCACACTCAGTGACAATCACATTGCTGTCACATGTACTGAGGACAGCTTTTGAAGAGAATTTTTTCCTAAGTTTTTCTCAAATTAACACAGTAGTTGTGGCTTCCACCATGAAGAAATGAGTTATGGCTTCCATCATAAAGAAAAGAGGCTATGCCTTTCATCATGAAGAATCAAGTTAACACTTTGCAGTCTGAGTCCGTATATATACAGACCCTCAGTGATGATACAATATCAATATAACAATTTCATATTTGTATTCCTCGTGAAAAGACCTTTCCAACGAATACATCCAGTGATATTTGAGCATTTCAATGAGATCCATCATGTATATCTAATGGCTATATAAGACCAACATATTAAATAGGCACATATATCAAATCGTTCATAGAGCTAGTACTCTTTAATATGATATATGTATACTATGCTAGACCTATGTCTAGATTTAATTTTTGAAAAATAATATAGGCTAAGTCAACAGCTTTCCGCAGGGCTTTTAATCATGTAATGCACAACGAGACTGGATCAACAGTTTTCAAGTTTGTGTCATGCAAAGTGCACTATTAAAGCTGTTGACTCAGTCTTGAATACGGGGATGAACCTGAAAGAGTTAAACGTTTTACCATTCAAAAGGACAGCGTAGCTTCAAGTGAAAGCTCAGAAATTATTTAAAACATGAGAAACGAGCTCCACAATTGTGAGTATATTTTATTTTGAAGAATATGACGTTTTAAATGATAAATATCCATGAGGCAAAGCGGCGATATTAAAAGGGCGCCAATGATCAACATTCACTGCACCTGTGTACTAGGTGGCTGGCTTTAAATAAGTTTCACGATGTTACTTGGGGGGGGGGGGTCGTTTGACAAAAAGGGGGGTTCGTTTGAAAAGGGGGGTTCGATTGAACCCCTCGAACCCCCCCTGGTTACGGGCCTGATTAGGGAGAAAAGTCGTGTTTTGCCGCCAAGGGTACCCGTGTGAGAATTCAAAGCATGATCATAGGTGGTATATCTGAAATCATCTGTGCTGTATGAGGTCAATTGCGGACAACCAAGTTTGTAAATAAACAATATGGTGCGCATTGGGTGAAGGCCGCTACAAAAGAAAGAACAGGGCAGCGTACACATGTGTATAATCTGCAATACCATATCGTGATATGAGAATATGTGTGTAAAAAAAAAGCTTTACGTATTCAGTTATCTCGAGAACTTTGGAGAATCAAGCAAACTTAAAATGGAAATCGCAGGACAAAAATGCTTTGACGCCTAAAACTTGAATCCCTTTAAATTAAAAAGAACAAGACATAACAAATCAAGCAAGTAGCAACTAATTTGGCTCCTTTTCATATTTGACCTTAGCTGAGTCAATGTAACAGCAAGATCTGCTCGTCTCAAGCACTGTTTGTATGGCAAAAAAGTGCACAGCGTGTTCATACCAATCCACTGGGTTACAGTTGATCGATTGAAATCGTCAATTTTCATCATGTTGTAGCAAAGTTAACCACAATATAGAAAATGCCTTTGGTGCGTCTGGAGAGCATCCACAGTAGTTTTGTTATACCTATCGTGCAATGTAGGAGAATATGTCACAATAAGCGCATAATTGATGCTCACACCACAAGAGCACTCCGCAAAAAAAGTTTCTATGAACACAAAATTAAGGGAAAACGTTAAATCAGTACTCACATCCGAGCGCTGTTGGACGATTTACGCGGGAAAAGGTTAAACCAATCTACCAACCAACCAACCAAGTGTTTCAACTCAATAATTAAAGTCTGCTGGACTAGTCATTTCAATTTTGATTTTAATTCCAAACGATGATTTTTTAATATAGGTCACATCACACGACTATTGGATGCTATTTGGAGCACGCGTTTCTGAAATACGCTTAGGCCTAAGGTTGGACCAATTTAAAATGTGTGAATTAATGTCCTTCCTGGCATACATCAAGAAAAGACTGAGGATGTGGATCGAGGATTACATCTGACGAACATTGAAGAAATTTGCTAACCTATATATTTGCATGGAGATGTTACAACGAACTTATGAACGAAGCAAAAATCGTTAAAAAACGGTTACTATGATTTCAAGACCTGATACCATACAGAATTAATTGTTCATGGAAATCATATGCTGCGATCAGATCAAGAGCGTTGTGAAGCCAGAAACGCCCAGGCCGACTCGTTGTGATTTTTTGTGCTCTCGTGTTGCAGCCGTTTCTTGGCAGCACACGCTTTGAGTACCAGATATCAATTTGTTGGACTCTTACATGGAAAAGTTTGTGTTGTGGAGATCGTCGGGTGTTCAAGTTTGGCGAGAGTGTTGCGTATGCGTGTGATTGGGCGAAAAGTCCTGTGCAAAGGAGACATTAACTGACCGACTGACTAAACGCACGAACGAAAAACAAACAGAACAGACAAACAAACAAATAATCAATGAATAGGGATAGCTTATTTATCAAGTTTGATTACGAATAGCAAACTATTGATATTCGCAGAGGACTAGGGTGATATGATGATGATGATGACGACGACGACGACGACGACGACGACGACGACGACGACGATGATGATGATGATGATGATGATGATGATGATGATGATGATGATGATGATGATGATGATGATGATGATGATGATGTTTTGCTGTATCGGGTCGTATGTACATTGAAAAAAGCTATTTATTCTCATTTTGCGCTGACAAACATGGGATTTCATTTTAACCAGGCGTGACGTTCACATAATACAAAGAGAAACCACCAAATCGTTTTGCTTGAAAGTTGTCGAAAGAAAAGTTCTGGGGATGTTTGCGGGAGCGATGTCAGCCGGTTCGGACTCGAGTTTCATATCTTGGTGTGTACTATAATACAATGAATGGGGGTTTACGCCACAGTGAGCGCATGCAGTTGCCCGTGTTCTGCTTCAAGCGTCTGTGATACATACATACATGTCAGGATTGGCTTGATTTGACTCATGTGAAGAATGTGGGAAATGTTGTCACCTAAGCTACATGAAACTTGTATGAAAATGATATAATTGTTATCCCTTACCTGGAAACTGTGTACAAAAAGGCCGGAATTAGCTTACATTGGTTGCAAATAAACAACATGCAACTGTTACAATAGGCGTAAGAAAAATTGAGAATATAAAATTATCGTACCCATCCTGCACAGGACTTTTAAATGAAGAGGATTGCGGTAATGTATTCCCATAATGGTCCGTGGTGCTTAATGACTTATTATATTATTTTAAACATTATTACATTGAAACACCAAATTGTCACAGTCAATCCAGTTATCTGGATAAAATGTTTATTAAATTTCATTAAATCTGTTAAATAAGTAACAATTTTATTCAAGATTACTTTAACTTATGCGAATGGAATACACATTTCCAGCCTGCAAAATGTAGTATGTTGGGTTGTGTATTCAGCTGATACACATTATAATTGTGAAACGGTTTCCTGAGTATTGATACATATAGTTACTTTACGTGGGCAAAATGTGTACATTATGAGCTATTTTCTGATATTTAGAGAAAATTCTTATTGTTCACAACACTTGACATGCTCGTTCTGCAATGCAATATAGCATAATATAATGTGATACAAAACAATACAGCACAACAGAATATATCATACGATATGATAAGACGGAATAAAAAAGCAAAATATTAAAATACAGTACAATGCTACACCCCACTATAAATGAAATACAACATTTACCTGTGTCAGGTACCCACATGTTTGGATAATTCAAAATTGGTGTGTGTCAGAGAAAGAAATAAAGGACTGCTGGAAAAACAAAATGTCTCTGAGCTAACTTTAATGTCTGCGTTTACATACAGACATAAAAGAAGGTAAAAGGTGGTGTAAAACAACAACAGGAGATCACAACTTTGAGTAAAACAACATATTGGCTGCAGGATGCCAAATTATTTTACTCTTGATTCCAGAAGAAAGAGGGAGTTTTTACGCTTGTTGCTCTGTGACGTTAAAAAAGGAAGAAGGATTCGTGTGCAAAAATTCCATCTTAGTGAACAACAGCCAGAAGAGCCAAACATATACCGTGGGGTAAGCTTTGTGTTAAACTTGTCTTCAATTTTGCCATTGTGATTGATAATGCCAGAAAATATCAGCTTCCTGTAGCATGTCATTATTATTCTGATGTTGTTTCATTTCCCGTTATTTTAGCATATAAGAATCCGAAGCAGAGCAAAAGCGATTTAAATGTTATTTTTAGAATATTCTGTACATATGGGCCACATCCGGCAGTGAGACTGGCATCAGCTAGCTATTATTAGTACAGCTTACCATTCGCTTTTTGAGCATGAATGCAGCAATGTAGGTCTAGGGCTTACTCTACACATTCCTCCCTGTATATGGGATTTACCAGAAAGTTGTAATTAAACAAGCTAGAACGAGCTTTTGCTTTTTCCCTCTAGAACAGAGGAATTATATTGTGCGCTTATTTACTCTCATTGACCGCTGAAAATATTGAACAGATTTGTGTTCAGCCATCTGAATTTGGCCTGTTAGACATAATGAGGTTTATTACATTGAAATTATAAAAAGAAACAAGGAACTTTAGAGAATCAAGCAAACTTAAAATGAAAATCACAGGACAAAAATGCTTTGACGGCCTAAAACTTGCATCCTATACTGTAAAAGGAACAAAACATAGCAAATCAAGTAAGTAGCAAATATGTTGTTGGCTCCTTTTGAAATTTGACTGTAGCTGACTCAGTGTGATAGTAAGATTTGTTCGTCTCAAGCACTTTGTTTGAATGGATAATAATTGCACAGCGTGTTCATACCAGCCTACTGTGTAACAAGGTCAAGCGAAATCGCCCGTTTTCATCATGTTATGGCAAAATGAGTCGCAAAATAAAAGATGTGTTGTGTATCTGAATAGCTCCAGTGTAGTTTGGTTGTAACTGTCAGGCAATTTAGGAGAATATGGCACAATAAGGGCATATTTGATGCTCACAACAAAAGAGAAGTCATTCATACTGAATAAACACACAAACACACACACAAACACACACACAAACACACACACACACACACACACACACACATATATATATATATATATATATATATATATATATATATATATATATATATATATATATATATATATATATATATATATATGTTGAGTAGCGTACAGTTCTATCATACTTCGGTTTTGATTAAACGGCGTAGAGGCTGTAATAAGTTTCATACTTTTGAGAAAAAGTATTAGACACTCATTGGCTAGTGTTGCCACAATATTTTAATCCTTTCCTGTTCAGAGTAAGACTGGGTCAACAGCTTTCCTGGGCGCAAGTTGGGCCAAATCTGCGACAAGAAAAGCCATCGGCCTGGGCGTGGCATTATGATAAGTCTTATCTATTTTGTCTAGAGTTGTCCGCGAAAAAGATTTTATATGAACACAAAATTAAGGAAAAACGTTAAAGCAGGTAACAACTCACATCCGAGCGCTGTGGGGCGACTTACGCGGGAAAGGGATAAACACACCAACCAACCAACCAACCAAGTGTTACAACTTAATAATCACCGTCTGCAGGACTAGTCATTTCAAGTAATATTTTGACTCATGAAAATAATTTTTATATAGGTGACATCAAACAGCTTTTGGATGCAATTGGAATCAAGTTTTTCCGAAATGCATATAGCGCTACGATTGGACCAATTGAAAATGTGTGTACTATGTTCTTTCCTGCATACAGCAAGAAAAGAGCAAGAATCTCCATCGATGATTAAATCTGACCAGTATTGAAGAAGCGTGGTAACCTGTAAATTGGGGCATAGATGTTAGAACGAACTAATAAACGAAGCAAAAATCGCCAAAAAATGGTTACTGTGATTTCAAGACCTGATACTGTACACAAATAATTCTTCATGGAAGCGTACGCTGCGATCAGACAAAGTGTGTTGTGAAGCCAGAAACGCCCAGGCTGACTCGTTGTGACTTTTGAACTCTCGCGTATAAGCCGTTTCTTGGTAGCATACGCTTTGAGTGCCAGATACCAATTTGTTGGACTCTCATATGGGAAAGTTTGTGTTGTGGAGAACATTGGATGATCAAGTTGGACGGGAGTGTTGTGTATGCGTGCGATTTTTGGTGAAAATTCCCGTGCCAAGGAGACATAAATAAATAAATAAATAAATAAATAAATAAATAAATAAATAAATAAATAAATAAATAAATAAATAAATAAATAAATCGGGATAGCTTATTCATCAAGTTTGATTACAAATAGCAAAATATTAATATTTGCAGAGGACTAGGTTGATATACTAATGATGATGATGACGACGACTACGACGATGATTATAGAAACATGTTGAAATAGTTATAAAATCTTTGTGATGAAAATAATCATTGTAAAATAATGATGACTTAATGCTCACATTCATGTGGCTATAGTGGATGTACCTGATGTGAATGTATTCCTATTGCCAACAGGGCTGCAAAAACGTGTATATTATTGCTTGTCATGCGATTTGCATGTTATTGATTACACGTTTTTGAATAGTGTTATTTAAGGAAATATATTCAACATTTGTTTGTGACTCGTGTAGTTAAATGCAAATCTGCTGCTATTTAGCTTAGAAATATGCAGATAATCCAAAGAACGCTCTACATCTTTACTTTATCATCGTAACTTCCTCCAGCTTGAATAGCGGGCAAATGATGCGTTTTCTTGTAAACTATTCAGCATAGCTTTTTTTGGGGGGGGGAGGCAGCCATTCTTTTTTCTGCTTGGTGTATCTGCTCCCTTTATCGACAATGGTAACATTCATTTTACAGGGTGGAGTTTCAGGTTTCAGGCGCACGTAAACACGGATAGCCTGAGTTTCATTAATAACGAATTATTTAAAATACATTAAGCAACATTTGTTGAGTACCTATGCTACATTCAGGAATAAATGACCGATTTGTCTCCGGTTAACAGTGTCTTCTGAAGCGGTTTTGACCATCAGGTCTTAGAACCCATTATATCAGTCATTTTATGTACTATAGGGTAATCCAGCCTGAATAAATATGTTTGAATTAAAAAAAATATACTCCACTGACATTTTCCCCAAGAATGGGATTGTGGCCAAGTCGGTACGTGCTTGATCATTTTCTGCCAGACGACAGGTGCCGAAGGTTGCTGGTTCAAGACCCGGTCGTTCCGTGGTTTAAACATAAAAAACTTTAGACTTTAGATATTCTTTATCTCTGATCTGAACAAATCGAATATGAATCGTGATGATAGTAAGAATAAGACACCACCCCCCGTGTTACGTGTTTTTACAGCTGAAGCAAGTCGTGCTGTCCCTGCTGTGAAAATGGCGGGGGAGGTTGGGGTGGGTGGGGTAGGGTGTTATTCTTTTATCAAGCGCGAAAATCACTAAAATTGAAAAGCATAAATATCATCGGGCAAATTAGGATACTAACAGCAAACGATCCTCATTAACCTTGCAAAAACTGGTTAAATCGATCATATCAAGCATGTACCATGATAAGATCATGCCTTACATTCGTGAAAGATCACCTGCCAAGATACCATAAATTAAGATATTTACAGAAGCGAGCTTTTAGAAGCTATTGGTATATTTAGTATAGCAGTAAGATCCTGCCATATTCAACCCCAGACGTAAGGATGTTTTGATAGCCCCGACATTGAAAGTAAAACAGGAGAACTGTGAGAGTACTGTGCTCAGTTGACCATGGATGCACATACTGAAGTGGCTGTTTGAGCTTCGGAATTAAATTGAAGTCACCCATCTTTATCATTATAATTGAAACCCTTCACTCACACAGTGCTGAAATCATCATTTTTGAAACGAAAAGTGACAGGATCCACTATAACCAAGATACAGGCCCTTTCAATGTCATTCAAGATCAAAATGAACAAGACCAAAATAAACCCCACGGATACCTTCCCACAAGTGTTTCATATTAACCACGTGTCTAGTATCAACAGTTACTGAGGCACCAAGCACGTTGACCCCTCAAGGTCACTCAGGGTCAAAATTTACAACAACAACAGCAACAACACACACATACAAGGTATTTAAATATAACCATGGGTGTAGCGTCCACTATTACCGATATATATGCCAATATGTCCCATTAGCTACTATCCCTTATACACATACCCTTGCCGATACTTCTTAATTTCAATTACTCGTTACAAATCAGGAAATGCCGGCAGCATCATGCAGTGTACAAAGTAAGCATAGATCGAGTACAGGTATACTCCGACCAAGTTTGAAGAGAATCAATTATGCAGTTTGGAAAGAGAAGAATAGTTCAAAATAATGATCCAAAGCTACTTGAGAGTGCCATAAACCTAGCGGCCGATAACATCCGGGACACACTATACACACATAGTCTAAAGCGTCTGGCACATTATGCTAAACTTCATTTCACCTCAATGTAGAATGAATCTTGATTGGTTTAAAGTTGTTTCGCATGTACACAGTCACCACTCTAATCGTCGCTCTCATTCAAACACCATCTGAACCGCTGAATGGATCTTAAACTATGGATGGAAATTGCTCAAATACATAATATTGTAGTCATAATGTTTTTTTCAACTTTTAAGGGTAGGACTCGTGCCAGCAACATTTTGTTTGTCTTAATGAGGGTCTCCCTGGCCAGTATACTCGTCTCAACTTTATTTTGTCTCACACATACTATGTTACGTTATATGACTTACTATTGTATATTGTACAATTCTGGCTGACCAAAATGATCCTGAACACTGAGTGCTGAAACCACACAAAAATTATTTCAAAAGGCAGCGTCACCTTATGAACAAATTAAGGTTTAGGAGTTCCCAGACATAGCCTTATGCAATTTCAAAGCAATTGGCAAAGCAGTTTTGGAGAATATTTTTGTAAAAAGAAATGAAGGAAATCATTAAAAAATAAAAATATTATTGGTGCGTTGACGGACGAACAACGACGAACGGAGGACCATAAGATAAGCTCAGCTGAGCGGTCAACGAAACTAAAATGTTATGTGCGCTTACAAATTTGCAAGCTATTGCTCAGTACAATTTGAATATATGTAACTGAGGTAAATGTTTTTTGTCATCCCACCACAGTCGGAGTATGTCATCTTGACACTATTTTGGCTTCCATGTTATAACATGAAAACTGAGGGAGCTTATATTTGCTATTGGAAATTATACTCTCTCACATATCTAATACGTACAGCATTTTTGTGTGGAGTATGCAATCAGTTAATCGTCATATATGAAGAAATAAGCAAAACAATAAAACCTCCCTAACTGAACACTTCTACCTCCATATATCGAACACCCCCTTACACCGAAGGCGTTTTCTCGGTTCCAATTTTTCCCATACGCTTCCATTGTAAGCAAACCTCCCTATACTGAACACTTCTCGATACTGAACAATGAACACCCCAAATGAATACCATTTGTCAAAAAAAAAAGAAAAAAAAGAAAGAAAGAAATCTCCATACTGAACATAAATTCTGCACATTTTGGTATATTTGCACCGAGTAATTACTGATAAGGCTGGAACGAAACAGATTAAATTCAAAAACAGGCTTAATTGCTTATACCAGCAGCAGCAGGAGTCGCCCACAGGCAAGCTATTGAAAATTTATGGCAACAACAGAGTGAAGGGTGAGAGTGTCAATGTCACTTAACACCTTGCTCCTATCCTGTCTGGGATAGCAGGACTAATTTCCTGTGTTTTCTTTAACCATTCTAAAAACAATGACGTACAAATTAAATCACTATGTTTGTCTCACGAAATCTAGGGGATTTGATTTCAATGAGTGCCCAGCAAGCTGAAATGAGCAACAGCACTGCAATAAGTTTCGTTTGAACGTATTTATTTAATCTGGATAGCCCTGTACTACATCCAGTTGACTAATACATGGGTTCTTCAGAACATGGATACACACAGCAAGTATGTACAAGACACACAGGACAATACAGTTGTTACCGATGTATAATATCTGTGAAAAGTCAGTACATGTATCAAATTTGATTACATGTAAGATAAGTTTTAAAATAATTGATGGAAAAAGTCCAACATTTCGGATATGTCCTAAGTTGAACATTGACAGAATTTTTCAGGAACCATGAAATGCTTTTGATTCCCACTGCAGGAAATAGGCAAAGAAAGAAAGAAAAAAATCAGAAATTTGAAGGATTGTTATCAAACTTTAAAAGAGTGTTTAGAAATAGAATTTGTCGTTACAAATTCCGCATTAAGAATTTCGGTATGGTAAATTGAAAATAGCCTAACGGTTCAAAAGCAGTCAAGAAAGATTTATAATCACTTACATTTATTATGCAGGACAAAACTTTGGGATTTTCTGCAAAAAATATTATCTGGATGTTTTGAAAAACGAACTTGGCATAAACAATATTTCAGACATAAGAGGACATGGCATATATGAATAACACAAACGACCCATCGATAATTTTATAAATACAGATAAAGATGAGATGAAAAGAAATTTTAATATTAAAATTTCTGAAGAGGACTCCTCTGTTCCACTTTTGGTCTGGATACCCAAATTACATAAAAACTATTTTAAATCAAGATTTCTAGCTGGTGCTTCAAAATGTACAACAAATCAACGATCAAAGGAAGTGACACTGTGTTTGACTGCAATTAGGAATCACTTCCGTAAATACTGTAATGTAATTTCAAGAAACTGTGAAACAAATTGCTTTTGGAGTATTAGGAAATCTTCCAAGTTTGTATATAAAGTAAAAATTTAAAAGCAAAATTGTTAAATGTTTGATTTTTCAACGCTGTACACAAATCTACCCAAAGATAAAGTCAAAAGTTCTCTTCCAGAATTGATCAGCAAAATGTTTAAACATAATGGTAAACCATACATTAATATTAATTGATATTCACAGAAACCATATTAGTCGCATGATAAATATTCAAAAAGTAACGTGAAATCTTACATTGTTGAAACTTTGATAGATGCTTTAAAATTTCTTTTGGATTATATTTTTTTCCAATGCAGACCATTGGTTTTTCAACCACTAAAAGGCATTCCAATGCATAGCAACTGCTTCCCGTTACTTGCTGATTTATATTTAACCTGGCTTGAATTTAAGTATATGGATAAATTGATGAAAAAGGACTTTCGGATGGCTACAAAATTATCTACCAACGCAAGATATATATTGATGACATTGCTTGTGTGAATGTACAAAATTTCATAAGTTTACCCAAAAGATATCCCTTTGAAAGGTAACAATTCAGATGGTTTCAAATATGTGTTCCTGGACTTGGATATTCGGGTCACTATAATGACAGTTTTTGCAATTCTGTTACAAAATATATGAGTTTAACTTTGAAGTAATTAATTATCCTTCCCCTGACAGTAATATTCGGAAACTATTGGATATAATACATTTTTGTAGCATATTTTGAGATTTGGTCGTATTTGAACAAAATTTTAGGACTTTGAATCTAAAACTCAAATGATTCAGGTTAAACCCTCAGGGGCTATTGGTAGCAAGCAGCGGCTTGCAACCGTTCCAAGTTTGTCTAATTGCACTTAGAATATGATTAAGAAAAATTATAATTTGAATATACTTTCTAAAATTAAAGCCTCATGACTTTCATTCTTTTCTGACATGGCCTACAAATCTGGCTGTTAATATTCAGTAATTGTTAGGAAGTTTGGCTGCAATAATTCTACAGGTTTCAGATTTGCCTGTTTTGCTACATAATTTTATCTTCTGGCATCATTCTGTTTTAATATTCACCTTTCAGACATTTTAGGGTTACATGCTTTCTGTCAGTTTAAACCCCCAGGGGTTATCGGTAACAAGCAGTGGCCTACGACAATTGCATGTTTGTCCAATTGCACTTAGAATCTGGTAAGGAAAAATTATATTTTTACAAAATGCTCTTGACTTAAATGCTAATGACTTTCATTCTGGTATGCCAAAGTGCACATTTACGCAATTATAGAAAAGTTACTCAAATTTGACTGTATTTACTCAACATGTCGCACACTTGACCCATTACGTTGAAACATTAACTCAGGGTTGGCAGCGAAATAAATCTTTATTGTTTGGAGACTTTCAAAGTGAGGAGTAGGTGTCATCATTGGGTTTATTTTACATTTCTGGTGCAAGATGTCCATTGTTGCAGTACTTGTTAGGATTTCCCTCGGTTTGTGCAGGTGGTCTAGCTGTAACTGCTTTTTTTCATAATCACTGGGACTAAATATAATGCCCCAGTTTGCTCTACTTCTGTTATATCACTGGCAGGTGGTTTAACTGAGGTAAACTAGAAAGGGTATATACTGGTTCAGGGGTAAATCAAATTGTTCTTATCTGAACTTGTAATCTACAAAGTTAGTAATTATGTTTGCAAGGTATTTTTGATTCATATTGAAGCTCTTTATTTATAAGCAAAACTTATTCAGCTAATTCATCATTGGCCACGTTCATATTTATTCATTATTATGTGGATTTTCTTTGTTGAATATTTAGCTTAGACATAGAGCCGCTACTCAGAGAGACATGTACGGGTACAGACTCCGAAACATGTTCTGAGCAGTTACCCGCTGAAGACTCTTCAATTTATTTAGGCTAATGCAGCGTCTGTCAAAATTCTAGACAAGAACGTGTGCTATAAGGAAAATCAGTACTTCCATATTTATATAGAGTAGATAGTGACAGGTTAGCTTATGGAGAATAAAGAGTTCGGACTGCAGAATAGGGTAATGACTACTGGGAAGTGGATCTGGACAAATTGACCCACATACAATACAAATTAAAATAGTATGAATTTGAGTTCAATATTTACCCCATATGGAAAAAGTCTGACACAAATAAATTTACATAGCCCAACCCAATGATCATTTCAGTAACGGAAACACTTTGCCGTCAAAACGCCTGGTATCAATAATGTACTGCTGAAATGCATCACAGATCAGAATAAAAAAGGTACAAGTTTATAAGCATGTCATTGAAGCAATGCTGTTACAATTGTGACACACTAAGACTAACTTTTTAAACATCTCCCTTGTCATCTAATATACATTAATATGAACACACACTGTGTGTTACAATGTACTAGTACTTCACTAATATAATGATACATGCATCTCAACTTTCCTCTTTCATAGTCAGTACACCTTTTGCAAATTATAAAAAAGTTTCAAGTTTTATTTATTGCTCATTTGTTTAATGATGTACGTGTAGTTAGCATGAGTATCTCCTACCATAATTACTTCAGCCGGTATCTGTACAGTATGGTTGGTATACAAGAGGCCACAATGTGGAAACCACCCTAAACCAAACACCTCTCTATACCGAACACTTTTCTTTGGTCTGAAGGGCGTTCGATAAAGGGAGGTTTCCCTGTAAAGTATGTAAATAATACCTTGACCATTCACCTGTGCATTTTCTTGGGGGGGGGGGGGGTACTTCCATGTAGGATCGCACTGGGTGTGTGCCGCGGACAGGGCCCTGTTTTCATTACTCCCAGGATTAGAAAAGCCCAAGCACCCCCCCCCCCCCCCAAAAAAATGTACACATCTGGATTAGGATAGGGGTAACAATCATTTAAGTGAACTGAATGAATTATTCATTTTTCAAATAAATGTATAGATCTTGGATATAGGCTGGAGATATAGGATATAATTAGTAAGTTCGGGGGGGGGGCGGCTTGTAGAAAGTAAGAACATGCTAAAATTTGTTGAAGATTCGAATGTTGGTCTCCAAAATGCACCAGGATGCACCAATGCAGCACTCCTTTCAACACATTACAGGATTTAAAAAGGGTACCTTTTCACATCTGGTGTAATATTTAAATAGGGTATTGTATAAAAATGTCTGAGGCACACACCCACCCTGATGTTCAGTGTATGCATGCCCCCCTCCCCGCCCCCGGGTATTTTCTACGCCCAATATTGTAAAAATCAGGCACATGTCATTGCAGTCTTTACCGAACAAGTTGAGCTATAACTTTTATGGAGTATTGAGGTTTTCCTTATTGTGTGGTTTGGTGTGCCATTTCAGATTAGAAACCAGATCCGCTATGCCGTTCAAGGCGCCAACTGTGGATCGTTGTCCCAAGTGCAACAAGCCAGCTTATGACTACGAGTCGAAGCGTGCAGCAGGACAGAAGTGGCATAAAGCCTGCTTCAAGTGCGGTATGTATCCCTCGTCTCCATAATGAGTACAACTCAGTGACTTCACTTGCCAACCTAGCGCACATTTGAGCACTCTAAATGAATATTTGACGCATTGAACTACTTGCGAACACAAGGTAAAACTAGAGAATTTGGCTTGTTAGCAAATCAGTCCGTGTGCCTATAAAAAAATAAGTATTTCCTGTTTAGTATTTATTCAACTCCTGCAACAATAATTTTACGTTGAACTGTTCAAAAGAGACACGAACAATTGAGATGTGTCCTACAAAGTGAAGTTGGAATTGTACCTCTATCTAAAATGATTGTGAAATTATTAAAGATATAAATTTTGTGTATTTGCCTAATTTGCATAAATCAAACTGCTGCAACTTTAATTTATGGTTCATTGAATGCGGCCATCTCACACATCTATCAACTGAAGTTAGAATGACACCTCTATCTATAACAATTGTGAAGTTGAATAATTAAGATTTAAATTTGTGAACTTGCCTAATTAACATAAATTTGAATGCTACAACTCAAAATGCAGCTATGTACCAACCTATCAATCGAATTTGGAATTATACCTCTGTCTCTAATAGTTTTGAAGTTCTTCAAGATTTAGATATTGTGTACTCTCGTTTACAACTTTTGGTTGTGTCCAATTGGGTGCACCTTTAGCAGAAACCTATAAAGATTATCAAAGTCTGAATGGTACCTCACACTTTTATAGGTTTGAAGATATTCAACATTCAAACTCTTCAAGTTCCCCTAATTAGCATAAACTATAATTCTACAACTTTTGTTTGTAGTTCATTTTATGTAACTACACCACAAACCTATAAATTGAAGTTGTAATAACACCCCCATGTATAATAGGTTTAAAGATATTAAATATTTTAACTTTCAAGTATCCCTAATTAGCATAATATTATTCTACAATTTTTGTCTGTGATTCATTGGATGCGCCTATAGCACGAACGTATGAAAAAAGTGGTATAATACCTCTACCTTTAAAAGTTTCGAAGATAATCAATATTTATAATTTTAAATGACCTTCAGGCATTATTTTCAACATGGAGACTATTCTAAACCAGGTGCTTCATTTTACTACAGGGTCAATCACAATGCCAAGTTTGGTACTTTTCGAAAGAATAGTTCCCACCCACCTCCAAATAAAAAATAAGAAAATGCATAAATAAATGAGTAAATAAACAAACAAACCAAAACAAAAAACAAAAAAAAAACAGACAAACAAATAAACATGAATAAAAAAATAAATAAATAAATAAATAAATAAATAAATAAATAAATAAATAAATAAATAAATAAATAAATAAATAAATAAATAAATAAATAAATAAATAAATAAATAAAGTATTTGAGGAAAGAAAAAAGTCTGTGCATGCACATAGCACCTTTGTGGAGGTTTATATCGAAAAGAATGACACGTCGAATCACGTTCTTTCGGAAAGTTTTCTTTTCTCTGCAAATTTAAGTAGCCAACCAATTCGTTACAAAACTAACAACTAAAAAATATAATCACAGGAATGGCACTTCATACTGCAATTCCATTGCATGTTCACCATGAATGAAAATTACATAATTATCTTGCTTTATGTCGACAGGCGAGTGCAACAAAGCCCTGGAGAGTACCACCGTCGCAGAACATGATGGGTGGCTGTACTGTAAACAGTGTCATGGTAAGAAATTTGGACCCAAGGGATTTGGATTCGGCGGCGGGTCGGCAGGCCTCTCTACAGAGACCTCATCTGGGCATTCCGCGTGAGCGATAAGTGCTTGAATTTTTAGCATGAAAAGTCAGAACGATATTACAATCCAGGATTTAAACTGCCCAAACAACATTTAGAGTGATGCAAGTGGCAACTAGGTGAATATTCACTGAATAAAATCAGTCTATCTCTGTTTGGTTTTTACTGAGCAATGCAGAAGTCGTGAAACCTGTGGAACACTCTCTCTGCCCCTCATCAAACCATTTATTTTTTTTTTTGCCTTTAGAATATTTTCATCAATTATAATTATTGTGGTAGCTAACTACAACGCACATGCTGCGCACTAATGGGACAACAGTCGAGGTAATCTTTCTAAACTGTATTCAGAGGATATTTACAATATATTCTGGATGTGAAAGGTAGTCTATAAACTAAAACGGTTGTCCCTGGCCGAGCTGAAAAAAATGTTTCCAATATGTACACCTTTAAACATGTTTGAACTTATGTTGCCATGAAATAAAGTACGCAAAACATTTGGTCTGTAATATAATTCCAGTTAATAAAACTTCATTCACGATTGTTTGTAAAGACAATCACCAACAAAAGCCACTACCCGCAAAGTGATTAACTGCAAAAAGGCAGTCATAAATTGGCTTCCAGTCAGTTCACCAGGCTGAATTTGAATCGTCAAAAGTGAAACCATTGATCAACAGACTTATTTCTGCCTTGCCGTTTCATTTTATTTGCCTCGTTATATGGATTTTGGGGGAATGTACAAGGAGAGATAACAACTAGAGAAGATTTGCTTCAAAGCAAATATGTCTGGGTGCCTTCAAAATGAGAACAGTTTGAAATGCTACACTTTGCCATTATTCAACATGATCCCAATTTTGTGTATTAGGCTAATTTGCATAAATTAGAATGTTATAACTTTGATTCATGGTTCATTTGATGCAGCTATCCCACAAATCTATCAATCAAAATTTGAATTAAATCACTATCTATAATAGTTCTGAAGCTATTGAACATTTTATTTTTGTGTATTTGCCTAATTTGCATAAATTGAAAGCCTACAACTTTGGTTTATGGTTCATTCGATGGGGCTGTCCCAAATACCTACAAATTGAAAATGGAATGGCATCTGTATGTAAAATAGTTTTCAAGTTTTAAATTTCACGTATACATCTTATTTGCACAAATTAAAATTTAAAAGGACAATTTTGGATCATGGTTCTTTGGATGAAACTAAGTCACAAACCCAGAAATTGAAGTTGGGATGGCATCGCTATCTATAATAGTTTTGGAGATGTTCAACTTTTAATTTTTTCAAAATCCCTAATTAGCATAATGTAAATTTTATAGATTACATTTACTGGCCATTATACTGGCAGGTGGCACAAACCTATGTATGCCCATTAAAGTTTTGTGTCTCTCTGCAATAGTTTGGAAGATATGAAGCTTTAAAAAATTCAATTGCCCCAAATTTGCATAATTTTAATAATCATGATTATTTCAAACCATGTGCACAATTTCATTGGTAGGTCTGTCACCATGGCATGTTTGGCGGGTTTTTGGAATAATAGTTTCCGAGAAAAAGTCCGGAAAAATTTGGTCGTAACCAAGATATTGAAGATTTAAAATTGTAAATGGCCTAATTTGCATCAAATTAAACATATCGATTAATCCAAATCAGAGAGACAGCATCCCTACCAGCTCTATGTTTTTATGCCCATTTTGATCATTGTAGCTTGCACGGTGTCTGAGAAAAGCTCTGGACAAATTATGTGGCGGAAACAAGAAGGAGAAGGAAGAAGGAAGAAGAAGAAGAAGAAGAAGAAGAAGAAGAAGAAGAAGAAGAAGAAGAAGAAGAAGAAGATGAAGAAGAAGAAGAAGAAGAAGAAGAAGAAGAAGAAGAAGAAGAAGAAGAAGAAGAAGAAGAAGAAGAAGAAGAAGAAGAAGAAGAAGAAGAAGAAGAAGAAGAAGAAGAAGAAGAAGAAGAGAAAACAGTATATCTGTCACCCAGACAAAATTACAGATATGTCATGTTTCACACAACTCAGACTTACCTTCCATGTTTTTATATACTGGTCCTTGTTCTGTCAGCTGTCGAGTGGGTGAGGGCACTATTACCGGAGCGCGAGTGGAAGGAGGATGTCCTCGCTGTGGAAGACGAGTCTATGCAGCCGAGAGAAAAGTTGGCTGCGGTATGGTAGGTTGTCAAAATATAACATTTCATTGACTAACGATAGTGGCGTCAAGCTGTCACGTATGAAGACGAAATGATGGCGAACAAGAAAAGAAAATTTGCTTCACAGCAAAAATGTGTGGGTGCCTTCAAATTGAGAACAATTTAAAGTGACACACTTTGCCATTGACATTGGCATTGTTTAAAATTAGGTGCATATGCAAAATTTAAATGCTGAATAGCTTCACAACTATTACAGATCGAAGTGATACTCCAACTTCAATCTATGTGTTTGTGACACAGCAGCATCCAATGAACCATGATCCAAAATTGTACAATTTTGTTTTATGCAAATAACATGAATATGCGAAATTTAAATCTTGAATAACTTCAAAACTATTATACATAGAGCTGCCATTCCAACTTCAATTACTATGTATGTGACAAAGCCGCATCGAAAAAACCATAAACCAAAGTTGCAGGCTTCTAATTTATGCAAATTAGGCAAATACACAAAACTGAAATGTAGCTTCAAAACTACTTTAGATAGTAGTGTTATTCGAACAATACGTTACAAATTCGTGACATGGCCACATCCAGTGAACCCAGAACCAAAGTTGTAGCATTTTAATTAAGGCTTATACACAAAATTGATATTATGTTGAACAGTGGCATAGTGTAGCATTTCAAACTGTTCTCACTTTGAAGGTACCCAGAGACATTTGCTGCGTAGCAAATCTTCCTCCCTAATTCATCTGATAAACGAGAGAACTTTTATGGAAAGCTATCTATGTCATGATTTTATGTACATATACACTATTTTGGAGATTTACGTAAGATCGATACTGTATAGCCAAATGGAGAAATAGTCGACAAGAGTAACCAACATTTTACAGTAATATGTACAATATGGTATCATGAAAAGACTTTTTACTCTGCATTTTGAGAACAATGTATAGAATTTTACTGCACACAAAGTTCGTGTAATTATCATATTACACGCGATCGTGAGACCTTGGTATCACATCTTTTTTGCAAAGGTAGTTTCAATAAAAGTGTCATTATGAATACAAAATTGAACTCACTGGAACGAACTTCAGACACAATACTCGTCTTGATGGTGTTATCAGTCAAACGGTACAGATCACGAGAAAAAGGTATGATACACCAGTAAATAGGGCAGGAATAAAAGAAACAGCTGCTGAAGTTGTTCACTTCGAATACATTAAACTGATACAAATTTCGTATCACATCACGAACTAGGTATTGTGTTGTCACGACGTTGAAATTTAAGCTGTTCTCTTTTAGCATACAATTGAGGGTATGTATGTATGTATGTACGTACGTGTGTGTGTGTGCGTGTGTACGTACGTGTGTGTGTGTGTGTGTGTGTGTGTGTGTGTGTGCGTGTGTGTGTGAATTATGGCTTGTCCCTGGACCCCAACATTGTGCGGTGGATATCAATGGGAGGGAACCCCCGAAGAATACTGGAATGGATATACATGTATGTACATGGATGCATGTTCAATGTTTTTATAGGACTGGCACAAAACCTGCTTCAACTGCAACAATTGTCATAAGACTTTGGACTCCACCACGCTGACGGAATCAGAGGGCGAGATTTACTGTAAAGGTAATTAAACCATAATCCAGTCGGGTCACAAAAAATCAACATACTTCACCCAGTTGGTCCTTCGCGCAAGATTGATCACAAAACGCCATGAGCTCGGGGCCAGTCTTGTTGTCCCTCTGCATGAACATAATGACATTTTCTTACAAAACGTGAAGGAAAACCAGCAGCTTTCTCAAGAAAAAGTGAAGTGAAAAAAACATGTTATAAAAGTTTATTGAGGACAAAATATCTTGTAAAACGTGAAGTAAAAAATAGATATAAGTTTCAGGGCACATGTGGAGATCTATTCCTCGGGCTGTTTTGTTGAGTTTCTCGGGATGTTGAGTTGCCGGTATCCCGTTGGCCTTCTAGCTGCACCGCTACAGATTCGCTGTGATACCTCTTGATTGATTGCTCTTTTGCGCAATGGCCTTCTCTATTTACACCAGCTCATCCTCGTCAGAAAAAGTGCTGGACAAATCTACGTTACCAACATCACCTCATTGACTATCACTTAAGTTCTCTTATCTTGCCGTGTCCATTGCAATCATTCAGGTCTGTTCCATACTCTGGCTGGGAGACGCGCTGTGCTTGTATGGCAAGCCGCTTTGACATTAGACCTATTTGGTATCAATAAATTATAATTTGGCGATATCGCCAAATCATCCAGCTATCTTGTTAAATATTTGACGATTTCGCTATATATTTGGGAATATCGCTAAACAATGAGCAATATTGCTAAATATTTAGGAATATTGCTTAATCATTAATTGCCTGCTAAGACAGACCAAGTTACGCTATCGTTACTGTGTGGGCGCTCCGTGGAGCTCAGTCAGACACACGGAACAATAGTCTGTTTAGCAGGCAAAATCATGTAGCCATATTGCTAAATGTATTCCCCGTTTCCTGTTCCATTTTTGTCCAATATAGCTACTGTTTTGGAAGGTTATAGGTGTGATGGCTTCGTCCTCCCATAGTGTCCTGAATTAATCATCCCCAGAATTTTCAATGAGTTTATTATCATGCTGCAAAGACACTGAATGCTGAGTGTCCATTTTGTCGTCAAACTTACCAGTTAAGCCTACAGGTCCAAATGCGCGCTCCTTCGCGCCAATCACTATGCAGGCACAGTACAATAATCCAGCATGTACCGATTCACTTATTTAGCTGTGTCGCTATATCGTTTGGAGTTTTGTTAAATAATTCAATGATGTCGCTCAATATGTCTTATTTGGGCGATATCTGTAAATGATTTTGCGTTGTCGCTAAATCTTCATCGCGATATCTCTACATGATTCACTTAGTTGGCGATATCGCTATATCATATGGCGATTTGTTAAATCATTCAATGATGTCGCGTAATATGTCTTATTTGGGCCATATCTGTAAATAGCGTTATCGCTAAATCATCATCGGGATATCTCTACATGATTTAGAGATATCACTGAATGAGACCATTTGGTGATATCGCTAAATTATCCAGAGATATCGCCAAATGATTCAGACATATCAATAAGCGATATCATCAAATGATTTAGCAATATCGCTAAATGCTTTTGTGATGTCGCCAAATAGGATTAATTATCAAACCGGCTTGCCATACGTTTGTGACGTAAGCATGCAGGTGTTTCTGCCAGCAACCACGAGCTCTGGGAAAATACCCGCGCGTTTAGCCTGCCTAATGGGGTCTTTGCATGCAGTTAAATCATCATTTTTAATTTTATGTTTTAACTTTTTAGTTTATTTATTTATTGGAAATCACTGGATATCATTTCTCAGATATCTCAACCCCAAATATATCAACAGTTAGACCCCACCAATCCATAGGATCTTTAAGTTGTTGACCACTGGCACAGTAAGTAACCTTATATGTTTTGTTCCCTGTGAAAACTTATGATAAAACTGTGACTTCAAGGAGGATAAAGGAGGAAGAGGACATATGATTTATCGGTTATCTTAAATCAGATTGCCGAGAAAAGTGTTACTTTCGCACATTATTGTATTTTTTTCGTAAAAACAAAAGAAAAAGGTATCAAAATTATCATTCGGTTTGTGCGTAGATTGTGAAGTTGGCATATAGGTTATCCCCAGAGCAAACAAAGGGTTTGGTAGTGCTCTTTGCATGGTACGCACATCGATAGCTACAGACACCAGCGATAATGATTTAACAATGTGCATGTATCTTTAATGAATGTATGACTTTTTGTTCCACAAAGGCTGTTACGGAAGGCTGTTTGGTCCAAAAGGCGTTGGATTTGGTGGCGGTGCCGGTTGCCTGTCAACAGAAACTGTTGGAGGACCGCGCAGGCAAGTCGGTCCTTCATTCAGACTGAGTGTAGTTTGGTTTTGCAAAATTTACTTTAAGTTTTGCATTCCGCGATAGTAACGACGGTCAAGCATGTGTTGAAGACTTCGAGATAGTACCATCACAGATCTTTAGGAACGCAGTGTATCAAATGTACTAAATGGCGTAAGAACATAACATGATTATAGAACATTTTTGTCACAAATGATTGATAACATTAATTCAACATTTTAGATAAAAATGTGTACTTCATGATGGTATCAGTGAACACCCACTCAAGAGATAATATATTCCGCATTATAACACAAAGTCATTTACTATCCAGCACCGGACCGGCTGTAACCGTAATATCTGGACCGGCGGTAGAGGGCGGGTGTCCTCGGTGTGGTAAGCGCGTCTACGCTGCGGAAAAGAAGGTTGGCTGCGGAAGGGTGCGTGGCAATTTTTGTGAAAATGCTTATATCGCTCTGCATAACGCGTGCTTCGACTTCTATATTATGTATGTTTCAATTTGACCATGTTGAATGTCTATTGCCAAAATCAACAGTTTTTTTGTGATAATTTAGGTATTTCCCACATGTATGGTGACAACGTGGAGGGTACTTTCTACCCTCTTTGGTGACAGTTACTGATCTACGGTCCCGATTTCACCCTGATACATATTTTAAGCACAGTAGAGTAAAATATACCATTACCCTTTATTATCATTGATTTTGCTTCTGCAGATAATAAGCAGACTAAACATAACCTATAAGCGATCAGTAAGAACCCTTACTTACCAAGCAAGAAATACTATAAGTTAGTACACGATACAGCGTATTGGGCTTTGAATTGCCACGGAGAGACATAAGTGCAATATCACGCGGTTCACTTTTGGTCTGCGTCGATTAAGTGTTGCTGTATGATTCGGCTCATTGGTATACGTCGATTTATTGTTGCTGTAGGGTGTACATACTGTAGATGTACTTAATTTTGTGTGTACGACTATTTAAGGTTTTTCCATTTCAGGCATTTAAGTGAAGTTTGAATTTGACAATTTCGGACATAGTTCCTATTAAAATGCCATTTCATGGTTTTATTAACACGTTTTTTGTGATCAGAGGATTTATATAAATAGAGCAAAATAAAGTAAATTTATAGTTTTTCCCGCTGAGCTCATACTGAATTATTTTTATTTTATTATAATTTTTCAATGGATCAGGTGCCAAGTCATATTCAATGTTTGCCAAAGAAATTAGAAGTAAATAGGAGATTGGGATGTATAGTATACGTAATATAAAGAACAAACATAAACGTGTTTAAAAAGACCGTAGATTATGGAAACCAAAACCATGAACCGTATAGCGTTTTTTATACTTTAGGAATGGCACAAAACGTGCTTCAACTGCGCCGCCTGTCATAAGTCTATAGACTCCACCACCCTGACTGAAAAAGACGGCGAAATATATTGCAAAGGTATTCCCTTTTAACGTTTTTATATTTTTGTTTGCATTGTTTTAGTTTCAGCAAGAAAAGCAGATGGTCGTGTTCAACACGATATTTGACCTTGGCTATTATACAGGGTGCATCATAATCCACACATTCCATCACGATGTGTTTCAATAAACAAACTAAGTCTGTTCTGAAATAAACGAAACGACGAGGAAAGTTCAGTCATTCATTTTGTCCGCTGTCAAATTTTTACCATTGCTCAATATCATAGCTTCAAACAATTTACTACTTCCCGTTATTTTAACTCGATCGAAAGTTTAAAACTATGTGAGAAATTTCCCTTCTTTTTCGCATAATGAACGAATGTGGTGAACATTAATTCGTAATGAACTTATTGTGGTGTTTCAGCTTGCTATGGTTCACACTTCGGCCCGAAAGGCGTTGGTTTTGGTGGCGGTTCTGGAGCTCTCAGCACTTACTAGATACCAGAGGCATATTATCTCGATCCCACTTATCTTCACCAGGTGAAACAACTCATCACGCAAGGAACTTGCAACTGCTTAAAAGCAAACAAAGAAGACGAAGAAAATCGTCAACTTTTTAGGCTCGTCTTTATCACAAATCGCAAGTGTCATTAAGCCGTCCCAGTGTTCTAGGAAGGCATATTTTGCAGCTGATCACTGCAGCCGTGTGGTCAACGCCTGTCAAGCTTTAATGCTGCTCCTCAGTTACAAAATTTCTGCATAACTCTAAATATTTAGACTTAGACTGAAGTTAAAATCTGTTTCTAAGGGCACAGCTCTTGATATCAAAGGAACAGACGTATTTCGTCGACCACATTTGCAGTTGTACAACTTAATTTTTATCAATAGATAATTATTGTGCATTCTGTACAGTATTGTAGAGTTTTGTATACATTTTTAATAAAGCAAGCTCGGTGTTATACAGGTGGCGAGATAGAAGATTGCAAATTTCATGACCCTTTGTATAGTAGCGGCATCTGGTGTCTGACGTTTGCAAAATACAAAAATAAAGGACCGTTGGATGATATGTTCTATTGGAGGTGTGAGTAAATTTAATTCAAATGTTAAATGGTGAAAGCTTGAGATAATTGATGGACACACGTGTAAGAACAATGGTAGCTTGATCAAGTGCTTTAGACACCGAGGAATTGCTATTGGATGGCGTACATTAAAAATGTTGCACAATTTGCAGTGCACTCTTCAGACTTAAAAAGCGTTGTCAGCATGTCTTTGTAAACCCAGCCATATAGTTTGTCCCAATATTCTTTCTTTCTCTCTTTCTTCTTTTTGTGTCGGCTTAAACTCAGCGGCATTCAAGTCAGAATCTGGAAATTTGGCATGGGTATAGCTCCTATGGTGAGGTTTTGCATATCGCTCAGAATAGTTAAGTGGTTAAAATTTTGCAAAGTAGTGCCATTCAAAAATGTCAATCCCTTCTGGCTTCCAAACGACTCAACATGGATGACCAAATGTTGGTTGGGTTCTATTGGTATATTTGCTTGGCCTGCGTATCTATTATTGGACACATTGCACAGTTATAGAATTTATATTTGTGCTAATTATGGGCACTTCGAAACTTCAAAGTTGAGTATCTTCAAAACTATTACAGATAGAAGTGTCATTCGAACATCGATTCACAGGTTTGTGCTGTGGATACATCCGAGGAACCACGAACGAAAGTTGAAAAATCAATTTATGCTAATCAGGGATACTTAAAAAGTTTAGATGTTGAATATCTTCAAAACTATTGTAGGTAGAGGTGCCATTTCAAGTTCAATTTATCTGCTTTTGCTGTAGTCGCATCCAATGAACCACAAACAAAAGTTATAGCATTTAAATTTATGCAGGATTTGGAGGCATACAGACAGATTTGCTTGAAAACAAATCCTCTTTTCAACTTCTGAACTTATTCATACTTAGCTGTGGGTTTTTCCTCATGGATAATAGACTTATCATGTAAACTGTACGATGTACACATTATGTTCCCTTTTGGCGACAACTGTGAGGAGATCTTTGTATTTTGATGCGAGACATTTTCACATAGATATCTGATTCAAAGTAGGCGGTTGATTTTCTGAAATTTTGTGTTGACAAAGACCCACAGTATATCTGAGTCACTCGTCTTGTAATCCGAGGTCAATAAACATTGGCACATAACACAACAACATAAATATTAAATAAAACTAAATTATGGCTGACTGATGCTTTTAGAGTTAATGTGACGTTACAGCATGACAGAGCAAACAAACAAGCATCAAAGTGGTGCATGTTAACATCCGCGTCCAGAATGACAGTAGGACCAGCAACTCACTAACGCATTATAGGCAGATATGTCTACAGAGGGTTCAAGTGTGAATCCCGTGTTTCATCGAAAACCTGTAATGATATGTTGCCTGTGGATTTCAAAACATAGCAGCAGACCACTGAAGCCTGTTCGTGTGAGTGCAGCAGACGTTTTGGTTTTCCAATCGCCCTGCAAATTTTGGTTCCTTGCAACAATAACTGAAACATGGGTGGCACAAATTCATAATCTCTCTTCGCAGTTAGTGGTTCACTGTAATGACATGAATGACACATGGTGACGCAAAATTGAAATTTAATACAAATAGTCTTTAACTAGCCAATCATCTTAAAGACTACAATCAAATACATATAACTGAGGCAAATGCTTTGATTTCACATCGTAGTAATAACAGGGTACCAAAGACTTTTTTGTCTTTGAAACATGGTAATTATTTTGTGGTAATGTTCATGCCCTATTGTAAAGAATAAAGGCATATGTAAGTGTATCGCTTCTCTTCATCTGAGGCTTCAATAAAAGTTATTCTGTTTTCAGCCTACTTTTATGGTATCTTGGCACTCAATGTTTAAATTCAGGGACAGCTGTAAGCATTCTTTTTTGCCAAATTTCTTAACCCCGTTAAAAATTATGCAAGAATATTGCGTTTGGATTATGCTAGTGGCCTAACATATTGATATATTGTATCGAATAACGTGCATCACCATTGTTGCGACAAGACATAGCAACCTAGTCTTCTTTTTGCTTCAAGTATTGGGTATTGGTATTGCTGTAAACAATGCTCGGGTTTTTATGGCTTGATTTTAACCAAGATGAATCAAGTGTGTCCGGTCCATGTGTCAAATGCAACTCACTCCCTTTTTCTCAGGCTGTATGGTGAAAACAGGCAACGTACACTGCAACATATTTTTACTGCTTGGTATCAGAGAGAGGGGGAGGGAGAGAGAGAGAGAGAGAGAGAGAGAGAGAGAGAGAGAGAGAGAGAGAGAGAGAGAGAGGCAGACAGACAGACAGACAGAGAGTGAGAGACAGAGAGAGAGAGAGAGACAGACAGACAGACAGACAGAGAGAGAGAGAAGAGACGATGAGGCAGATGACAAACTTTATGATGATGAGTTCTTAAAAGAACCTCATGCTAAATGTGACGAACTGGCACCTGAGGTCCGACCTCACCCGGCTACTATAGTGGGCAGTACATTCACAAGCTCATTACTGATGGAGGGCGATGTTTTGAAAGCTATAAACGAACAATATTGCAACCCAAGAACTGTGAAAAACTTAAAGTGCCAACTGTCAACTGTGAGATATGGTGGAAAAAATTAAGCCAGAGCTTATCCTGCAAAGAGCCAAGAGGCTGAGATCTCTTCAAATGGACCAACTTATAGCATCAATGGCAGTAACACAAGTCCTCATGGGATCCTGAACATCAGGAAACTGGTAAAAGCACACAACTTTGCCCTAAATGGCCCAGCGTCAACACCAAAAAGCTCGTGCAACAAGGTGCTGATGCTGTAAGCTACCTGGGCAGGACCAGTCACGCTGTTAATATGATGCCTGATGGAAATTTAAGGCCTTTATTGAAAAAGGATTTCAGTGCACTATGTGACAACGCTGAAATACCGTTGACTAACTTTCTCCTTGGTGATAACGGGCACAAGTCATTAAGGAACGCATAATAGGTGGGAGCTCTTGGCAACATGGCAACTACAAGCTGTAACAAATCACTACATCACTCAAAAATCTTCCAAGGCCACAACAATCAGATCATAAAGTTCAACTGACAGAGAAACTTTAAAAATGTCAAACCCAAAGAGGTGGCCCACCGACAAGTCCAACTGAGACAAGGTCAATTGACCTGTGGAGCAACTGAATCGAAATGTGTATGGAAACCTTCACCTAGGACCTCAGGTGAACCTCATAATAATCTGCATGGATTGAAAAGGGCTTACTGGATAGTCTGACCCCCCCCCCCCCCCGCCCGCTCAGTTCAAGCGGGCAGAATTGGAATAACTGAGAAAAAATGACTGGAGACAAAGAAATCCTTGATGTAGCGCATGAAATTTCATTCACTCTTCAGCCATGTCAAGATATGGCACCAAAAGCATTGTCTGTCAGTGAACATGACAAAAACACTGCCATATCTTAAATGACCCCGAGATGCTACATGGCTTCCATTGCCTTGAATTATGCATATTTTTGGTCAAAGTGGTACCGTGGTCCAAAAACACCTAAATAAAAGTTTATTTGGAATGGTCATTCATGTTAATTCATTTGCTTGGCCCAAGGTAACAGCCGTGCCCCCAGGGGCTTCCACCAGACTGTTATACCAGTAGTCTATTTGTTCACCTGAGACAAATCGGTATTGTCTGCGTGTGTCGTATTGACGACATTTGTCTGTTCGGTACACTGCAAAACTTTTGAATGAACTAAGATTCATAATTTACCCAGTTAAATCTGCACTTACACCAGTGTGCAGCTGCATTTAGACTCTGACCTTCATTTTAGACTCTCAACTTATGGAAGTGTAATAACCAAGAGATAAAACTGATCGCTTGGTTCTAGCCTGCAGCAGACTGCTGTCTATAAGACGGCCCACCATCAGGAAAGTTAGTGACGTGATTTACTCGATTTCGTGGACGAAATAACAACTAACACACAAGAGTGAAAGCCTTATTACATTTTTGGACAAAATTAAAAGCTATGTATACAGAAATGAAACAACAGGTTTAATGAAATCCGTCAAACTGATTGGACTTCGAGATTTTATTTCCCACTTTCGTTCACAAAGTCGTATAAGGGTAACAATTTCGGAAATAGTTGTTCAATTCTAATATACAATTCACAGAATTCAACCAATTTTTCCGAAATTGTAACCTTTATACGACGTTGTGAAATTGGGAAAGAAAATCTCGAAATCCAATCAGTTTGACGGACTTCATTAAAGCCTGTTGTTGCATTTCTGTATGCATAGCTTTGAATTTCGTCAAACTTTCAATTTTGTCGAAATCGTTATCACAAAATTTAAATCATCTTATCGATTTTGTCGACAGAAACGGTATTCAGTTTACAAAATCCTACATTTATTCAACGATTCTGTTGACATAATTGTATTATTTTTAGATTTCCGTGAACAAAATTGTTACACTCTTACAATTGTGTGCACGAAATTTAGTAAGTTGTGGATTTTGTGAAATGTTCTTCCAATTTCGCTCGCAAAATTGGATAACATATGGATTACGTGACAATTTTTCGATTTTATACAGTAATATTTGAGTTTTTACGTTTTACATTTGATCAAAAATGGATTGTGTAGACAAAATTGGAAAGCCTTCAAGATTTGTGGACATAATTCAAAACCTTACCCAATTCTGTGGGCGAGATTAGCGCATTTGAGGATTCTGTGGACAGAATTAATAAACTTAACGATGTCGTGTACAAAATCGACATATTTAACAATTCTGGAGATCCCAATTTTCAACTAAGTGGACAAAATTGATAAAGCTTACATATTTAAGCACGTAATCCACAATATTATACGATTTTGTGCACAAAATTGATAAACGGTTAGAATTCCGTGTATATAATTCAAGAATTAAGCTTGTTTGGTAATGTGAAATACTTTCAGTTTTGTGATTTTTTTCTTCGATGCAGCTTTTCCCACAAAAATCGTAACAGTAGTCTAATGTTATGGTGGGACTTCCATTTGGTAATTTGCTCTTACAATTTTTTTAATCCTGTTGGGATCCCGTTGACGAAAACAATAAGTATTACGATTTCGGGCACGAAATCAATGTCGTTAAACTTGGCACCCGTACAAGGATTTCTCAACGAAGATGGGTTACTGTAGTGCGCATTTTAACCCTGATACTGAATGGAAATTAATTCAACCATATTTGACTTCAGTGAGATCTATCAAATTCAATGTCAATGTGGACTTGTTTGCGTCTCGACAAAATTTTTAACTAAAACCTAATGTCAGTTTTCAGCCTGATCTAGAGGCAATGGAAATTTAAGCCTTAATTGGTTCCATTATAGTGAATACTTTTTTTTTTTTTGCCATTCAGGTTAGTGCCGAAAATTCTTTAAAAGCTGAAGTAGGACCGGGCCAGTGCATTAATGATTAGCCCATGTTGAGAGACCCAGGCATGGTATCCGAGGTTTTGTCAAATGGCAGCAAGCCTGCCTCTGAAAGTGCCAGCAAGGAAAGACACCCTGACACTGGTGACTGATCTACAAACTATGCACCCATCATTTCCAAACCTACAGCTTATGGCCGCAATGCTAGCAGGGACGCCTTGAACTCATAGTGTGACATACAATTGGATGAGGCTTCTGTGTCAATTATCGAGTTTTCATATGGAGAGACTGTATTTGTACACAAACCGGCAACATTTAAATTGCGTTCAAAAGAATTTTGTAACAGTCAAAATGTGGATTACCTTCATGCCTTACTTAGCACTGG
Organism: Hermodice carunculata; assembly: GCA_964020975.1. Classification (NCBI taxonomy): domain Eukaryota; kingdom Metazoa; phylum Annelida; class Polychaeta; order Eunicida; family Amphinomidae; genus Hermodice; species Hermodice carunculata. The sequence continues at coordinate 56,032,550 of OZ026612.1, forward strand.
ATTAAATTGCCTGACCCTTCTTTGCAATTATGGCCTGGGCTATAGTGCCATCAACAATGCCAGATCCGTCTTAATTAAGCATTCAAATATTCTGTTGGTAAATGTATTGTATTATGACTGTACCAATTTGGTCCTCAATTGAATTTTAGCAATGATGTTTTACTCAACACTCAATGGACATTACAGAAACTGTACAGGTACTATCTCTATTTGCCTATTTGCCTACAATACATCTTGTAGGACTTTACTTACGTCATGATTAACTTTATCATTCATGCAAATGCTGTTCTTGTTACCTAAATTGCATTATGACGTACGGTATGAAATGGTCAGTTTGCCGTGTTTTTGACACTCCAACACTGAAGTTATAACAAATTTACCATCTTACTAATCTAATGTTGCCTTTGATTTTCTGGGACAATTATGCATCATAACGTGTACATGTATATTTGTGTGTGTGTGTGTGTGTGTGTGTGTGTGTGTGTGTGTGTGTGTGTAAAAGCAGGACGTTTCAGCATACAACAAGACCTTATCATCTCCCTTCATATTAGAAATAGAAACTCATTTTTTTCCTCTCCAATTAATGTGCCATGGTTACCGCTATGGTCCCCTAAACATGACCTTCGGTGTTACTTTTCTTACTTTTGTTCTTTACTCAATTTTTGCAATTTTTTTCATCTTCTACAAAGACTCCTACGAACTCACGTGTACATATCTGAGCTCATGCAACTTCGGGACGATGTATTTTATTATGCTGTATAATCAATGTGTATTGGGTAATATGATTATATTTCCCAAATTTCCCTATGTATTGCCTAATCGATGATCAGTTCAAACTTAGCAAATGATATACTACTCAATTTTGGTGGTGTAATTAGAAATAACCTAAATCACCTGCTGTAAAACGCTGACAACGTGGAAAACGCAATTTCTATTGTTTCTGATTCTCCCTATATCGAAACAAACAATTTATCTGAATACCTAAAACCCTATGCCCATGCCTTATCTGTATTAGGCTTACATATTCAGAGTCTTAATGCAAAATTTGATAAATTGAAAATGCTTATTGATGACCTGGCCGACGATAAATTTGAATTTAGTGCTATTTGCATGCAAGAGACATGGGATGAGGGAATTGATCCTGTGTTTCTGTCTACAGTCTAGATAATTATATTTGTATACCCCCTGGAGCCACATGTAGCTCTCATGGAGGATTATCAATTTACCTTCATAAAAACTTTCAATTTGCAATCAGAGACTTTTACTCGCCTAACAATCTATAGGAAGGTCAGTTTTTTTTATATCTTTGATAATGGACTGAATCAAAAGGTAACTCTTTGTAACATATACAGGCGACCCCAGGATCGAAACATTGATATTGACATGCTCATGAAAGATCTCGCACCTATCATTGAAATCTTTCTCGTGAACAATCAGATGAATTTTTTGTTGGAGATTTTCATTTCGATTTACTCAGAACTGATGCAAAGGATAAGTATTCCGAATTTCTCGACTTGATGATTAACTCCGATTTGCCACCCAAGATAGCTCTACCTACTCACTTCTCCGAAAAAAAAATGCATCTTTAATTAACAATATTTTCTGCAGCTTAACACATTCAAGACAAACATGCCCGTCAGGAATAATTTTCACTCAAATATCAGACCATCTTCCATACATTACATGCCTTGACCAAAACTTAAGTCCACAAGCCCGTCCAAAATTTACTAAGGTTGTCAAAAAAAGACGAGACGTCAATTCAAAGCTTTGTAAATGAACTAACCAATACCAATATCCTCCAATTTCTTCACCAGGACGTAAACATCAATCCAAATGTAAATTATGATAAACTTTTAAACATAATCCCTGATGCTAAAGAGAAGCATCTATCTACTGAAACAGTTAAATTCAACAAATATACACATCAGCGCTCCCCATGGATAACAAACGGTATCTTATGATCCATAAAGTTTCGGGATAAATTATACAAACAGCTTAAATGTACGAAACAAGAAACTGAGCAATACATGAGGCGGAAACATAATCTCAAAGTTAACAATCAGATTTTAAATAGAAATATTCAACAGGTAAAGCAAGATTATTTTCAAAATGAGTTTCAAAATTTTTAAAAAAGACACAAAGAAAACATGGGATGTTATTAAACCACGAAAAAAGAATTTCCTATTTTTTTCAAAATTGATAATGTAAATGTGACAAACGAAACGGAAATCGACGAACGTTTTAACACATTCTTTACAAACATTGGACCTACCCTGGCGGCAAACAACAACTCAACTTCTGTGCCAAATTTTAGTACATACCTCAAAAATGATTCGAGGCATACATTTTCCTTCAAACAAGTTTCAGCAGACGATATCTCTGAAATTATCTTCAATTGTAAATCAAAATCTAGCACGGGCACGATGATATTTCCATGAAACTCCTCAAAAGGATAGTGCTCTTAATTACCGAACCTGTTTCTTCAATAATCAACCACACATTGATTTTCCCCAATGATCTAAAAATTACAAAGGTGTTACCAATATTCAAAAAGGGTGATATTACTATGTTGAATAACTACAGACCGATTTCTCTGCTCCCCGCATTCTCAAAAGTTTTTGAAAAGGTTGTCTACATTCAATGTCGAATAACTACAGACAGATTTCTCTGCTCCCCGCATTCTCAAAATTTTTTGAAAAGGTTGTCTACATTCAACTTTATTCTCATTTCTTGTCATCTAATTTATTCTATAAAAGCCAGCATGGTTTCAGACAATTACACCCAACTGAGACGGCCGCCCTCGAATTTATTGATAAAATCCAACAAATTTTGGATACAAGAGAATTACCTATCGCTATATATCTTGATTTGTCGAAAGCTTTCGATACTCTTGATCACAATATTTTACTTCATAAATTGCACTACTATGGAGTCGATGGTACTTCATTAAATTGGTTCCAAAGTTACCTTCGAAATATTTCAGTATGTCCAGTTGGATGATGTTCCCTCCAATCTATTACCTATTAGTACGGGTGTGCCTCAAGGGTCCATTCATGGACCCCTTCTTTTTATAATATATATAAATGATATGCCTTTGGCATCATCAAATTTCAATTCAATTCTGTACGCTGATGACGCAACCCTTCTAAATTCTCTTTCTTCCTTCAATTTATGTGGTAACGACTCTAACATCGAGCAGATGGAAAATAATATAAAGTCTGAACTAACTAAAATACAAAATTAGTTGATAGCTAACAACCTCTCTCTAGACATATCTAAAACTAAATATATGATATTCCATTTTCCACAGCATAAACTAAACTATAATTTAAAATTGAAAATTGCAGACGTAAATATTGAACAAACAAACGAATTTGATTCTTTTGGGCCTAACAATCCAAGATAATCTGAACTGGAATGCCCATTTAGCAAAAAATTGTTAACAAACTCTCCAGGACAATAGGTACACTAAAAAGACCTCAAAAATTTATACACAGCTACGCACTTTTACTTATCTATAATTCACTTTTTTTTGCCCCATTTGCACTATGGCATTCTCGCATGGGGGTTTTCCTGCGATCGTATAGTCAAAATTTAAAAAAAAGCCATTCGCCTAACTTGCTTTTCCAATTTCAATGCCCATACCGAGCCTCTTTTCAAGCATCTAAGCACCCTCAAGGCCAAAGACATTTTCACCCAAAAGGCATTAATTTTTTATTATAGATACCGCAAAAATGAACTTCCGGGTCATTTCTCTAATATATTTTCCGCAATACCTGTAACACATCAATACCCACCCGAAGCCGTGACGTCCCACGTTACGCCATATTCGAACATCCGTCAGCCCAAAATTGTGTTCGCTTCTTCATAGCTTAATTAGTCACTACAACGCCTAATAACATTACGGACAAACTTCATGCACATTCATATACTGGATTCTCAAAATATATTAAACTACATCTCCTTAACCAGTATTCTGACATTTGTACCATTGCAAATTGTTTTATATATAATAACTAATAGCTTGTATACGTGATACTCTGAAATATGATTTGTGTGAATTATGATAAACTGTGTCGGGGACAACCTCCAGCCTTTTTCTCTTTAAATCAATTCATAGGTAGCCCTGACGACAGCGGATGGTACATCCTTAGTTGGGGCCATCCTGACACTTACGTGTTTTCTTGGTAATGCAGCTAGTGTATCTGTAGACGTGTACTCATTCAATGTTTTGTATTACCTTGTCAGTATTATGTAAATTGTGTTTTGTCAAATAAATACCTGTCTGAGTCTGAGTCTTATCCAGTGTTACCATAACAGCGGATGGGCAGGCATCTGCAGGTGGCTCGCTTCATGAAAGGTGTGTTCCATACATGTCCTGCACTCCCCAGATACACAGCAACACGGCATGTAAACATTGTACTACATTACATTTACCTTTCATGGTTGACGGCCTGCCTCAAATCAGGAGTGAAATTTATTTCTCCGTATTGATATTGGAAGATGAATGTTGATGTTTTGCTAGCACTTGAATCTTTGCTGCCATTATTGGGGTGACGTTTATGAATATGGGTAATGTGTTTCTGTACTATTTACTAAACACTTCATTTGCTATGTTGTGCTGTGGGCCGTGTTCTCCGGCTCACAGTTATAATGGAGGTAGAGTGTGTTTATAATGTTCCAGATTCATAAATATCGCAAAAACGATGCAGGCCTGCCTTCTTGTTTTGCTGTAGATTCAGCTGACTGACAAGTCAGGAGAGCCAAAAGGTTATAGGCCAACCATGTCTCTTTTTATCTTTGGCACAAGTGATGATATTTGGTTTTTAAATGGTTAGACGTATATGTTTTGGAAAAAACTAAATTCTGTCATTAAGGAAGAATATTTCAAAGCTTGAGAGGACCGGTTTAAAACTACCAGTTATGTTTTATTGGTGACTGCCTGTCTCAAATCAGGAGCGAAATTTGTTTTTTCACATTGGTATTGGAAGATGAATGTTGATGATTTGCTAACCCTTGAATCTTTTTGCTATCATTGTTTGGTTGAAATTTATAAATATGGGTAATGTTTTCTCTGCTATTGGTGCAAGTGTGTCCTTTTTAAAGTTGGTACCTCTGTCACATAATTTAACCATACTCCTGGCATCGTTGACCAGCCAGTGATGACAAACGCCCAAGGCACTTAATTTACAAAGTTTACACACAGATGACAGATCTATTATTCTATTAATAAACAAAATGTTAAAGACATGTTGGCCGGGCAATAACTGGGTCCAAATACACATTCAAGCCTTTCCTGATATGGAGCTGTACGTTGTACAACGCATAGCAGTTTACCTACATAAAAAAGCACCAATCAGGCTGACTGACCAGCTCTTGCTTCCCACACAGAAGCCATTCAACGCTGTCTCAAGAAACACTATCGACGACTAAATAAAAAAGTGTGTAACATATACTGGTGTAGACACAACCACCTTGTCTGCACACAACACAAGGTGAGCGGGCTCATCTACCAAGCAGGGAGCTGGAGTGCTAGTTGGGGACATTATGCAAGCAACACGCTGGTCAAAGTCATCAACTTTTGAAAAATTCATTTAAAAAAGCTATTGTAAAACAAACTGTTATGTGCGTATAAGATTTTTGTCAGTGTGAATTCCTCATAAAAGAAGGACACTTTATTCTGAACTCTTACATAGTTCTCAATATATCAACGATGGAGCCAGCCTGAGAGACATGTAGTGTGGGCCACCTCTTGGGCATCAAGCCTACAGATGCTGGATTGACAGTTTCTGTTTTAGAGATCATTTATAGAAATAAACTGCTTAAGCTTCATTCTTATTCTTGTGACTGGATTATTTGGGTACAACTTTAGTTCCCTCATGGCTCTAAAGTCTCCTGTAATTAATCACTGACGTCACTAATGTGTATGTAAAATTGAATAATTAAATGAACCTATCTTCTAGAGGTGAAGTTTGATTGTGATCCCACAATCACAAACATGAAAACTATATCAAACCTTGTGTCTGGCTCTTACTCTGGCTTTTTACTTAGTTCCTTTTAACCCAGATTCTTAGTTTTTAGTTAAAATATTTTAACCTACAGTTGTCAGCAATGGGTGTGTTTCTAAGCTTGGAGTCTCTGTCTCATTAGGGGGGGGGATCGACTCGAGAGCTAGTATTTCCGGGCTCTCGTGTTGATCCAGCCCGCCAGGGAAGAGGGACCATTGGTGGCTGCGATGGGGTGGCTGGCGCACTGCGGGCGCTTGATCTCGGGTATGCTTGTGGCGGCTGATTTTTGTCTGAGTGTATTTATTTGCTTGTGTATTGACTGTGTTCTGTCTAGAGTCTATGTTTCGATGTAATTGTGTGTCTCTCCCCGAGATCGGGGATTTTGGTGAATATTATCATCATTAGTATTATTACATTGTATATACCTGTCAAATATCCTCGTATCGTGTCCGTGTATGTATACACATGGCATATGGTGCCCTATGTGTAACTGAGTATACATGTTGTACTTGATATCTTTCCTCGCTCGCGGGGTACAATAAATTGTTATTGATATGAGTAGTAGTAGCAGTAGTAGTAGCATTAGTAGTAGCAGTAGTAGAAGTGGTAGTGGTAGTAGTAGTAGTAGTAGTAGTAGTAGTAGTAGTAGTAGTAGTAGTAGTAGTAGTAGTAGTAGTAGTAGTAGTAGTAGTAGTAGTAGTAGTAGTAGTAGTAGTAGTAGTAGTACAAGAACGCAAAATCACAGCCCCGCCCAATTCTTCCTTTTTCATGAGGCTCACCAAAGCGTGAATTGTGAGGTCTCAGATACTGGTAGCTGTCGTTACCTGTAGTTCTACGTTCTTGCACTTCAATAGAACATAAGTGATTAAAAACGCACGGACCTTATGCATAAGAAACGTACTATTATCTGGTGTTTGATGTATGTTGACTGACAAGGTAATGCCAGGATGACTGAAGCCAAGCATTTATAAAACATTACCCATCGCTGCAGTCTGCAGGATTGATACTGACACGTTATTGCATAAAGACATCGTAAAATGTAGCTGCTTATCAAAATTTTTGTGAAAGTCAAATAGTATACTCCGACAAACCCACGATCAATATCATTGAAGCCATCACGCATTCCGTGTTGTTTTTCAAGCTTTGCGTTCCTTAATATCAATATACACCTTTCAAAGGGTAATTTCACGGCCTATAGTTACCCATGTTTGTTGTCAAATGCATACTGTCAATGAATCCATTTATATCTGGTAATGATATGTGCCTGGTGAACACCAACAGAAACTCCTATTTAGACGTAAACTGCTTTTATCTGTTCAAAAGATTAACACGAAAGGATCTAATGGAATCGAGCCTCACATTCAAATTGAACGATCATTGTGTCCAATGCTATGAATCAGACCGTATGATGTTTAATTAATGAGAAATACACTATATATTCACAAATTGTTTCGTCAACACCGGACGTTGTGGAGCGAAAAGTGCAAAACAGGTGTGCAATGGACGATCAAAGAGGTTCATAGCAAAAGCAAGACTCCATGAAAGGCATAAACTGCTACAAATGTATACTGTCCAGATTATCAAACGTTTCAACAGGCAGCTGAAGTAATCTCCGTCGTGAGTGAACTACGGAACTCACCAAGCTATGTGTCAGAATCACCTTGTACTCTGTCCGGCGTGGTCAGAACATGAAAAGCACTGATTAGACATACATGAAACCATGATATAGCAACACTATGTCAAGAAGTGACCAAAAATACAACAATAATGACAAAGAACGAGGTAAAGTATCACTCGCAAGAAAAAGGACAATCAAATGGAGTTAAATACGACAAATGCTTTCAATTCAACATCACAGACAACAGGGGTCCACAGAGACCCATTGGATTTGGGTGTGAATACGGTCATTGTGTGGTGTGGGTTTTGTCTGGTGTGCATTGTCATATGTTTTACGAACTCGCTAACATTGATTGCAGTCGTCAAATTTGAAAATCTACAAAATGCTACAAATACCATTGTTGCCTACCTATCTGCGACAGATCTTATATTCGGCGTGATTTGGATAGGATTATCTTATTTAGCAACGCCATTTCATTTACCAGAAGATGTTGATGTAAATGCATGGAGAATTGCTTGCGGGCTTGCATCCACATTCATTGGTGCATCATTAGTAATGTCGCAATATTGTATTTTGCTCATTGCAGTGGACAGATATATCGCTGTGTTCTACCCTCTGAGGTACCAAGCTATTGTTACAACAAAAAGAGTGCTCACGTCGCTCGTTGTAGTCAATTTATTTCTATTAATGATATCCATATTCAGTTCTTTGCTTTTCCTCAAGATGGATCAAGTACGACCCTGTTTATTGACAAATGCAATGGATCCCACCCTGATGCTGGTCTCCCTTCATTCAGTCAGCATTCCACCCCTTCTGGCAACAGCGGTCTTATACTGCAGAATATTCTACACAGCTTGGCGTCAACAAAACAAAATACATACACAACCATTGCCACATGACCACCAAAAGGAGAGCACATCGGACAAGAAAATAATCAAAATGATGTTAAAAGTGTTTGTTGCGTTTTATATCTGTTGGTTACAGTTTTTGATAATATGTAGTATAACTATTGGCCACGGTGGAAATCAAGGTGACTTCGGCTATTTCTTGTACGCATCTTATATTGTTTTCTACTGTAACTCGTTTTTAAATCCAATTATTTACGCCTGGGGAGACAAAAAGTTTAGAACAGCTTTCAAGTCAATTCTGAAGTGCCAATAAAAATATGAGACTGTTGTTTTTGACTTGTTTTGTAAACATATTTATTTCCAAAACCATGAATTGGCCGGTAGCTACAAATATAGGCAGCTGATTAAAGGGTTCTCAAGACATATATGATGTCATATGCAAGGCACACGGGACAATACAATAAACTTTTATTTGAGAGCAACGGTGATCAACATGAACACTGACGTAAAGATCAGAACTGCAAGATGACATCGCTGATCTGGGCAACTCCGCACGTAATACTTGTACTGGATTGAACACAATGAATTGGAGCGTGTCGATTATAGCATTCACGCATACTCCCACCCACTGAACGACTCTTTCCAAAAATAAGGATTTGGTGCAGTTGCTGTGTGCGTTTCCCATTTTCTGCGAGATGATTCGTACCGAAGGTTGCTGGTTCGAGACCCGTCGTTCCGTGGTCACTAAACATATAATGTTCAAAGGGGTCTACCCTCGACAACATTTAATAGCAAATCAGGATGAACACTAGGGGAAAGCACCCATGTAACAAACCTCACAAGTTTGATTCTAGAAAGTCTATTGCATGGACAGAAAAGAAGTCGGGGGTTGTTTCTTACTTTGGGTAGGTGCACAAGCAAGATTCGTATGGGTGGAAATAATCTTGAATGAACTGGAGTTTTGTACCAAACATCCAAGGCGAGCATGTAAATATATATTATTTGAAATACACTGACTTGAAAGGTTGTACTTAAAATCTTTCAGTGTCAGGTGTTGACTTTGATCATTATATTGATCGTTGTTCGCTGATGTCAACTATCGGCTTATATATATATATATATGTGTGTGTGTGTGTGTGTGTGTGCGAAAGAGAGAGAAAGAAAGGGTTAAAAGAATAAAAAAGATGTAAATAGATTGCAGAGAAATACTTCTCTCTCACATAAATGGCGATTACGGGCAAGGTGTAGACACGTGTGAAGATAGCTATTCCAATATTTTAGGCTCGTAGTTTCTAAAGGGCAATTTCTTTATTCTTTCACGTGGCTTGAGAAATCATCAAATTCAACATGACAAAACTGGAAATATGTGAAAATACTATTGAAAATTTTATATGGGTATATTTGTGAGTACAAAATTGAAATGTATGATGTATACTTATATAGTTGTAATATATTGTAATTACAGACTGTTATAGATTGGTGTAATGAGCCAAAGGTTGCTTTTCAAGACTTGTCCGTTCCGTGGTCACAATATTTAAAGAGCTTTTTTACTATATACACATATAATAAACTCCAGTTTTTGGTATGAAAATTGAACTGTTACAAAGATATATTTTGATGGAAACATAAATACAATATTCATTTTGTTAATGTAAACGTAATTTCTTCTGTGCCTCTTAACTTCACGATCTTCATCTCTTTATTCTATCTATCATCTCATACCATTATCATAGCTATATTCTCAATTGGTATCGCTGGGAAATCAACTTATTTTTAATGACATCACCTGTTTGGCTGCACCAAACTATCACTAGTTTTGTCGTAATGCTGTATTTCTCTGATGTCTGGATGCATACGTCTTCATATGTGTATATTTTTTACATTATGTATACTGATTGAATCCTTATAATTAAATTAATTAATTATGTATATATGTTTTATATGTATATACATATATTATATATATACATATGTATAAATAAAGTTATCAGGCATCAATTTTCCTGTGCAGTATTTTTTAGTGATAATTGTTAAATACACCATTGGGAGTACACTTATATTACCTGTTTGTCTCAGCTAAATCAGCACTAGTTCTGTTGTATTTCTTTGATTGAAAAATGTATGCTTTTGAAAATGACAAAGTTGGCAAAACTCCTCATTTTGATATGCATTTAAAGGAACTTATTATTTCTTAGATATTTGTTGGTACCTTTTGCAATCAAAGGGTTTATTGAGTGCATATATTTTGCTCAATTAAACTCAGATAAATAATTTGCCACACTCCTGACTGTTAAAACTGCCCACCCCCATTCAGCAAGAAAAAGTATAGCCCGTGCATCCCAACTATAGCGATGTATGTCATATGGTTTGCATGGATCACGAAGCAGGCCAAGGCTACGCTAAGTTATGAGCCAACATGTTAGAGATCAGCCGACCGTGCCCACAAAATAAATCGATTTGTGTCAAACTTTGAGGCAATCTTTATGTCCTGCCACATCAGTTGTATTAAGTTTGAATGGAAATCATACTACTTCAATTTGCTTGTCCGAGCAACGGGAATATGTGAGGTTATATATTTACCTTGGTTAATACATTAACCTTGATTAATACATTAACCTTGATTAATATATTAACCTTTATTAATACATTAACCTTGATTAATACATTTACCCTGATTAATACATTAACCTTGATTAATACATTAACCTTGATTAATACATTCAACACTTGTAAGTGAAACATAACCTTAAATATAATCATAAAAAACTTCTCTGGGGTTAAATTTACATATACATCATTTTTTTTTATCAGAGAGAGAGAGAGAGAGAGAGAGAGAGAGAGAGAGAGAGAGAACGAGAGAGAGAGAGAGAGAGAGAGAGAGAGAGAGAGAGAGAGAGAGAGAGAGAGAGAGAGAGAGAGAGAGAGAGAGAGAGAGAGAGAGAGACTAGCATTACAGTTGTGCATGTCCGTATCTAATACATTACAATTTTGTTGGGTCTGCAATTATACAGCAAATCAGAATTGTAAAAAAATGGAAATTTTTGAAAAGTAAATTGCTGGGATATGTTTTATTTTGTCGTTTCACACAATGTTTAACAGATTCAAGTTTCCACAATTTGATAACAATCACACATACAAATATACAAGGGACCGGCAGTGTTTTGTTGTTGGTGCACCATAACTTCCAGTGACTAAACATAGCTGTAATGCAAGGCAGAAAATTGTTAGCATAACTTTTAGCTGTTAAGGACATATTCAAAGTTATTCTGGGGGGATATTTTCAAGAAGGTTTAATAATTGTAGGATAGCATTGGGAATATATATAGTGCCAGCAAACTTAACGCAGCCAAAATCTCACTTAAATACTTATTTCTAGAGCAGACAGAATGATACTTCTTTCATTCAGTTGTATATTGTCTCATATGTGTTAGCGTTAAAAATGATGCTTTCATGTCTTGTATTGCATATGTAGCAGTTTCATTGTTTTTTCTTTTCTTCTTGTTTTTCAAAAATTGTTGGTTGATTTTTGGTTTAAACTTGTTTTATTTTCCAACATATATACAATATCAACAAAATCAAATGATATACTTGTATTCGGGCATTGGGCGCAGCCTAAAATATATCCTTTTGCAGAGGTAAGGATAACGAATGTGATGGACAAAACTTAGCATACAATCTGCCACATGATTATCTTACAGCCTTGTGACAGTAACAAAAATTAGAATTCAAGCATAGCAGCCGTGAACAGACAGGTGAGCATTATTCAGCAGCCTGTTTAATTACTTGAAATTCCTGGTTTATAATATGTAAAATGCGTATGAGATCATCTTCACTCATTAAGAAAGGGTGATCAACCAACACCCTCACGAGAAAACAAGACGAAAGTACGATACAGTCCTGGACTGTTCAAAACATTTGAAAATTTCCCTATTGTGTGCAATTAGGGCAGTCATAATAACGCGGTTTGCAGCGTGAAAGGCGCATAATTTGAATTGACCATGTGTACTTTTGAACGTTCAACAGTACGGTGGGAAAGATGAAGCAATGTCAAGTATCTCCACATGCTGCGCCACATTTACACATAGGACTTATCTTAACGCCAATGGCAAAAAGACGGTAGTTCAGCAGGCCGCTTCCCAGTCTTAATAATTGTTTAGTGTGCAATACTGATGCGTATCCCCCAAAATTGTACAATTTTAATGAAGGTTTAAAAAGCACAATACTTGTTGTGGTACCAAGCACGGTTTACTCTGTTGTCTACCTGTCAGCACTCCAATCAAAGCTCATATTGTCCGTGGGTTTATATTATGTCATTCCCACCTTGATCACAATGTATTGCTTTTCACATAATGTTTTCTCTATTTGCTACAAGTCGCAATACGTTCATTTATAGCCACTTGCGTTCCATCAAGGTGTGAACTTCACATGATATATATTGTGTCTTGAAATTGTTTTCTGCTTTGCAGAGCCGTCTTGTGGTGACATTCATGCAGGTTTCCGCTGGTACAGGTAACCCCTGTGTCCACTCACGTCTATGTCATTCAGTTCACTTGCTGTTTACACCTGTCGAACATTAATTTATCCCATGTCAATAGTTATCCCTGTTAAGTTGTATTTAAACTCAGGCTTGTCGTAATTATGTCTCCCATCACTGGAAGTTTGATGTGAAATTTAATCAATCCATCTAACTAATCCTTTAGCAAATGAGCATATATACGAGCATGTTGTGTATATGATGGTTTCAGAGTGCACATACATGATCATGTTATCGAATTATTTTCCCTGTGTTTCATCAACTTCGACCAACTTCTCACAGTACCAGTCTTCCTAGTTCGACTTCCACTTCGAATAACTGCAGTATAATATTTACCACTTCCTGTTACTTGTATTTCCACTACTACAACAATGACATGCAACCTGAAGTTATTGTAACATATCTTTACTGGTAATATTTATCACCAGCAATCATTCACTTTACAATGGAAGGAGAATTTGCGTTGTTACAATATTACTGTTAAATACCAATTAATAAGTGTTCTCCCAACTCAAATGTACTGATAACGATTTTTGTTTAATTGTTTCGTTTTCATGTTCCCATATTTCTTGTGTGTGAACGTCAACTACTCGAGTGTCAACACAAAATTCATGTATTCCTGGTCATTTACATCCAGAGTCACAACTTGCGTTTTTTCATATTTTGACAACCATGTTCCTTTTCTTTCTTTTTTATTTTTTGTTATGTATGTGATCTCCATGATATTCTTGCTACATATGCGTTTTTCATGTTTCGTGTCAGTCCTTTGTATTCCATTCTTATGTTAGTTTGCTCATTTGCGTGATGATATATGTATTTGTAACAACGCTTGTATGTACACCATGTACACCGACATATTAACTGATTCCTACTTCATAACTATAGCAGTGTTTATATTACCAGAATTTTCAAGAATTTGTCTTCATGCTTTGTCTGGGCACCATATCTTGACGGATAATTGTTACGTTCTGTTATATCCATGGGGATAAGTACACAGCAATATAGAGCTGTCATTGGCTCATATTATTACCGCAAATGGCTGGTCAAAATCATATCTTGTACTACCTTTACACCTGATCATGTCTTACCTGCATTTAATTTTCTTGCATTATTAACTACCTTTCTCCTGCTTAAATTATATTGTAATCTCAGACACGTGGCTGAAATTTTATGCAAATTGCTTGTGTTTGATGTCCACCCCAATCCAGGGCCCACGGATACCTTCACTCAAAATCAATTCAAAATTTGCCATGCAAACGTCCGTAGCATTAAAAGTCCTGACAAACTTGATGAATTACATTTCTTGGCCACTTCGGAAAAACTCGACGTTATTACTGTATCTGAAACATGGCTAGATTCAAACTACCCCAGTGAAATATTATGCATTGATGGTTTTGGTATGCCCATACGCAAGGATAGGACTGTGGTTACTGGGGGAGGGGTGGCGATCTATGTAAGGGACAACTTACCTTGTACTCACCGAGCGGACCTCGAATCTGCCAACAGTGAATGCTCATGGGTTGAATTTCGACTCAAATACGGTTTAGTTCTCTTAGGTGTGTACTACCACCCACCAGGGCAATATGCCGCAGACAGAGATTTGTTTATTGAGGAGCTCGATCTTTCTATTACTTCAGCCCTCGAGTGTAATCCTAAAACTCTAATCATAACCGGTGAATTTAATGATAGGTGCCAGTCATGGAATACTGATCATTCAGATAGCGACTTAGGACTGCGCCTAGTCAATGTTTTATCCCAAAATAACTTATTCCAATTAATAAAGGAACCGACCAGAGTAAACGATGTATCTGAAAGTATCCTTGATCTCATGATTACAGATTCACCAGGTTATGTTCTAAATTCAGGTATCTTACCACCCATTTCTACATCCGATCACTCAGTTGTATTTTGTACTTTTTCGATTTCCCGCCGCGTAGACCATCCCTTAAAAAGGAAAATTTGGGACTTCAAGAAAGCTAATTTTGAAGATTTAAACAAAGCTGCCCTTGACGCTCCTTTTAACACAGGATTCGAAGTCTTTGGTGATATTAACGAATGGTATCTTTCTGGACAGATCTTTTTAGCGGCTAATGCAAGGACTTCATCCCTTGTCGTGACATCCTTGTACGACCCAAAGATAAGCCATGGGTCACTTGTAAAATTAAACAGTTACTTAGACAGAGAAATCGTGCTTGGAAACGTTTCAAACGTTTTAGCAACAAAATTCGTCCCTTTACTTTTATCGAGTTTATTACTCTTGAAAGACTCTACATGTTCTATAAACGGAAGCGCAACACTGCAGTCAGCGCCCTTCGTAGTTCCATGAGGTCATATTTTTCAAAAATTCGCAGTGAAATGGATTCTAATATCATTAATCCAAAGAAATGGTGGAACCTCAGCAAGAGTTTTCTAGGTTCCAAGCTCAATCATTCCATACCTCCCCTTCTCGAAAACGGCACTGTAATATCCAGTAACGTTGAAAAATGGGAAGTTTTCAATAATTACTTTGCCAATCAATGTAAACTTCCTCATGAAGACGATCCTATGCCCCTGCCTGACTTCTCATATCGCACCGATGCGAGGCTAAGTGAATTCCAAATTGATGAAAACGACGTTAAAAAGGTTTTACAATCTCTAAAGTCCAGCTCTGCTACGGGACCCGATGGTATAGGTAACCTCATCCTAAAGAATACGGCTTCTGGCCTTTCCCATCACTTACCAAACTCTTTAACCTCTCTCTTGCTGCTTCGTGCTTTCCAGATTCTTGGCAAAAATCTAATATGTGCCCTGTATTCAAAAAGAATGATAAGCAGGTAAAAAGCAACTATCGCCCTATTTCATTACTGTGTAATGTTTCTGAAGTTTTCGAACGTTTAATATTTAATATCCTGTACGAGTACTTTATTCGTCACGATCTACTGACGCACAAAAACTCTGGGTTTAAGAAAAACGACTCGACCATCAACCAGCTTATCAAAATCGTGCATGACATATATAATGGCCTGGAACTACGAAAAGAAGCCAGGATGGTTTTTCTCGACATCAGTAAGGCTTTTGACCGCGTGTGGCATGAGGGTCTTCTTTTCAAATTAAGACAGCTGGGTATTGAAGGTGCTTTACTCCAGTTTATCGGTAGTTACTTATCAAATCGCTTTCAGAGAGTTACGATTGGTGGTCAGTCGTCCTCCTTGCTTCCTGTACAGGCAGGGGTACCCCAGGGCTCTATTCTGGGGCCTCTTCTTTTCCTAGTTTATATTAATGACATAACTGATAATATTGTGTGTGATATTAAGCTTATGACACTAGCATTCTGGAGATAATCCATGATCCCGTTACCTCTGCAGGTCGGATGAATGCAGATCTTGTTCATATCTCTACATGGGGCAAACAGTGGAAAATGTCTTTCAATGCTATTAAGTCCCTAGCTGTTTTGTTTTCCACTAAACATAACAAGCCAGATCACCCGCCTTTACTCCTTGGCAATGCTGTTATACCAGAAGGTACTAGCCATACATATTTGGGCGTTACACTTTCTAGTAATCTAAAGTGGGATGCCCATATTACCAGAATCGTGGAAAAAGCGAGGAAACGTCTGTCTCTCCTCCACAGACTTAAATTTAGGTTATCTCGCAATACTCTGATTCGGCTTTACAAATCCATGGTACGACACATCTTAGAGTATGGATGTATAATTTTTGACAATTGCTCACAGACTCTCTCTGATTCCCTCGAGTGTGTTCAGTATGAAGCAGCTCGCATTTGTTTAGGAGCCCTGAAACGCACTCCCCGTCATCTTATGCTTAAGGAATTAGGCTGGCCTACTCTAGCTAAAAGACGCCAATATTTCAAATAAATCATGTTTTATAAAATTTTTAATGGTCAAACTCCCGCTTATCTTTCGGATCTCGTTCCGAATAACAATGGTCAGCCCACTGTCCAGTTAAGAAACCGACGTAGCCAAAGACAAATCAGGTTTAATTCCTCACGGTTCGAAAATTCGATCATTCCTTCCTCTATTCAACTATGGAACGATCTCCCCGACGACATAAGACGTTCTGCAACTTTATCCAAATTTAAATCTACTTTGAAAAATACTTTATTGTCTGTAGATCCTGTTCCTGTTTATTACTCACCTCACACGGCAGTCGATTTTCTAATATCATACACACTCGTTTGCGCTTGGGCTTATCCGGACTAAATTCCCACCTACACAGATTTAATATAATACCGTCCCCAGCTTGTAAATGTCTAAATCCTGGCGAAAGTATTCTTCATTTTTTCCTAGAATGTCCCTATTATTCAGTTCCCAGGAAATCCCTTTTAAAAACGGTTCGTTACATTCTAGCTCCAGGTGTGAATCCTAGTCTTGTAGTCTATCTAGCAAGTGATATACTTATCCGGTATCTTACACATGGTAACAATGACCTTTCTGCAAACCTTAACATTAAATTCTTTGATGCTGTCCAAAAATTCATTTCTGACTCCAGACGATTCATATTTTGATTACCATGTTGATCCTGTCTATATACGGTTTATGGCTAAGACTGTCATCATTTTTTTTTTTTTTTTTGGTTACCGAGCTAGTGACATAGTGGATTTTTCTGGATCAATAACTTGTACTCATTCTTTAATCGACATGTCTCTGCTTGTGAGTATTTACTTCATAGCATTCAGAAAAGTGTATTTTTCAATATTATTGTAACAATGAGTGGTACATACAAAGCATTTCGTGAATTGTATTGTCCTGTGTGTATTGTATATATTCTGTGTGTCTCTCTATGTCTGGAGAGCCTGTTTTTTAGTATCTCGATGTATACTATTAGGTGATCCAGAATAAATAAATATGTTTAAATTAAATTAAACTGGAAACTACAATTATATTTAAATATGTTGCACGTAAATATTGACAGGAATAGGGAATTACGGATCTCATGAGCTAATTCATTCCAAATTCGAACTGTTGAAAGCAAGAATGAATTATTGAATAGATCAGTACAGACTCTAAAATGTGGCAGGTGAAATCTTTGAAGAAACACTAGGACTACCTATTCGCCTGTGTGGATTTAAACTATCTGGAATTACAATTAAAGGTAATTCGCAACTGAGCCGTTGACAATTTTGTTCACAAGTATTCAGTTTGAGCTGGGGTTATTTGTCAAAAGCGATTATAATAAATTGTTTTCATTTTTGAGAAAGAGACAGTAAAAATTGATGCATGAATATTTGTTCTGAAAGTAGCATCCGATCGGGTATTTTGCAACTGATATCTTAAACAAGTCTTTCGTTGGAGAGGCAATTTTCAACGATTTTCGCTTTCTTAAAAAGAAAATACAAAAACAAAACAAAAAAAACAGAAAAACAGATGTAAAGAATAGGGTAAACACTCTCACAAAGGCCCTACCACAATAGGGTGGAGGGAGTGAGCAAAGTTCATAAAATATGGATAGCATATTAGAAGTTATCACCGTTTGGATTTTTTGGGGGGCACAAACCTGACTGCAAAATATAATTTTATATTTGTTGGCAATAAAATATATTCACAGAACATTCAGACTGTAAATAATATAATCAGTTAAATAGGTTTTCATCCATATTGGAGATAAACAACGGTAAGAACAAAAAACAAAAACAAAACAAAAAAACATGGAAACATGACGACCAACGCGTATGTTGAGTTGGCTTTCATCTCGCACACGCATTACATGGCTGCATACGTTGTTATGATGGTTGCAAGGAAGATTCGTTTCTTTTTTCCTTTATGTTCCCCGCTTTTTATCATGTATTTTTACTCTGTAAAAGAAGAAAGAAAGAAAGAAAGAAAGAAAGAAAGAAAGAAAGAGAGAGAAAGAAAGAAAATAAGAAAGAAAGAAAGAAAGAAAGAAAGAAAGAAAGAAAGAAAGAAACAAGCAACTTAGCAACACCCTACCATGTCATGGGTTCTTCAGCATCCAACGAAACATGCTCGTCTCTCGGCGGTCTCCAACGGGTTTGAAGGTGCGTATGAAGTTTACCTGAGTAATTTTGCGAAGTTTAGCTGGCCACTTAACTGCATCGATGTATATAATTTTGTACTTTTTACAATAATTTGTATATTACTTGTTACATAAGTTTTACTTTCTCACTAAAATACTAACATTGTGTTCCATGGAATGCTTCAGCTTCTAAAATATGAGAAGATTTGATCTTAATGTGCTTTCCTGGTCCACATGTATTTTCAGACGTGAACCAAGGATACACATTTGAAGCGTTGTATAATTGTATGGATGCACCATGAGAGAACCCCATCCTATTCACTAAATGAAAAAGAGTAGACTTCTAAATACAACATCATCATCATCATCATCATCATCATCATCATCATCATCATCATCATCATCATCATCATCATCATCATCATCATCATCATCATCATCATCATCATCATCATCATCATCATCATCATCATCAAAGAATGGAAGGGTCTCCGGAATTAATCCTATTTCGATGATGATGAAAAACTCAGTCCTGTTCGAGTGGAATTAGGTGCAACTTTGCTTCTGTTTATCGTGCTATGTTCTAGAGGCGAAAAATGGAAAGAAAAAAAACAAAAACTTACAAAATAAAGAAAAGCGGAGACGACAACTTGTAGGACACGGACCGTGAGATTGTGAAAGCAACCCAACTCATTCTGCTAAGGCATGGCAAGTATATCGAACTGTTGGACAGAAAACAACTTACCCCATTGAAAAATGAACTGGACTTCCGTATGAAGGAACTGGCTGCTGAGAACAACTCGATTAAAACTAGCACAAAATATTTTTTTTATTGAAATAGCTTACTAGGCTTGTACGTCATATTCGTGACAGAAACATGAGAGAAAGCAAATTAACTTAAACAGTAGATTTGTTAGAAATAATATACTAGGAAAACAAAATATTACGTAAGCATCTTATTACATCTTGTATAAAAACCCGCCGCTACTTTCTGACCTGTATCCACTGTTGGTGCAATTTTCTCAACTGAGCAATAACTTTAAGTCAGTGGGCGGTCTTTTCTGGTGTGCCCTGTGCTGCTACTTAATTCATAGCCTGGGGGCGACTTCAGTGTCTGATACTAAATCCCTATTCTGAGGCCTACAACTGGTAACTGCAAGGCGTTGTATTTACATTTTCAGGTAATGCTCATACTGGAAAAGTCCCATTATATGTTGTACATTACATTCATTGAACAAATTGACCTCCCTTTAACATTACTCACACATACATTTTTGATGCTACCTCTTCAAAATATCCAATCGACTTGGCTGTCATTTTGAAAACTGTGGATTCTGCATCTGATGGTTTGTAAGTGAGTATGATGACCATCTTTGGGGGGGGGGAGAGGAGGTTATAATATATAAAACCAAAAGTATGTATTTTGCAACTGTTTCAGAGTATCAATAATGATATGATATGTGCTTAGCCACGATTCACTTTGATATCCAAATCAAATGTATTTTTGGGCGACGTACTGTCCTGCAATCAATGCATTGTACACAATATTCAAAATGGCGCTCAAGACATGGTGGCTTTAGGCATCATGTCTCATCTGGATTTGTAACTAACGAGGGTAACTGCCTTAGACGCAACTGAGCAGGCAGATTAAAGTTAAGATATTATGTCATGTTTTAAAAACACTGGTCACTCAGAGAATGGACACCTGGAACCTTGCAAAATATTGTAATGACGATCACCGGACAACCTGGGCTATATTGTTTCACCCAACAACCGTGGCTATGCAGCTGTGCTGTTTCCCGGACCCGAGTTAACCCTACAGACAAGCTGAAATGAAATGCTGCGTTTGAGTTGACTTTACTGCAAAATAACGCCACGCGATAGCCACTTTCTCGATACAATCTCTCAGCGTGGGTCGATCAATTTTTCTTAGGGAAGGGGCCAGGGCGGCTTGCGAGTCCTTATTTTTTGTTCCATCAATTTTAGGGTTGGGTCTTTTTATTAGGGTCTTGTCGGAACCACACATTTATTTTTGTTAGGCCTTAGGTAACTTGGACCTTTGTTGAAACATGTTTAAAATAGATGTTATTTCCTCTTTTACACTTTACTTCCTTTGACGTCAGTTTAATTTGTTACCTGCGCACAGCCGGAGGTACTTGTGTTAAGAAATAAATAAAACCAGCAAAATTGATATTACATGGCTTATCATGATGATGATGATGATGATGATGATGATGATGATGATCATCATCATCATCATCATCATCATCATCATCATCATCATCATCATCATCACCACCACTGCGGTCACTTTACATATATCCAAATCCCCGCCAGACAAATCGTACAGAATGAAAATTTGAAACTTAATTGGCTGTATCCAAAATAGATTTGACGTTTTGCCAAAAGACATACAAAGACATCTGAAACACTAACATACACACTGTTACAACTACAAAATGACAACACGACAACGCAACAACTAACATGACCAAATAGGCAATGAAAAAGAAAATTAGAAAAGAAGATTTGTTTCAAAGAAAATCTGTCTGTGTACCTTCAAAAGTTGTAAATATTAAATGCTACAACGTTTGTCCTTTGATACTTCACATTCCAGTAAGCTTATGGCTGGATGAAAATTTCAAAGTCCAAATGACCTTGACTTTTGAGATTTAGACGCCATATGTAAATTGCAAAAAATGTGCACTATTGCAATATCTACAATTTAAGCCCAACATGACCGAAATTGGATGAAAGTTGACCACTTTATGGCTAGATAAAAATTCAAAAGCCTGAATGACCTTGACTTTTTACCTTTAGAGGTTGTTGTTGTTTATTTTTGAAAATGTGGATTGAACAAGTAGCCAATGGGCTAATACAAAGTTCTCTCCACTGTATGTACAATGGGTTACACAAATCTTATTTCACAGAAATGATTATGGAAAAAGACGCGAGAAAAAAGACGTACATACAAGTACACGTACAAACTGAACAAAAAATATATATATATAAAGGTATACATGGTAACAACACAGTAAATAGCAGGTGTAAAGCTTGAAAATGAGAACCAACTGTATATACAAGACTCAATCTTCGTCCTCGGAGTCACTATCACTAAAAGCATTGCCTGTGTTTTTACTAAAACGTTTGGTTTGACCAATATATTTCATGCTGGCATCCATTAATTTACAGTTCGTATCATATGATAGGTTAGCGTGACCCATTAGACAGAGATTGACTTTCTCGATGTTACATAAGTCGTCAAAAACTATATCTGAATGACTGTCTCTAAGAACGACTGAGACTCTCGTCAAGAAAGTATTTCTTGATACTAAATATAAAGGACACTGTAGCAAAAAGTGATAGGTAGTTTTAGAGTGGAATCCGCAGTTACAAGCTTGGGTGGGTTTTAAGCAACGGGTGAAAAGGTGAGCGTTTAGAGCACTGAAGTCCACCCTTAAACGATTCATGAAAATATTTAATTTACGTGGTCCGTGCCGGAGATGGTCAAGTTTGGCGGGGAATAATAACTGTTTGGTGTAAGCTTTACAACAGTTTAAGGAAGTAGCCTCACGCACATTTGCAGGCAAAGAATTCCATAATAGAGTCGTAGAAGGAATGAAACTGTGAGAAAAAACATTTATTGTGGATCGTGACAGATACCTGCCGGTTACGTTACGTAACAGGTAATTATGCCTATCAACATTTTGCCCAGGAAGGAGATCACTTAGGTGAGCTGGACATAGGGCTTTAACCATTTTAAAGTAGAGCACCAGTTTGAAATATTTCCTTCTATCAGCCAAACTCGGCCACCCCAAACACTTGAGAACTTTAACTCGGCTTGATGTATTCATGGCACCCGTCACAGCCAGAGCGGCTTTGTATTGAATTGATTCCAACATGGTCACACTCTTAAGCGTGCAGCTGTCGATGACAGGCGCCGCATACACCAGGATAGGCCGAATACCTGAGTAATAAATACTTTCAAGAGCTGTCCACGGCAGCGTAAACATACATTTTCTCAACATAGCCAATCTAGTTGCAGCTTTGTTACATACAAATTTTATGTGGGAATCCCAAGACAAATTATGAGTGAGGATGACGCCCAGGTGTTCTTTAGATATAACCAAGTCCTCTGTTTTGGAACGATTGAAATCAACTTTCCATTTAACTCCCCAGTCTTGAATAGCCAGCAGATTTTCGTTCAAGCTGATTACTGTTTGACCTGGGGTTTCTATAATTTCAATAAGCGATGTGTCATCAGCAAAGGTGTACACCTTGCGAGGAAGCTCATCGACCAAATCGTTGATGAAAACCAAGAACAACAGGGGTCCAAGGACACTACCCTGGGGTACACCTGATCTAATAATCACCCATTCTGAAAATGAGCCATCCAACGCTACTCTCTGTTTTCTATTACTCAGGTATGATTTGATCCACGAAAGTAGGTGATCACGTACGCCAAGTTGTTTCAATTTAGCCATAAGACCTCTATGCCACACTCGGTCAAAGGCCTTTGACACATCCAAGAAAATCATACGAACTTCTTTACCTCTATCTAAGGCTTCACTGATGGTATGAATGATATTAATTAATTGGTTAACTGTACTATCCAGTTTCTTAAATCCGGAGTTACAAGCCGGGAGTAGTCTATTTGTGGTTAAGAAATCATAAAGTCTTCTGAACACAATAGCTTCAAAAACCTTAGATGACGAGCATAAAAGAGAGACCGGTCTGTAGTTTTTTGGCAGATAGTCTTCATCCTTTTTGTATATGCTTATTACATTAGCCTCCTTCCAAAGCGCTGGAAAAATAGATTTTCTTAGAGATAGGTTAAATAGTGTTGTTAATACACCAGCTATAAAAGGCGCGATTAGACGCAAAACTTTGTTTGGTAGATTGTCGGGACCCTCTGATTTTGAGACTTTAAGCCTTTGTAAGATGTTGAAAACCTCGTTTTCATGAACCGTGATATTTCCGAGATGTTCGTTTGTTCTGTCGCGGAGGGGTGGCGTGGCATCATAATCATCGCTGATCCATTGTGATGCAAAGTAATCATTTAACGCATTGGCCTTGTCAACAGAGTCAAACAGAATTGAGCCATCAACGATAAGGGGAGGGATAGGTTTACTTGACCGCCAGCCACATGCATTTTTTAATGTAGTCCACCATTTTTTATTTTCAGTAGATTTATTGGAGAGAATGTTATAAACTTTCGAAGAATAATCCCGTTTGGCATTCCTCAACAAGTTTACAACATTGTTCCTTAATTGGCGGTACCTTTCCCAATAGGATTCAGCATTAACATGATTTTCTTTTCGCGCCTTTTTAGCTTTTTTATATGCTCTATCTCTTACTCTCATACTTTGTCTCAAAAAACTTGTCATAAAAGGTTTGTCTTTTGGTCTTATAGTAACTGTTTTGTGGGGAATACATTCCGCTGCAACCTCTTTGAGAAAACCTGTTAACTCCGCACACACATCATCTACATTATCATCAATAAACACTGCATCCCACGGAGCAGAAGATAATAAATTGTGCATTTTATTTTCATCTACTTTAGAATAATCCCACATCACCTTCTTGTATGCTTTTTTTTCTTATCGATAGAAAGGTCCGTAGATATTAACAAAAGTTCATGGTCGCAGGTTGATACAGGCGCGAGATTAGAAACATTACTATTCAATGTATCGTTGATAATGAATACAAGGTCCGGCACTGATTGCTGTCTGGTTGGTTCTGTTACAATTTGGTGTAGGTTAAGTCTGAGACAAGTGTTCAAGAATTCCCACTCAAAGCCATTAATACAAGTCTTAGATACCCAGCAGATTCCTGGTAGGTTAAAATCACCGGTAACAATAATGGCATGGGGAGATTCAACAATAGCTTTAGCTGTAACATTTTCGAAAGAATCTAGAAACTTTTTACTTGTGGCTAAGTCTTGGTTAGGTGGTCTGTAAAAAGTAGCCACGAAAACTTTGAATTTATTAATATTTAACTGAACCCACACCAATTCACTATCAGGGCTGGCTAGGCCTTTTCTGACTTTGACACTTAAGTAGTCCCTAACATAGATTGCAACTCCTCCGCCATGCCTGTTTCTGTCATGTCTCACTGGAGGGTTAAACCCTGGAATTGCAATATCTTCGTTTGTCACCGAAGCATCAAGTTTGGTTTCATTTAAGCAAATAATATCTATGTTGTGGTGAATGCTTAAGCTTCCAATCTCATCTATCTTGCTATTTGTGATCAAACTATTAACATTTGAATGTAGGATGTTTGAGAAATTAGCATTCGGTCCTGGTTTGGGGTGAATGTCACCACATAGAGATAACAGCAACTCTGTTATGAGGAATATTACACATACATGAACGTACATGAGGTAGAATGCAATGTTAAGACGTCCAGCAAGAATAAACGATCTTATGATATGTGATTTGCACTTTGAACATCCAGTATTGACCGGTTGAGGTTGAAAAGATCTGAAATAACAGAACCCTGATAAGACTTCGTTTCTCACAAGACCAACAATTACCAACAGGAGTGCGACCCTGTGATACCAGCGTTGCGCTGTTAAAAGTCTTACATTGTTGTACAGTGTCCAAGGCTTTGTGTGTTTACTTATCCGATCCCTGATCTTGACCAGAGTCTCACAATGATGCCTGTCACAGTGTACCTGCTGAGTGTTGTATGGAAAAAGTAAGCAAAGTTGGACAATACAGACATAGAAAAATTAAGAGTCAAAAGAAGCGACACCAAAACATGTGAGAAAGTCGCAAGCGACATCTGCACGAAGTAGGCCGCACTATAAAAGTACATTTGTAATTGGGTAGTCACGTGTGACTTGAACATGACCTTAATGTTTGTTTGTTTGTTTGTTTAGATGATTTTCCTTTTGAATTGACTTTATTTGCAAACCGCAGAGAAACTTAAGTGGAGTAAAAGATACACTTCATTGCGTTCGCAGCCTACACAAAATCAGCATCGAGTTGAAATTAATACATCTGCTAGAAAAGAAAACTATTAACTCGTTATCTCAAGGGTTACTGCAAATTAACAAAGAAACACATTAGCATGTACAGCATATTACCACTACGTATGCCTCTGAGTTGATAGGAATAGGGAATAAGCTAAATGTTTCACCCGTTTACCTCAAGTTCAGTTGGTATGCACAAGGTGAATTTTAAAATTTGCCCCGCATGGGAATTTTTTAATGTATTATTACAACCAATAGCTGATATTTAAAGTCCGAGAAAGGGCAGTATGTCACCGCATATACCGCATATATGTGAGGCAGGGTAAGCAAAGCAATAAAGAATTGAAGCGAGTGTTGCTGGGAAGGGACAAATACATTTTACCATGTCTGGCCACATCTGGGTACCTCAACCATTCCAATACCCCTTTTTGTAGCTGAAAGACAAATTATTGTAGACAAAAGTCAATTAGCGTCCTTCACGTGCTGACCTTTAGAGGTCACATGTAAATTACAAAAATGTTCAGTGTTACAATATCTACAACTTAAGCCCAACATGAACTAAATCAGAAAAAAATGAACAAAGTTACAGACAGATGAAAAATTCAAAGGCCAAAATGACCTTGACTTTGAACTTTAAAGTTTACGTGTTATTACAAAAATGTGCAGTGTTTCGATGCCTACAAATTGAGTCCAATATGATTAAAATTGGAGAAAAAATGGCTGAGTTATGGCTAGATGAAAATTTCAAAGGTCCAAAAAACTTTGACCTTTAGGGGTCACGTGTAAATTACAAAAAAAATTACTGTGTTGCAATATCCCTTTTAAAGGCCAACATGAACCAAATCAGATGAAAATTAGCCAGTTATGGCCAGATAAAAATTTACAAAAGACCTTGACCTTTGACCTTTAGAGGTCACATATAAATTACAAAAATATGCAGTGTTGCAATGCCCACATTTTGGGTCCAAAATATAATATACAATAGCCTTTTCAATGCACTCTTGTGTATACAATGTGGATATCTTTTGTTGCAGATATATGTACTGGAAACCTCATTGATTATATCAATCAAGTCTCAAACGTAATTTCAAGTTATTTATGAATGATTTTTCTAAAAGCCTTCAACTAAACACGCAAACAAACAAATCAATAAATAAGTTAGGATCGCCAAAGACCGACAAAGGTCCGGCAAGACTGGTATTTCTAGCATTTCATATTTCACCCACAGTAATCTCAGAGTGTGCATACAGCTTTCATATTTTATGATGGCAGGATTTTTTTCGGGGGGGGGGGAGGGAAGGGGAGGGGGTAAATTCGAAATCAGATAACAGGAAATAAAATCAGCACTTTCCGAAAATATCGTGTTATGGACAATTATACAAAAATTCATGGTCCAAAATTGATCATTTTCTTATTGAATAAAATACAGTTTTCCAACACCGGTGAACAGAGTATGGCATTCCATAGTTTCCAGCGTAACCGTTTTAAAATCTGCAAGTCCCTTCAACCAACCAAACTATACATCAACTTGATTAAACTAATAATTCCAAACATGGCCATGGGTCTTTATATGGGATTAGTTGTCTTTATAGACCCCATGTCGTCGAAAATGTTCAGCGATTTATGTAAGCAATCAGGGCAAACGGTGACTTGGTCTTGATCATAGAACCAATGTGTCCTACCCTTGCGGATTGGCGAAGTTTATTATTTGTGCTAGAAAACCGGGAAAGATCAAGTTTCTGCTTCTGAAATCCTTGAACAAAGCTGACCCTTGATTGTGAATAGGCCCATATCACAGACTTTAACTAATCTCTGTTCAACTCAATAGTCACTTCTGTTGTTAGGGATTACTAATAATTTACGTCTACTTACTTATTGTGCAAAACGTTGCTGGTCTCTAATCAGATTGACTCACTTCAAGAAACAGCCTGCCTATACTGGAATCATGATTTGGTCTGTGTTCTGCTACAACACGTGACAGTAACAAACAGCAATTTCTAATTGCATATTTTCAGTATTTTCAGCGACAAAAACTTGTTTTCTTGCGGGTGGATGCGAATCATATTACTGTGAAGGTTCTATACCGCCATGAAATACACATTACCAAGTGGCAGATGACAGAGATTTACAAACCTGTATTCTCTGTGGAGGTTTCATACACACATATTACACAGTGCAAGTTGGACTACAAAGACCTCAAGTTTCAACACACAAGTGACGAGTCTTTTATCACGATTCACCGACCAAGAAGCAGAGAGAAGAAAGACCTTCAACTTTTCTCTTTACCCGGCGAGGACTTGTCTGAAAAAGGTCACCCAAGACGGACATTAACATTTTGGTTACAAAGCAAGCATATTTGTTGTTCTGTTCTGACTGGATATCGGAAGGTTTTGTTGACAGAACAATAATATTATTTGTGTAAATTACGGTCACAATTTATCAGGACGATACTCCCCAGCGTGGATGCGCATGGTTTACATTTTATTGGGAGGAACGGAGGCATGACGTTCTGGCCCCATGGAAATCCAGTGGTTTGTGTCTTGGTGTGCCTGAACGAGGATCGTATGGAATCAATTATTTCGGTAATCTACGAACTTCCAAGTTAAAATGAGATGTGCGTGTTTTGAATCTGTAATCCTGTGTATTACGTGAAAGAAAGCATATGCTATAGTAGCTGGAGAGTCAAACTAAGCAGCTGATGTAAGCCTGCTCCGAGTTTGGACAGAACACATCATCGATTGGGGAAAGAGACAAAGTTTTACCTTGTTTTCAGCTGAATATCAGTGAACACCTACATGTAGTCGGGCGCCAAGGACGTCTTCGGCGACTTAGCAGAATGCAAACAAAGCTCTCAACATGGTTAATATCCGACTTTAGCCACCTTTAAATATATGCGGGAAAAAAACGACATAAAACATGCCGGCACAGGGAAATGTGGACCCGAATGCGCCCAATGCCAGGGCAATGCATCGGGTAAACAACAAAAATAACATTGCTGACATGCATTTGCGAAGGTTGTTGGGGCAGTTTGAAAGAGAAAAATCTGTCACGATTACAAATATAGACCATGATCGTCTGGATACACGGGATTTTCTCAAACAAGTTCAGAAATGCGATTCAGACAAATTACCCGAGTCCATACGGTAAGTTCTAATAAAGGACTCCTTGCTTACCGGTCAGGGCCTTCATGTCTAATATTCTGGGTTAAATGAAAATCACTTGTTCAAAGATATCATAAAAAACTTTCATTCAAGTATCAGCATGTCTAATACAAGGTCAATGGTTCTTTAACTGTTTGTGGAGGTCCCGCTGAAGTTACCATTCCAATTACAGTAAAAAATGTACAGAATGAGATAAACAGGCCTATATATGCAAAAATCTACATCATTCAATTCAATACGAACCATATGGCAGGGATATGTGATTTTTACCATATGTTTACTTGCACACACACACACACACACACACACACACACACACACACACACACACACATATATATATATATATATATATATATATATATATATATATATATATATATATATATATATATATATATATATATACGTGAAATAAATGTGAATACCAACATGAAGAATGTAAACAAAACACACTGCCGTAATATTGTCAAAGTTCTTGCAGTTACATTATCTGATGGAAAATTTGTTTTTGTGCAACTTCATTGTGTGGAATATGCCAAAATGAATTACATAAGTAGGTCTGTGTTTTTCAACTTTGCAAGAAATACTTGTGAGATAAATCTCACTAAATAGGTAACTACATGTGTGCATACTGTGGTGAGAAATAACTCACTTTCGGAAGACCATTAGATATACAGCAGTTATATAGTTTCTCACAGTTTTCCTCCTATCCTTTATTCAAATGATTATAGTCTATCTCTTTCTGTTTAATTTCAGAAATGTCAATAACGCATAAACAAAATCCAGCTTGTTGCATGTATGAAAGTGATTTCGCCTGATGGAAAAAAAACCGCATACCATACAATACCATACCATACAAGATGCACTCCTTTTACTCGGGGGGGGGGGGGGAGGGGGGGGGGTGCTCACACAGAGAAGCAGCCTCAAACCTAAATTAAACCCTGGGCTCTTCCCCACTCCCTGTAACACAAAATGGGCGACCCGTTCAACAGATAACGACGTATTGATCAACATATTGAGGGCACACAGGGAGTTATCTCAGGCTGTACTCAGATTTAGATTCATGACCCTTTTGTCATCATTCGCAATATGCTTGCTATAAATTCTTGGACTTCTGGGTCAACATACACGATTATGCAATCCGGGACTGAATGAATCTAAAAGCCGTGGAGGAAGTTTCTAAAAGTCATGGTGTGTTGCCATGTTAGGCCTATTCTAGAGGTTGTTGACCGAATCCCACCACCAACCACCCGCCAACCCCGCCAGTACAATATATAATGGTGGTACTCGACTTTCTTTGTAGAATATAAGTGCGAGTTTGTGCCGAAAAGTACCCGAGGCCTCCGCAATGTATGGGTGTATGGAGGGACCTTTCTCCTCTCCACAAGTTAACCAATGATAAAACTCTATTATGCCGAGTGACTTTGAATGCTAACTACATATTACATAAAAATTACGGAATACAAAACATGTACATTGTATAGGGCAGCGTACGACCCATCTATACTATGCGGTCATGGTAATAATTAATTGATCAAATATGCTGGTGTCGTGGATGGGTTTCACTCTCCTACATGATTAAGATGGTGTAAACGTAATACTGATGGTCCAATCCTTCAATTATGAAAACCAATGTTAATCTCACAATCTGCACTTGAGTTTATACTGCAATTTTTGAAATCCCCTTTCGTGAAACTACATGTCATTATTGCATGATATGATCCTCAAACTTCAAATAACTTTAAACAAAGAAGTTGAATGGCTATATGTAACTCTGGTTTTAAAAAGTGAACATCGTGTGACAAGTGTATTTCATTAAAGGAACCCTTATACAAAACTTCAAATACCGTCGCCTAAAAATTCGAGATCGACTTGTTTGATGCAAACCATATATATGTCTGGGTTATGGTGTTTACTAAATAAATAAACAAACAAACTAATAAATAAATAAATAAATAAATAAATAAATAAATAAATAAATAAATAAATTTCGAGTTTTTCTCGAAAATTCGGCTTTTAAATCTCAAAATTTCGAGATTTTAGAGTAAATTTATAGAAATTTGAAGATTTAAAAGTCAAAATTTCTAGAAAAAGCTCGAAATTTCGAGTATTTTTTATTTTTTGTGGTCCGTATAGGCTCCCGTCGTTTACCAATTTTTGTATTAGAAAATCTCTGTCTCTGTCTCTGTCTCCCTCTTTTTCTCATATTTTGATGGGTCCTTGGCTAGTTGGAAAGTAAGTTGTATCAAAATGACACTGGTTTTAATCTTTAAATTATTCACAAAAAAAAATAATTGAGAGAAAAAGTGTTACATATCATTTTAACAAAACAGACACAAGAAGTTGTTAAAGTCTACTCTTGCTTGCGGATGACACCTTTATCCTCACCCGGATTCTTGGCCACCATACCCTTGCCTCGGCACAGGTTCGCCAGGGATATACAGCCAAGTCGAAGTTTGACCAAGTCGCCTGGGTTTTGCTTAGACACATTCAACTTAAGTCTGACGGAATAATTAGGTGCAATCTCCGTCTGCGTAGTGGTAATTAGTGTAAAAGTTTGAACAGAACCTGTGCATTTTGGCACAAAAAGACGTGTACCAGAAACGTTCATAAAGTTCTGTATACACGTCTCTGATCCTACTAATGAAGCGAAATTATTCTCTCTCTCTCTCTCTCTCTCTCTCTCTCTCTCTCTCTCTCTCTCTCTCTGTGTCTCTGTCTCTGTCTGTCTCTCTCGCTTTCTTTCTCTCTCTCACTCTCACTCTCACACCACCTCATCCGCCTTGAGATGACATAATAATAATGATAATGATGATGATGATGATGATGATGATGATGATGATGATGATGATGATGATGATGATGATAATAATGATTTGTTTAAACCCCCAGAACTGGGGAATACATGCAGAAGCACAGGCATACATATATTTTTCAAATAAACGACAGACACATAATATGAGATACACCTTTAAAAAATACAAGATGCACTGGACAATGCATATTCTATTTGCATGCTTAGTTCTAAACATGTACACAATAGTGGATTATACTAGTTAACAGCTTACAGAACGTCTGTTGTGAGTAATGTACAACTACATTGCAGCAAACCCATCGGCGTTTAATTCACCCAACTACCAGCACAAGCACATATTAAGTAGAACGCAATTCTATCATCGACAAGGTTTAAAACCAGATTTTGATGTACAATATAATGTTACATATGGTAATTTTTGCAGTTAAAATTAATTTATGTGTACCATTGAAGGGGGTTATTTTACCACTGATCCCGTGAAATAAACATAAAGGGTATTATTGTATCAAATTACTGCAGGCGAAATATAGTTTGGCAGCCGGTCCGGTTGCGGTTGTACACCTTGCATCGGTCTTCAGCCGTGGAACTAGTTGAACACAGACTGATTACTCAATTGCCAACAGGAATGCAGTGTGTATATGATATAAAGGCACGTAAGACACCAAAGGTATTTTGGGTAACATGCCTATCAAACTTGCCAGAGTGAATAATTATTGAAAACGTGTCAAAGGCATTCATTCTAATGGGCGTGACCAAAGGATTTCAAGTCTGACTATAATTTCAACTTTGTAATCTAATCGTCAATAAAACATTCAGCTATGTGGCAAACACATCAAATCTCAGACCCCTAAACAAGTGTGAAAATAGTCGTTTACAAGTTTTTCTTTTTCATTTCTTCCTCTGCTTTTGCTACTGCTTTTTAAACAGAATTCATGTGTGCATAATAATGTGTCTGAAAAAAACACGAATTGTTTATCACTGTTTATTTTGCAGTCATGAAAAAACAAAATTCGGGGTTTCATATTTTGGACCCCTTCCATTTTTGACAACAGATATTTGGAAAACTAAAAACAAATGCTTGTTATTTTTATTTTTTATGCTCGGAACGAGCGGGACTTGAACCTGCAACTTTTGGCACCAGTCGCCTCTGAAAAAAGTTTCAAATCTGAATAAACGTGAGGAAAGTTTTATCCAAATTTACATCGGGGTCGGACATTTGATATGTTTGCCAAGAAGTTTAAAGCCGAAATAAACCACATGAAAAACGCTATTGCATGATGTAAACATCGTGCAAATCCCAGCAGTAGAACGTAAGTTTTGTTCAGATGAAATAAGCTACATCTTTCCTATATTTTTGCCGCAACACTGCAGTCAGCCACCTGGTTCAAATATTAACCCCATTATGCAAGTGATGATATAGTGTCCGCACATGTGAATTATCAACATGTCAATTGACTATCAAAATTATAATGTTCAAAATTGTTTAATTGGTTGTATGTGGTTTTGGTTGTCTACTGTTACAATTGGGATATGTTATTATTCGAAATACAATTCACAGGTATTGATTTGTTCAAATTTAAAAACCAGCTTTGAGAGGTTGCTATGTCATCACTGCTGTGTTGTGGGATATATAACTGTACAGATGACATATGCCAGCTCACAAATATGTGACACTTTATAAGATTTTTCTACTGATCTTATCTTCGCAATCTTTACATCAAAACATTTCAATCCACCATTTTCAAAATGGCAGCCAAGTCGACTGGATATTTTGAAGAGGTAGTATCGAAAACATATGTGTGATTAGTGTTAAGGGAACGTTAATTTGTCGAATGAATATAATATACAATATACATGATATATAATGGGACTTTTCCAGAGTGAGCATTACTTGAAAATGTAAATACAATGCAATTCAGTTACCAGTTGTAGGCCCAGATTAAGGATTTTTGAATCAGACACTGAAGTCGCCCCCGGGCTGTGAATTACGTAGCAGCACAGGTTGCACAAGTAAAGGAAAGAGCAAAGTGGAGAAAATTAACCCGATAGTGGATACAGGTCCGAAAGTACCGGCGAGTTATTATATAAATGGGAACCATTTCCTTTACAGAAATAAATACTTTATCGATGTTCACATTGATACTTTCAGTCTATGAGCTGTGGTAAGTATCAGTTACCTCTCCCCAAAATGTTGTCGGTGGTTTACCTGTTCTGAAACTGTGCTGCAATGCTTGCGAATATTGTGAGATAAATGGGCCTGGAATACATATTTGATGTTATCATTATCTCTGGACAGTAAATTTATATTCTTTGATTATCAGCTTCTGTCATTGGTCTTTGTATGGATAGGTACATAGTCAATATGCGTATCTTAAGCAGTTCAATCTTGAAAAAAAAAGCAAAAACAAAAAACAAAACAAAACAAAACAAAACAAAACAAAACAAAACAAAACAAAACAAAACAAACAACAAACAAACAAACAAACAAAAACGGACACAATCATGAAGTACCTGTTTTTATTTATATCTTCTTTTTTACTCATTATTATTATTATTATTATTATTATTATTATTATTATTATTATTATTATTATTATTATTATTATTATTATTATTATTATTATTATTATTATTATTATTATAGTCGAAAGAAACTGCCTTTTTTCAAAACAAATAGTGCAGAATGGATTGCGATGCAGTATTATGTTTGTGTCCTTTCGTCCAGAACCACTTCTTGGTACTTCCTGCTAGTCGTTACACCATTTTGCAGTCTTAACTCTTTTCAATCCGTAAGTTAACCTGTCACTGTCTAACCTGTATAAATGCGGAATTACTATTGCACACGTTCTTTTGTAGAATTTTGACATAGGCTGCATTAACCCAAATATATAAAAGGGTCTCCAGCGGGCAACTACTCAGAACATGTTTCGGAGTCTGTACCAGTACATGTCTCTCTGAGTAGCAGTTTCTTGTTTAAGCTAAATATATAGCAAAGACAACCCATATTGTAATGAATAAATATGAATATGGCAAATGATGCATCTGCTAAATAAGTAAAGCTTTGCTTATAAGTGCAGAGCTTCAGTATGAATAAAGAAGTTCTGTCAAACCAAACATAATTACTAAATTTGCACAGTACAAGTTCAGATAAAAATAATTTTACTTACCACTGAACCAGTATGTAACCTTCCCAGCTGGATATCTCACCTTAGTTTAACCACCTGCCAGTGTATAACTGAAGTAGAAACAAACCCGGGCATTATATTCAGACCCAGTGATTATAGAATAAACAGTTACAGTTGGATCACCTGTACAAACCGAGGGAAATCCTAACAAGTACTGCAACAATGGACATCCTGCAAAAGAAAATTAAAACAAACCTCATGATCACCTAATGATGACACCTACTCCTCACTTTGAAAGTCTCCAAACAATGAAGCCCTGTTTCACTGCCAACCCTGAGATAATGTTACAACATAATGAGTCAAGTTTGTGACATTTGAGTACATACTATCAAAGTTGAGAATTTTTTGACATTGAGTAAATGTGTATTTAGCCATGTCAGAAAAGAATGAAAGTCATTAGCAGTTAAGCAAGAACATGCTGTCAAACTATATTTTTTCTTAAGCAGATTCTAAGTACAATTAGTCAAACTTGTAAAAGTCGCTGCTTGCTACCAATAGCCCCGGGGGCTAACCAGAAAACATCTAAGCCTAAAATGTCTGAAAGGTGAACATTAAAACAGAATGGTACCAACAGATAAAATTAAGTAGCAAAACAGGCAAGTCTAAAATTGTTAAACTTATTGCAGCCAAAATTTCTAAAATCCCTAGATATTAATAGCAAAATTTGTAGAGCATGTCAGAAAAGAATGAAAGTTATCAGCATTTAAGTCAAGTTTTTCTTGAGCATATTCTAAGTACAATAAAAACTTATAACTGCCGTCGGCCGCTGCTTGCTACCAATAGCCCCTGGGGATTTAACCTGACAGAAAACATGCTAGCCTAAAATATCTGAAAGGTGAATATTAAAACAGAATGATGCCAGAAGGTAAAATTAAGTAACAAACCAGGCAAGCCTAAAATCTCTAAAATTATTGAAGCCAAACTTTCCAGCAATCTCTGGATATTTACTGCAAAATTTGTAGAAATATTTCATCAAAAATACATCTTTGAACCCTCTTGACTCAAGTTTATTGTGTGCAAATTTTGTTCTATATGCAAAGTCCTGTCATGTAGAACAAATACGACGAAATATCAAAAGCTGTGACAAATATGCATTGTATTCAATAGTTTCCGAAATATTACTGTCAAGGAAAGGATAGCTAACTGCTTCAAAGTTAAACTCATCAACCTTGACAAAGTATGGCTCCTAGAATTGGATGTATATTGATTTCTCTGAAGTGTCTGAACAGGAACATTAATATTATGCTCATCCTTACAAATTTTCATAAAGTCTTATTGCTACATGTATGTCACGAGCCGAGTTGTGACATATCTACAGCCAAGCACAGACCTCTCGATTCTACAGCTGAAAAATGAACAGGGACCTGACCCGTTCCTTCTTTTTCAGTGTTCTACAGCTTTTCAACAGGACAGGGCATCTTTTATCTAAAAGGGCACTTTGAAGTGTGGGGTGGTAACCGAAAAGGTACCCAAAAGGGGGAGCCCCATAATAAAGACTGTCAAAGCAGGTTTTGTTGATTTTATGGAAATAGTTCTGAATGTGTATCCTATAATTAATTTACTCATGGTCAAAAGTCATATTGATGCTTATTTTCTCAATTAATCTGAAATATTTAGAATTTCTATGACCAAAAAGAATGTAAATGTCCAAACTATGAAAAAGTATAGGAGAAAAGGGGCATGAAGCCAAAGAAAAAGGCAGGGTGCAAACAAAACGGACAAGGAGCAAATTAAAAAAGACAGGGTAAATCTCTCCTCTACTTTGAGCTACAGACAACACTCTTTCTTTCTTTCTTTCTTTCTTTCTTTCTTTCTTTCTTTCTTTCTTTCTTTCTTTCTTTCTTTCTTTCCTTCCTGTCTTTTTCTTTCTTTCTTACTCCCTTTCTCTCTCTCGCTCTTCCTTTCATTTCATTTCTTTTCTTTTCTTCGTAACTGCCAAATTTTGTTTAGCGCTTTCCTCTGACCCTTTTTTTCCAAAAAACCATCAAACTTGGCACGGACCTCGCAATGGAATTGAGCACATTGTTTGTAATTGTGAAAATGTTCAAATTTATGCAAAATAGGGGCAACTAAAAAAATTTCAAAAGCTACATACTTCAAGATAGACACAATTCTACCCTGCACGCGTAGGTTTGTTGACACTTGCCGATCAAATGGAATAGGAGAAAAATGTAGCATTTTATTGTGCTAATAGAGGGCACTTGAAAAAATCTGAATTTTGAAAATCTTCAAAACTATTATAGATAGAGGTATCATTTCAATTTCAATATATAAATTTGTGTAAAAAACGCAAATCCAATTAGGGGTAAGATTTGTTCTAGAGCAAATCTGTCGGTTTACCTTTAAAATTAATAAAAAATTAAAATGTTTTAAAGTTTTGTTCAATGATTATCAGATATATCTTGACCACTGTCTTTTGAATTAGAATTGCCCTTTAATCTTTAATATGGTTAAAGTGGTGAACATTGAAATCTTCCAAGAGTGCCTGATCAGCACAATTTCAAATTTTACGACTAAAATTCACATTTCATCAGATGCACCTATGCCACTAACCAATCAATTGATGTTGCTATTTACACCTCTATCTACAATATATTTAGAGATATCCAACATCTCTAGTTAGAAAGCAATTTAAGACTCAGATATACACACAATGCCAAGGTTTATTATACAGCGAAACTCTCTGAGAGCACCCTTGGGACTGGTAAAAATGCCCACTGTCAGGAGGTACCCACTCCAGAGAGGGTCGGCCCTTTTAAATAGGGATGAGTGTGTACATGTAGAAATAAACATTATTTGTATATCCATGTACAATGAATACATGATATTATGATCCAAGGGGAAATAACTGCATGTAAAAATAGAGCTATTATACAGACAGCTCTATTGTAAAACATAACTGTCTTTGCTCTGTTATCATATAAAAAAAAAAAAAAGAAAAGAAAGAAAGAAAATTATACAGGAACTGATCAGATTCTGTAGTACCTATGAAGAACATGCCTTATCGCACAGGTTACAAGAAAAAAAATGAAAGTCAAAAGTCTGCGATGGCAGGCTCGAGCAAATCACTAGAATGACCCTGATTCACATACTTAATTGTTCTACAGTCCTCTGGTTATGAATCGATTAGGTCATCAAAACAGGCATTGTGGACTATAAGGTTGCTATGTTTTGAGTGGTCAAAACAACTCTTCTACTCTTAGGATGTGATGGGGGATATCAAATTACAAGTTTCTACCCACACATGAAGTTGTCTCTTGGGATTAAGAGCTGGTTGAGATAGCCCCAGACACAATGCTTTTTATAAAGCCTGCAACATTGTGATGGGGGCCACCCATTTTGGGGGGCCTGAGATATGTTTAGCATGAAAAGTAAGAGATTCTCTGTATTTTGTTGAGTTTTCACACAGGGAATTTTTCCTCAATTGCTGCAAGACCCATGCGCTTCAAAGCAGACAGTCAATTGTATTATGGATGGTAAATTGCCTGGGAGAGAGGTTTTAACTGTGCGAGCTAGTCATTAAGCATACAAAAGGGTTACATTGCCGCATGGAGGTAGATAACAGTATCCAGCTTGTGCATATTGAGGTGGTAGTGGTGGTGGGGGGGGGGGAGTATGCGGGATGTAAATTGTGGAGTGTGCAAGGTATTTAGTGAATTTAGCGTCAATTGAAATTCTGAACTTTGTTTGCATGCCATAAGAGTCTTCTATGACACTAACCCATATATTGAACGAGGAATGACAACTCTATGTACAATAGTTTTGAAGATATGGAAGATTTATATTTCAACTGAACTGACTGTAATTTACCTAATTTTGAAAATATTAAATTATTCCAAATCAGTGGACTAATTTTAACCAAATGGCTATGACCAAGCAAACAAATCTTTGGATTTCCAACCACAGCTGTCTCCGACAAAAGCTGTAGACGAGCCATAGCGATGGAAAGAAAGAACGTCGATCAAAAAGAATGTCTGCGTTTGCATACAGACATGATGAACAGTAAACCAAACTTGGGGCCTTCATTCCTTTTCATTTGGGGCACTTGAAAACTTTAAATTTAGAATATTCATCTTCAAAACTATTATAGATAGAGGTGCCATGCCAATTTCAATTTTTAGGTTTGTGCCAGTGATAAATCCGCCGAACGGAAACCAAGGTTGTGGCATTTTAATCCATGCTAATTAAGGGGCACTTGTAAATTTGACGTCTTGAATATCTTTAAATCTATGATAGATAGAGGTCCCATTCCAATTTTAAATTGTAGGCTTGTGCGAGTGATGAATCTAATGAAAAGTAAACCAAAGTCATAGCATTATATTCATGAGCCCATGAAGTCGTAATATAGACTGTTGTAAATGACCATGAAAAATTTCCAATGTGTTCTTGTCATGTGCATAACCACTCCTGGCCAGCCCACAGTCTATGCCGAACCAATAGAGATCGACCACAGTCAAACTCACCCCCCCCCCCCGGCGTAATCTAAAGACCTACATTTATATTTGAAAGAAACGTAATTTTCCAGGTAATACTTCTGATGGCTGCAACAATCAGAACTGACACATCCTACCATATCTGATTGGTCACGACAGGTCACATAACCGTGCACTCACCTGTTATTATCTTGTGACTTCAGCATGAACCCACATGTTCATTTCATAAGATGACAGCACATGTGACGATGCTAACCCATGCAGACTACTATATTTCGGGGTGGGGGTGGCTGGGGGGAGGAGACAACTAAGTTCTCCTTGTTTTAATGCACAGTATCTGATCTCAGCATGAGCTGTAATTTTATCATATTTAACCTTCTCCATTTCTTTATGTTCCAGTTGGCTTGGAGAAAAAGATAAACACGGAAGACGTCGATCAAGACCGAGGGACCTAGCCACAGCACCCACGGGGGAAGGCACAAAAAATAAAGATAAGCCAGACGATCGTAATGTGCGTACAGCACCTTCGCCAAAATTAAAGGAAGAGCAAAAGAATGCAGCCGCAAAAGCCCTAGAGCCTGCACAACCTGCTTGGACCCCCAAAGTTTACGTGAATCCTTTTGCTCAG
The DNA here is from genome assembly GCA_964020975.1 of Hermodice carunculata. Classification (NCBI taxonomy): domain Eukaryota; kingdom Metazoa; phylum Annelida; class Polychaeta; order Eunicida; family Amphinomidae; genus Hermodice; species Hermodice carunculata. Next base: position 56,072,731 of record OZ026612.1, read on the forward strand.
AGACCTAGACCAAGCATTGTTCCCGCTGGAGACGATAGTGATGTCTGGGGAGCTGATCCATTTGGTCTTAAGCCTCGCCCATCAGCAACTGAAGATTCTGATAACCCGGAAGGGCGGTCAAAGAGCCCAAGTGTGCAAATTCTCAACGTAACAGGGAAAGAGATAGACGCGGTTGCCGCAGAAAACAAACCAACTGAGGTCGCTGTCGCACACAAAACACCTCAAATTCTGAAAGTTATTGCTGAGAGTGATCCTGAACGAGTTAAAAGTGGACAATCAATGCGAGAAGCTAGGAGTTTTAGACAGCTTAAAGAGGATTTTAAAGCTCCAGGTCCCGGCAAAGGCGAAGATGGCGGGTTTATGAGAGAAATGCTGGACACAAAAGCTAAACAGAGGCGCAGGAGGCGCAGAAGACACGAGAAGCCATTAAACCAACGAATCAATGAATTTTATACAAAGATAGAGTCGTTGAAACTGCAACAACAAGAAGAAATGACAGAGCCCCCTATATGGGAAAACCAGCGAGCATGGACATTGCTCACCAAAGGGATCGATGCAGCTCTTGCTGAATCTAGTGATGAGGAGGAAAATAAAAAGCATACAACTTAAAATTAACATTTCGAACGTGTGATGTAAAACACGAGTATTGACTCTATTGAATTCACAAATAGACACAAGTTCAAGTGATGTTCTGTGTAGATGAATAAAATTTATACCCTGTACCAAATCATGCTTATACAAGCGTTCTGAAGCAACATGCACATGTACATGTATTCCATATGCAAAATGAGAAGTCCTTGTGTTCGTAAAATTTTTCGACTTACTGTATTTGTGTCTTTTTGTCCAAAACCACTTATAATTACTTAATATATGTATATACAAAAATGATGAAAACGCCTCACAATTCACGGAAAATGTCAAAGTGAATGACCATGCCTGTCATAACGGGACACGGAGTATGATGAACGAAGAAATTCGAAGGTTGAAGTGCCTCACATAAAAGACAATGAATTGAAAGTTGAAATGGTGCGAGATTTATTGAGTATCCCTAGTGTGCCTCGAGGATGACTGGCTATGTGACAAACGCTTTTAACATTTGTCGGTAAAACTGATGGTTAGTGTTAAACTGTTTTATTGTACATAACGTATTTCTGAAGATGAATAATGTGTATCATCATGTACTGAAATTGTACTAATCTGCTGTCCATCTGTAATGACACAACATAACACAGTGACTCTGAGTTGCCTTTACATTTTACGTTTTGGGTGCAAAGTATTTTATCAACATGCCCTTTACCGTTCAAGTTTGACAGCACAATGGGTTGTGATTGAAAGACAATGTGACGTATAATTATGAGAGAATCTCTAAAAACAGGTTTTACAAGAAAGAATCAACCAACTTTGTTTGAATTCACAATGTGCGCCATTCATGAAAAAATCAATACAAATGTATTTGCTGTACATGAAAGCATATACAGAAATGCTGTAACGTCGAGAAATTTTGCATCGCTTTTTTTTTTATTTTCCGTCCAGAATTACATTGTCGACTTCTTGTCTAAAACCAATATTCGTATTCCCATAAAAGTTGATGGGGGTGCACTTAGGGTGGGTCATAGGTACGTTTGTTCAGATGGTCACACTCGGTGAGTCATTGATTTAAAAAAAAAAGTTTGTTCACTCTGCGGAAAAGTACTAGTCTTTAAAATTGTGTCTGAACCCACTTGGCCAATTGCTTCATAATTACATAGCAACACATAAGGGTACCCCTATACTAAGTCTGCTTGAATCTAAAAAGTTTAATAACAATAACAATACAAATAAAAACAAAACAAAATTCATAATTTTGAAAAGTGTTGCAAGAGTTTTAATTAATAAAATTCAAATTCTTACAGGGGCATAACATGCTGGTTAATTTTACAAAAAGAAACATGCAGATTACTCTCAGTGCTCCTGTCCGGCTATGTGCTGTGAACATAGTATTATGCCGTTTCGCAGGACAGGCCATGTGGTCAATCCAGGTACACGTGCGACAATGTGGGTCGTCACTCTGTGCCATCCACCATGTATCTTCAAGATAGCAAAGTTGCAACAAGTTATTCCAGTGTCATCCAAAACGACAAATATCAGTTTTGATATGCTTGTCGGCAGATCAGTCTGTGTGCCTAGAAAACATTTAAAGATTGTCTATTCAGTATTTATTCAACTTCTGCAACAATAATTCTTTAATGCGGCTATGTAAAAAAAAACCTATAAATTGAAGTTGGAAAGGCACCTCAAGCTATCATAGTTTTGAAGCTTTTCAACATTTTAATTTTGTGTATTTGTCTAATTTGCATAATTCAAACTGCTGCAACCTTGATTCATGGCTTATTTGATGCAGCAATCCCACAAGTTTAGAAATAGAAGTTTGACACTTCAGTCTACAATTGTTTTGAAGTTAATTAAGATTTAAATTTTTGTGTATTCACCTAGTTTGCATAAATTAAAGTGCTACAACTTTGGGTCATGGTTCATTGGATGCGGCTATTTAATAAACCTACCAATTGAAGTGGGAATGGCACCTCTCTCTGTAATAGGTTTGAAACTATTCCAGATCTAAAGTTTATGTATTTGCCTAATTTGCATGAATTAGAATGCTGTAACTTTGGTTCATGTTTCATATGATGCGGCTATGTCACAAAACTACAAATTGAAGTGGTAGTGACACCTCTATCTGTAATATTTTGGAAGTTATTCAAGAATTCAATTTTGTGTATTCGCCTGATTTGCATAAATCAAAATACTAAAACCTTTGGTTCATGATTCATTGGATGCGGCTCTGTCACAAACCGATAAATTGAAGTTGGATTGGCACCTCTGGAGATATTCAACCTTGAAATGTTTCAAGTGCTCCTAATTAGCACAATTTAAAATGGAACAGTTCTTGTTCACTATCCATTAGATTGGCTTGTGTCACAAACCTGTTTGTACCATTTAAATTTTGTGTGTATTTGTAATAAGTTGGAAGATATGGAGCTTTTCAAACTTTAGTTGCTACCATTTTGCACATTTTTTAACATCATGACTGTTCCGAGTTTGGTCCTTTTCGGAACAATAGTGTCCGAGAAAAAATTGACCACAAAATTCACATGGAAATCAATCAATCAATCAATCAATCAATCAATCAAAAAAGTATCTTCAGAATAGGTGTTGTAAACTTTCCTTTATGTCCCTGTGGCGCCGGGATAAAAAATAGTTATCACTTTTTCTATCAGTGTAATAAATGCATCTCGCCAAGGAATGATGTACAAACAAATGTCATAGCCCTTGGAAATTTCAACTTCAAGAAATTCATTTTTGGAACCAGTGTGAAAAGAATTACAAAGGATAGGAACAAAAAATATTTTCCAAGCTGTAAATGAGTACATAAAGAATTCTGGAAGGTTTAAAATATGAGGAATATTAAGTTTTTGGCCAGTAATCACTCTTTTCACATTTGTTAAGGACAGCCAATAACTGTAAGCTCACACACCGATGCGATTCAATTCCTGTATTTTATATTTCTTAACTTGAAGTCCTGTATACTTTTATCTATTTGTTTGATAGTGCGGGCCATTTCAATGCTGTATTGACATTTTTGTACAAGAGGCCTTTATATAGGCTTGTGAGCCTGTTGGCCAATTGGGGGTAATAAAATAGGTTTATACCAAACACAAGTACGTAAATAAATGAATGAATAAATAAATAAATAAATAAATAAATAAATGAATGAATGAATGAATGAATGAATGAATGGATGGATGGATGGATGGATGGATAGATGGATAGATAGATAGATAGATAGATAGATAGATAGATAGATAGATAGATAGATAGATAGATAGATAAATAAATAAATAAATAAATGAATAAAGTATTTGAAGAAAAACAAGAAGTCCGTGTTCACACACAGACTTAATTATGTTTCCTGAAGGAGCTGTGGGGAAACATAGAAAAAATATGCTCCTGCTAAGAAAAGAGAAGGCAACTACTGGTTTAACATAGAGCATGATCAGAACGATGTTTTGGATGGCATTAGTTGCACCAGTGTAATTTCATGCAATGTGGTCAAGGAACACTAGTACTTGCTTGATCGAGCCCAGTGTAAAAGGTTGCCCTTGAAACGGGATCAAGGTCAGAGTTTGGTGATCATTGTATCTGGCATTGAGGCTCACATGGGCTTTGAAATGAGGTCAATTGCAGCGTTTTGTTGCATTAAGGCACTTTGAAGCAAACATGCCCCAACGTGCGAACCACACGACAGACTTCACAGCTTGATAGGGGGAGAATCAATGAAATATTAGAGGCCAGAGATTCGCGTTCCATGTAGTTGTATTATGTACGCTTCAAACATGGCATTCGTTTTGTAAACATATGCCATACGCAGCTGCGAGTCAACGTCTCCGTTTTTAAATGCCCATCGATATCTTATTTATATCCTTCTGGATTCAACTTGTGCATGCTCACATGGCAGTCGTTTAGTAAACATGTGGCATAGCGCGCTACGTGTCAACTTCTCCGTTTTTAAATGCCCATCGACATCTTGTCAATATCCTTCCAGACTCAACTTGTGCAAGCTCTCATCCTTTTGAAGATACGAAATATTACCTTTTGTTTTACCCTAAGCACAGTGTGCAAAGGGTCCGTCTACTGAACAGTGTGTGTCACTTACTTGCTCCTGGTGTAAATCCAACTGCAATAATTCAGTGTTCAAATGATATTTTATTAAATATTCTTTTGGAAGGTAGTAATGATTGTTATACGCCGATAATGAATACATCTTTGAGGCTATTCAGATATTAATGGGAGAATCTGGACGTTTTATCTTCTAATTTGCCACGTATAACTTTTCATTATTTGGCATCAGTGGTATTATTCCCTTACACGCTGTTTTTCCGTTTGATCTTGTGTGCTTTGTAACGCCGGTGTTGGGATCCACAGGGTAGACCGTTTTTTTAGGAAAACCGCCTTATAACAGTTGGACTTTTAACATTCAAGTAATGGTAAAAGCACTTCAATGGGAGCCATGGTACCCACCGTGTTGTATCAGAAACCGCCTTGTAACGAAGGGTGTTATAAAGTGTCCTTATATGTACTGGAGAGCTTCCAGATTTGTTGATTTAACTATAAGGCAATCCGGAGGAAATAATAATAATAATAATAATAATAATAATAATAATAATAATAATAATAATAATAATAATAATAATAATAATAATAATAATAATAATAATAAATCAATCAACAGGTTGCACAGACACGCGCAGGGCACAATCGTTACTAATCTACCAAGACACGTCTTCAGGCGAAAACAAAGGGCCCTTTTCAGAAGCACAACACTGTCTCAAAAGAGTGGTTAAATCAACCAAACACAATCATAACACTTACCCTCTACATTATGCCAAAATGCAGCACCAAAGCAATAGCAGAAGCATACATCTATTAGGATGCAATCTTCGTCAAACAGTTTTCAAAATAACAATCGAATTTTGATATTTGAAACGTTCCGTACTTTGAATGTGTCAAAGCTTAAAAAATTTGCGTTCCATTCATTTTTTTTGCGGGGGGGGGGGAGGGGCAGACATCAACATACGATTTATGCAGAATACTTGGACCATTTCGAGCTTTTAATTTTGAATAATATTTTCTAAGGTCACTGCAGCTGGTTTTAGTATGGTGCACTCTGATGAAGAATATGCAAGCATTTGAAATCATGCTTATAAAGCATTACATTTAAATTAACCCAAAAAAAAATAAAAAAAAAGAAATAAAATTTCCTATTTCAAAAAGATAAAAATCATATAAAAAATTAAAAAAAAAAAAGAGTAAATACAAGAGAAATATACAAAAATAAAGTTAAAAATAATAAAGTTAATAAAAAAGAAAAAACAAGATCTTTTTGACAGCAAAACTTTCATACAGCGAGGAACCCTTGGGACTAGGAAAAGGTGCCCAATGTACGGAGGTACCCATTTTAGAGACCGTCAACCGTTTTGGGTAGTATGGCTGAGAATGCAATTCAAGTTATACGTAAACAATCTATACATAGCATTATATTCCAAAGAGAAATAGAAACATTTAATACATCACTGTCTTTGCTTCGGTTTACATGAAATGTATGTATGTATACATACTATATATATACATATATATATATATATATATATATATATATATATATATATATATATATATATATATATCAGGTCTTATCTCATTGGTTAAAAGAAGAAAAACACATCAGAGTCTCCCATGGCGGTCTGGAGAAAATCACTGAGATGACACTAATCCACAGACTAATTCTTCCATATTGTGATTACTAAATCCAATCCACAAAGCTGTCAAAAGAGTCATTATGGTCTGCGAACTGACTGTTATGCTTAATGCACTGTACAGGCTTCTACCGAGAGGTCCGGTGGTCTCTTGGGATTAAAGGCGGGCCTAGGTAGCTCTATGCAGTGAGGCACAATGCTTCTCCACAGAGACATATGGAAATAGCTATATTGTGCTTAAACTGCATACATTGATCAGTATTGTGCAGCACGACAAAAATACATAAAAAAATCCAAGTACACCATATTTACAACACACTGTAAGTTAATCATCACCTCGGTCAACCAACTGGGGCACCATTAGTGATGTTCTATATGCGCTATTTCCTTTCTTGCGACAGATAGATAGACAGACAGACAGACAGACAGACAGACAGACAGATAGACAGATAGACAGATAGATAGATAGATAGATAGAGAATTCTTTGGGCTTTATAGCTCTGTTCAATATGAACGGTAAGAGATTTTCTATATTTGAAAACCTACGTTTTGACATAGTCGTTGGGAGAGTTACCATCGTTTGCTACAAGACCTAATTGACCCTCCTAAAGTAGACAGTAATTTGTACTGAATAGTAAAGTACATAGGATACAGGTTCTGACAGTGCAAGCTAATGTATTGTGCACACAAAATGATTGCATCACAGCATACATGTAGAGGTTGATTACAGAAACCAGCTTATACATGTTTTGGTAGAAGGGGGATATGTATTGTTGGGAAATGCAATGAATTTGGCATGGAAATCCTCAACTTTTGCGCGCATGCCATAGGAGTCGTTCAGAACGCAAATCCATAGATTGAATTTCGATTTTTTTTTTTTTTTTTTTTTTGGCTGTCTCCAAGAAAGTTGTCGAAACGATGTTGAAAGAACGAAGGAGAGAGAAAGAGAGAGAAAGGAAGAAAGAAGGTTTGCATATAGAAGTAACAAGACCTGTTGTAGATGCAATGTGTACATACTACAAGCGAATATAAATGCTCCGTCCAAAACACTCTGATACAGCCTACTGGTACTGCGCTTTACAATCGATGTTCTATTGATGATGGAGCCTGTGCTTCAATATCTTCTTTGAAATCAAAATATTTACACAGACATATTCTTTTTCTATAAATTCTTTGTATATTTTGTCTATGTGCTAACACTGACATACTGTTTTCCAAGAATTCTTTATTATGTAAGACTGCAAGGCTGCAAACTCAGACATACTGTTTTTCCAATTTTCTTTTTTTTCTGTCCTTCCTTCTTTCTTTATGCGGATATTTTGACCTCAGCTATTCGTACACACTATTGTCCCAAAATACTACTAAATTTGTCTTGAAGATATGGTGTTTTTAAAATCTTAATTGTCCCTAGTTTCATGATTTTTAACATCATGACAATTCCAAATATATACCCAATTTCATTGATAGATCAGTCACTTTGTCAAATTTAGTAGTATTATAGAATAGGTAGACAGAAAATGCTACCTTGCACATGTAAGTTTTTGACGCTTACCAATAAACGCAATATGAAAAAAGTTGTAGCCTTTCAAAGTATGTTAATTAGGGTCACTTACTGATTTAAATCTTGAAAATCTTCAAAATTATTATTATAGACAGAGGTGCCAGTCCAACATTAATATGCAGGTTAGTGCCAAAGGCAAATCCAATGAACAAGAAACCAAAGCTGTGTCATTTTAATTCATGCTGATTAGGCCACTTGAAAAATTTAAATTTATATCTTCAAAACTCTTACAGACAGAGATACCATTCCAATTTCAATCAATATGTTTGTGCTATAGGTGATTTCCGTTCTTTAAGAGGTGCACACTGATCAACTAACTTTGATTTCCATGTATATGCCATAAGAACATCGACAAGACACAGATATATGAAAATATTATAACTTTGAAGGCACCCAGAGAGATTTGCTGTAAAACGTTTGTGGACAAAAAGGCTTCCATAGGACCAAGATAAGCCTAAGACACAGGTGCTGTTCCTACTTTAATTTACAGGTTTGTGATATTGCTATTCTTCAAAAATATTTAACATAGACACAAAATTCAAGTTTACGCATGGGGTTGTGACACCTGCCATTCTAACAGCCAACAAAAACTGTATAATCTTAAATTACGCTAATTAGGGGCATTGACAAAAATTAGAGTTGAATATATTCAAAAGTATTATAGATAGAGGTCCCACCCAAAGCTTAATTTACAGGTTTTATGGCATAACCGCATCCAATGAATCATGTACCGAAGTTGTAAGACTTAAATATATGCAGATTAGGTGTATACACAATTTAGATCTTGAATTATAAAACTATTATAAACAGAGGTGCCAATCGAACTTCCATTTATAGGTATGTTATATACCGGCATCCAATGAACAATGAACCAAAGTTGTAGCATTTTAATTTGTGCAAATTAGATCAATACACAAAATTTAAATTTTAAATAACTTCAGAACTATTATAGATAGAGGTGCCATACTGAATGAAACTTATAGGTTTGTGACTGCAGCATCCGATGAATCATGTTGATTTGCTTTTGAAGCAAATCTTCTTTTTTATTTCAATGCTTCCTTCTAGATTTCTAGACATTTATTTTAAACGTTTTACCATGAACTATTCCTGTTTAAGTCGGTGTGTATATATCTCATATTTCAATTTCATTCCTCATACTTATTTTAAATTTTCCATTCTCTACGCCATGGAGGGTCATGTGGTGTGGTAGATGTATACCCTCAATGAAATGATGATGGTGATGATGATGATGATGATGATGATGATGATGATGATCATCATCATCATCATCATCATCATCAGTAACAAAACATGTCAGAATGGTTAAAATGGCAATACTAGTGTACTTATAGATGTAGTTTTCTACATGACCTAAGACCAAATCCACTTCAAACAACTGAGGATATACCATGGGTGGATCTCTTTGAAGGATATTCAACAGGGCATTGTTCGGTGATTGATGAATTTTTGGGACTGAAAACTAAAGAATTTTCCACTATAAAGCGCTTGAATAATTCCTTTCAAATTGACAGGAACTCTAACTTGGACCAGTGTACATGCACACTTATGTTCCTGTGGACTATAATAATTTGGCAACAGGTGGTACGTCATCTTGCTGTATTTTTTCATGAAAGATTGTGGTTTTTTGTGATTTTTGACCTTTTCTCCAAATGCGGTATTGTCTTCAAACTCGGTGGGGATGTGGATTGACTACATCTTTACCAAACATGTACATCTATTTGCACTTTAATAACTTGCCAATTTTGAACAAATTTGCGAAATTATGTATACGTGTTAGCATTTTTAATAATGGACTACCAGTGTAAATAGTGCATATTTGCAGAATTTCGCCAAAATTGTACACCAAAACCTGATAAAACAGGTATGGGTGTACCTTGGCAGAATCTCAGGCACTTCAGTTTCTATAGGCAAGACATGACACTCACATATTTTCCGATTATAAATCTTTCAAACCGTACAAAATATAATTTGTTTCTAATTCCGATACAAATTTGGAATAGCAAACTATCCATAGACAGTTGGTTTTATTACCGATACAGCATCCTTCTAATTGTGTTATTTTAATTGGTGCAGTTAACCTAAACATAAACACTCTCACTTAAATGCACATATATGCATGACAAAGGAGGAATTCGATGAAATTTAAGCCAGTGTGCTGTATTGTAGAGTAGACTCTAAGTCGGGATGCCTTGGTATTGAAAAATACAAATTAGAAAAGAATGAATAAAACTGAGCTAGTTAAAATATGATATGCTTGAGAAAAGATTTGTCTGTGTGCCTTGAAAAGTAGTAAAATTTAAAATGTTTTAATATTTTGTTCAATGATTGGCAAGGTTTGGCCCTCTGGACTTCTTTTAAGCTACGAAAACTGGACACCAGTCAGCTCTTTCAGTGCCGATCACGTCTAAAGTCTATTAACTATTGTGAAACTAGTCGGAATTATCATTAGGATCTCGGATTCGTATTTGTAGTTAAAAGGTCTTTCATTCAAGTACCAGCATGGCTCTAGTTCCAGAGAAAATATCCCAGGTCACAGCTTGCATGCTGAGAAATGATGTGGTTTAGAGACCATTTCTCTTTGCCCTTGTCAGGTACATTGACAGAGGTAGGACTCTCTGACTACACATATGGGTTTCGTGTTGGGTCGGGAGATGACACTTGTCTTCTTCCTTGCATCTACAGTCACAAGTCGAAGAGATCATCTTATGGAGAGCTCGAGCAGTTGACACTACCTGGGTGGAGATGTCTGCTCAGACCCAGATACTATAGATCTGATTCATGTACTGTTTCCCAGGCTGTTGTTCTTTGGAGTTTTCTTCGAAGAAATCAGCCAAATGTTGACTGAAGCTGAGGAGTTCTTGGTCCTCCGGGTCCAAGCACTCAGAGCACAAGTCACACAAACTGGTGTGACCGGAATGGGAACCTTTGGATTCCTGTCTGGGAATACCGCAACCTCGGCCAGTCCAAGCACTTGGGTCTGGGCACTCGCACCATAAGTTGGAGAAGTACTGGAAGCCTCCCGCACCTTGGCCAGTCCAAGCGCTCAGATTGTAAGTCCTGGGAGGTCCAGAAAACCACCGGTGACTCAATGGGGCCCCTCCTTAGGCAGATTTCTAAAATCATTGGTGGCTGTGCTTTCTGTAATGAGTTTTCAAGAATCGAGACCTTCAGCTGTCCATTTGGGTGTTCCAGAACCTCGGCCAGTCCAGGTGCTCAGACCATAAGTCTGAGAAGTACAGAAAGCCTCAAGCACCTCAGCCAGTCTGAGCTCTTGGACCGTAAGTCTGGGAGATTTGGAAAACAACTGGTGCCTCAATGGACCCCTTCTGCCTGCAGATTTGTGAGCCTGCCACGGTTGTGGTCCACGTAAGAAGTCCCTAACGATGGAGACCTTAGGGTTTCGATTCTGGTGTTCTGGAATTTTGACCACTCCGAGCCCTTGTGTCCAGGATCTTGGACCATAAGTCCAAGAAGAATGGGAAGCCTCCAGACCTTGGCCAGTCTGAGTGCTCATATCGTAAGTCCAGGAGATCCATAAAAATGCTGATGCCTTGGCAAACTTTCCAGGCTACCAGCCCCCAAGGGCTCAGATCATCAGCCAGGGCAGTGGGAGATGAAAGGAAGACATCTGGGCCTGTAGGGGCACCTTCTGCCATTAGTGGGCCTTTGGCCTTAGCAGTGTTGGCACCTACGGTGGCCTGGGTGACACCTTTGGCTCTCCCATCAGCAGTGTCAGCCTTTGTGGTCTGAGACTCTGTCTTCCTCAGCTCCCACCATCACTGCACCTGGTCTTTCACAGCACTGAGACTCGTGGGGCCCCCCTTGCCAACAGATTTCTGAGTCGGTGGTGGCTGTGGCCTCGGTAATGAGTCTCCAAGAAAGGAGACCTTCAGGTTTCCATTCAGGTATTTCCAAACCTCACCCAGTCTGAGCACTTGGATCCAGGTGCTCCGATCAAAAGTAAAGAAGTGTGCCTGTGGGGGGCACCTTCAGCCACTAGATAACCTTTGGCCCTGTATTGGTGGTGATGGCACCTGCAGTGGCCTAGGTGACACCTTTGGCTCCCCAACCAGCGGTGTCAGTCTTTGTGGTCTGCAGTTGAGCCCAAGCAAACCCTGTTGGTGGAACAGCTCGATGCTGCCGCCTCGAGTCAGCTTTCTCTGGGCACTGAGAAGCATGGGGCCCCTCCTGCAGATTTCTGAGTTGTTGGCAGCTGTGGCCCCTGAAATGAGTCTCCAAGAATGGAGACCTTTGTCTTTACTTCCGGTATTCCGGAACCTTGGCCAGTCTGCGCGCTCAGGTCTGGGCAGCTTTGGTGCTTGAGACTAATCTCCCAGAGACCCAGCGGGATCCCTCCAGCCAGCAGACATCTTGTCTGCAGCCACTGAGACCATTGCACATGGTCCACTGGAACCTCCCCTCCTTAGGGGACACTGGCACTGATGAGTGAACATCTCAAAGCCCTCATTCAGAGCCGGTGGGTGACAAGGCAGTAGTCCACACAGTGGAGATGCATGGGGCTGTTGTGATGTCCTGCCAGGGCTTGTCCCTGGAGGATGTACCTCAAAGGACCCCACCCCATTCTCATCCTTTGTAGCTGAGTTCTATGACCAGCTTACAGCCAAGATATGAGGCACTGAGTTCCCATGGAGGCCCAAAAAACCACAAGTTTAAGTGCACACCCTCTTGCTTGGCATACACAAGTTCAATTCATTTTCAACATTGACACTTGCCTGCAACGAGCGTAATGGACTATAGCCCCAATACCTCAATCATACTATCACACTCGATTCCCCTGTCACAAAGTTACAAACAGTTCCTGAAATAAAAGCACACTGATATTCAAACTGATAGGATACATGTACTAAGAATCATGCTACTCAATAAATAGACCACTAGCAATTTCAGACTAGAGGCCTAAGTAACATTACTGAAGATTTCGACAGAGAATTTAAAATTAAGCCAAATTTTATAGGAAAGCAGCATGATGATATTGATCAGGTTATGACGGTTCCATTGATAACAAACATGCCTGGAACTCGCAAAAATGTCGTACATGTACCAAGTTTGAGGCTGCAAAATACGCAATTGCACCGCTGTTTTGTGGATTTTTATCGGAAAATGTATCGAAAACAATTGATTAGATATTAATTTTGAAGTCTGTATGAATAAAATCGTCAAGTTTATACAACAAAATTGTTTCTACAGCAAAAACTCCGCAGTTTGATTGACCGAAAATGAGCATACAGTGTCTTTGTTTACATAAATAAACGTCGATGTGGATGCCCCGAAGATCATGTTTGTGTGGCAATCCCAAGATTAAATTCAGCGTGGCAGACAGTTAATACCCCCCCCTCCCATAATAATAATAATAATAAGAAGAATAATAATAATAATAATGATAATAATAATAAATAAATAAATAAATAAATAAATAAATAAATAAATAAATAGCAGAGGAACGGTTAATTTCATGAACTTCCTGCTGAAGCATCAGTAGCTGCTCAGTGAAGCACACCAGCAGCTTAGGTTGGCACGAGCAAAATTCCCTCCTCCAATGCGTTTGCATATCGGCAACGGTGGTCGAGAGGTAATGTCATGTAACTACAAGTGATACCGGAAAATTTTGGTATTAGTAAGTATACCTACCTGTCGACTACCAGAGAGGCCCATCCGACCCCCCCCCCTACCCCCCCACCCCCCACACACACACACACTTCCTTCTACCTATCAAGGAGGAAGGAGGTACAGGGGAGCCTGCGCAGCAGGAGTCACCACCGGTTCAGAGAGGAACCGAGAGATGAAGCCACGGGACCGTCAGGTTTTGGGGAACAATCAAGTGAGTGATTCCAACCCGATAGTGTCTGGCGATTTGCCCACACACCGAAGTCTTGGCAACGGTGGTCGAGAGGAAAGTATACTGATACCGAAATAACTAAAAAAATTCATGTTTTGTTAAAATCCTGAGTTTTTTCCCCTCATTCTGCTGCAAAACCTAAGCTTTTCAAGAAGGAAACGATCGTACTGTGATAGTATGTTGCCCAAGAGACAAGTTCTGACAGTGCATTGCAAGCTAATTTATTATTCATAAAAAAATAATTGCATAACTGCGTGGATGTTGATCACAGTAACCAGCTTGTACATGTTGTGGACAAAGGGTGGGTATTGAAATTTCTTAACTTCTCTTTGCACGCCATAGAAGTTGCCCATGACATAAACCCATACATTGAACTAGGAATAGTACATCTGTCAAGAATATTTAAAATGTATGGGATATATGAATTTAATTTTCAATGGAGTTGCCTGTATTTTGCAAAAATGTGAAAATATTAAATTACTCCAAAATCTGAGGGAAGGGGTTTGTCCATGCAGCAGTTTGTATTTAATTTCTAGCCATAACAATCTCAAAAAAGAAAGAGAACAGAAGGGAGGAGGAAAGAAAGAAAGAAAGAAAGAAAGAAAGAAAGAAATGCTATTTTTAAACCACCAGAATGCACCATTTTCTCGCGACGGGCGGGGGAGACCTCCCCCCATCGTCCACGCAATCTAGTGAATTCCTACTGATAAATCAGGAACATCACCTGAATTGGGAGAAAATAACTTGGAATCTCTGAATTGATGTAAATTTCATAAAAAAATGTGCGTTTCGCCCTTTCCTATACTAGGACATAGTACCAGACCAACAGGTGTCTGTATTTTTGTTTTATCTTGTCATCATGTCAGATTTCTATGAACACCATTTTGTGGCAGCATGCCAGTCTGACGATTTCTTCCCATGAAGCACTCATGTCAAGCAGTAATTCAGCGGGTTATGTACAATCATCACCGTGTAGTAACTGCATATACTTTTTTTACAAAGTGGTGAATCGTGCTACCGCACATTAATCATTTCTGTATTTTCAGGCCTCCAGTCTTGAACATATTAACGTTAATCAGTTTACCCACGAAAATACAGTGTGCAGAGTGGCGCTCAGTATGAAATAAGCAAAGGTTTTATTACTCGCTTATCTAACGACTTTATGGTTTCAAAAATAAAGGAACGCTAAGAATTGTTTTACACTTACCACATGTTATTAATACTTAAATTAATTTTTTCCTCATAATTACATAATAGTTCTGCCATGTAATTCGACCTAAGCTATTCAATTGTGAACGTGATTTAAAACTTTATTTCTTTCTTCAACATTTCGCCATCGCTTACGTGAACAAAATTTGCTATTTCTTTTATCAATGTTAATCTCAATATTCTCAATGTGACCTGCTTCAATTATCAATGAGTGGAGGGCTGTTCTAAATCTGACCAATGAAAAACTTAGTAGATGCACTTACCTGTAGCAAACGTGTGTGGTCATGTGCAACGCTGGCAGTGCAATAGATCGTTGCTTGTATCACATGGCCGAAGTTCAAAGTGCTGACAAGAAAATGCCTAAAAATATTAAAACATACAAGTATCACTTAAAATAATCTTGCATACACAATATAACCATAGATGTGCTCCCCAATTGTAAACGCATTCTTTGCAGCGATTATTAGGAACTGTCGAGTACAGAGGGGGTGGGGAAGGGGGGGGAACCTGTATTGCTCAAGTACCAATTGTTCAAGATCTTCAGATTGATAAATTTAAACTATGATCAGCGCTTTGCTCTCAACTATCGAGGATAGCGTTTTACTTTGTGTCCATGTTGGAGCCTTGAGCAAAAACACTGTGGCGTACGTCTGCCTTATTGCATGGGCATTAGTCTGAGTTGACCATGCAGAAATCGTTAATATCTTTTTGTTTTAGTGGTATGCGCTCCAATTCAAATTTAATTTCAAAGGACATTTTGAACACAGGGTAATTTTGGCAGTTTCAGACACATGATAAATTGTACAATTACGTTAATACATTTCTTTTTATATGAACACATAAATTTTTATCAGGTCTACTGTGTTTATGGTTTTGTTACTATTATATAAACGGTGTAGATCATTGTTAATTCATGAGAAAAAAATCGACACGCATATGTCATCTCCATTCAAAAAAAATCTTTCAATCTGTATAGGCCTAGAGCAATATTCCATAACAGAAATACTTAGTTTTTGGCATGGTTGGCAGATCTATGTAGGCCTATTCCAGAATAATAATGATATAAAACGTGTTGGATAAACGAGGAAGGAAAATGGCTGGAAACTGTTTATATTATGTGCTGACAGAAACACAGTTTTTCTTTCTTTCTTTCTTTCTTTCTTTCTTTCTTTCTTTCTTTCTTTCTTTCTTTCTTTCTTTCTTTCTTTCTTTCTTTCTTTCTTTCATTCTCTTTCTTAAGTGTTCACAAAATGAAAGGACACATAGAATATGTACCATTTTTCTTCGTAAGAAAATATCGACTCTCGTGTATTATATCAAATCTGTTTTACAACAAGAGGCTGTCTTGATATCCATAGATGGAATGTCTTTCGTGAGAATCCCAAGATTATATATATGTATATATACATGTAGATAGATAGATAGATAGACAGACAGACAGACAGACAGACAGACAGACAGACAGACAGACAGACAGACAGACAGACAGACAGACAGACAGACAGACAGACAGATAGATAGATAGATAGATAGATAGATAGATAGATAGATAGATAGATAGATAGATAGATAGATAGATAGATAGATAGCCCTGGATATTATTAATGTGTAATGGGTTGATATGAAAAAAATGGGTGCAATATTTTAGGAGGTATAGAGTCAAAATGAGGCTTCAGATAAGAAATGACTCTCAAAATGGTTTGCTGGCAACTTTTCTCCTCAATAACCAATCCAAGATGCAAGAAGGTTCCCTAATTATAATAAATATTGCCCTGAAATGACTGCCAGCAAAGGGGACTTGAACTTTTCAAGAATTTTCCACGTGGAATCAGGGAGTCTCAAGGGTATAAATGTGGGAGGGTTGGCAACAAGTTGTGTATAGCAAGCGTCCAGCAAGATGATCTTGTCTCCCCTGTATAGAAAATACCAGCCTGTTAATATGCAGGATGGTAGACCTCTTATAAAATTAGTTACACTAATTCCAACCAGAGGAAAAAAGTCCAGTGGCAAGTATCATAACCCCAAAAAACAGTACGCTTAATTTCTTTTTGCAGTTTACTCATCTTTAGCATGTCCATAGCCAGAATCTGAATGATGCCACCTTGGCATCCTTGAGGGTTTTGATAAATCCAAGATGGCTGCCAAAATAGTCGGGTGGCCAAACCTGGATTCATGGCCCAACCCCCCAAAATAGTTCGCACAATATTTTTTGGATTTTATTGAAGTTTATTATGTTTTCAGCCAGAAACTTGATGATGCCAACCTGTCATCATTGAGGGTTTTGAAAAATCTAAGATGGCCACCAAGATACAAACCAGAACATAAATTCAGGCTTATTTTTTTTTTTTTTTGCTGTTAGTGCTAAGTGGTCGATTATGCAATTTTATGTATTTGCGGGATTAGTGAATCCATATTTGGTATTAGTTTAAGGACAGGATGTTAAGAAATAGCTATAAATATGAATAATGGCAATCCAAGATGGCTGCCATATATAGAAAACCACACTTTTTGAAATATTACTGGTTTTCTTTTTGAGATAAGTGGATGATTTCTTCTAAGTATGCTTTTGGAAGAAATAATCCATATTAAGTGTAAGTTTACCTCTCCAGTATTCAGAGAAAGCTGTAAATATTACAAAATGGCAATCCAAAATGGCCGCCATATCTTCAAAGGCAAAAATTCAAGCATAACTGTTTTTTGCCATTTGAGGTAATGACTCAAAACATGACTAGATGACAACAACAGTTCATATTGAGATTAACATATCTTTACCAAGCATCATGTTTCTAAACAGTCATAAATACACACAATTTGTGAATGAAATAGAGAGAGAGAGAGAGAGAGAGAGAGAGAGAGAGAGAGAGAGAGAGAGAGAGAGAGAGAGTAATGAAACAAGACATACATAGAAGTAAAGATACGTACAAATACATGACTTTGTTTTATATACAGGGTATCTAGGGTGGACATAAGACTAGCTCAGAATATTGCCCTTGGATCTTTGGGCTACCCTCGTGTTACATGCATTTACATAATTAATAACTTGTTTAATTACATAGTGATCCCCATTGCAGCCAGACAGGAGAAATTTGAATTTCTCCTCATTGATTAAATTAGTACGTTATATGGTAATCACTTAACTTGTCGAACATTATACTTCCATGGGTATCATATTTCATGCTATGATCATTAAATGCATTTCATCTTCAATTTCTGGTCTATTACAGTTATTGCATACCGGTAGTCTGTTTTCAAGTTGAATGTTATTATAACGCCCCGTCTCAATTTTCAAATCATGGGCACTCGTTCTTATTTTTGTTAAGTTTTTCTGTTTATGTGGAGGGTAGGTTAATTCAATTGCAGATATTCTTCTCGTTCGAAATTATTTACAAACTTTACAGTTTGATCTTAATTTGTTAGAATTTCTATTTTCACCTCGAATGAAATACAGCCACTGGCTATCATACATAGAACCTAGTTTTTCAGTTAATTTTTGGGTGCATTTCTGAATGCTGATACCACCAATATTTTCCCAGTATAAAAACATATCCATATCGATAAATAGGGATTTCAAAAGTTGAAGCCAACAAGAATTATTTTCATTGAGCACAGTGTGATTTTCTCTCAAACAGTAAGAAATGAGAATTTCTTGATCTCGTGCACAAATCAAAATTGGGTAACAATCGAGTTCACCCTTCAGTACAGCTGTGGATGACCTGCGGTGAACACCTAAAATAAATCTACAAAACTTGACTTGAGTTTGCTCCACATGCAGAGAGTCTTTCACAGTTGCTCATAAAGTTACTATCATTTAAGCCATGTGAAGTGTATGGTGCCAATGCCTCACATCCATAGGTGGCAACAGGTAGAAAGAGCGATTCAAATAATTTCAGTGCAACATCTACATTACCATTTATGATAATATTTTAGTTTAAAAAGGTTTTTTTTTTTTTTTTTTAATGATGGAAGATGAGACGCCGCAGCCCCAGCCCCAGTCCCAAATCAGCCCCAGAGCAAGCGAAGATACCCCCACCCATCTATTGGAATCTGCAAGAATATGATACAACAATGTCAGTTTTATAATTTATCGCTATACTATTACTAGTGCCACAATGATTTTTTTTGTTTTTTTTTTTTTTTTTGGTTCAATATGATTTTATCAGATTTATTTATTTGTCCTTTATTAGTCTATTTAAGTCAATTTCATTGGTTTTGGTTGTTTGGTTATTATTTAATTTGATTATTTAGTTCCCTATTTGAAAATAACACATGTACTAATGTCGTATGGTTTTGAAAACCGACTTAAATAAAGATTGAATTAAATTGAATTGATACCGAACAAGAGCGCAATGAAATATTAGTTACATTTAGTCCCACCAGAGAGAAGCAGGTGCTTCACGTGAAAAGATTCATGCGCAGGGCAAAGATTGTTTTGTTTTTTGTCATAGCAGAATCCTTAACATAGATTCATCGGATATTGATTAAGAAGTTTGTGGCTATGATTTATTCACTTGTTATTTATTTTAATTTTGAAGGAGATTATGCATCTTGCATATAACTATATTCGGCAGGGCAATCGTTTCCGGGTCTACTTTTACTACACCACGTGTCACTTCCGGTCTGTCGTTGGGGAAGCCGGATTGCCGAGCATAGTTATGTGAACGGTATGTTTATTTAATTTTCGATGTAGTTCATGTGGCCAAATTTTGATTGAGGACTTAGTTTGTTGTTGCCACATTCTATGTAGTCCATTTCATTATTGTTGAAGGAGAGGTTAATTTTGCTCCGAGCCTGACTCCGCTTATGAAGAACATGCATGGACACACGTTAGGATCTGGGTAGTGACAGTGTGTGAACTGTTTGAAAGTGACAGGGAAAAGGGGGCGCGACGGTGTGTGTCGGAAGTTTAAAATATCACCGGTGAAACGAGAATGATGTCTGTCAATCCGCCTTCTTGGTAGATAGGAATTGCAGCGTTCATATTCCATCCTGCAGTAGCGGTAACAGTTGTCTGGTTTAACGGTACAAATGAGCAACTTAGACACGCCTTGCTTTGGTGCTTTACAATTGGTCAATCCGTGTCACAGAATAAAATGTCCGATTTGTTTATGTCGTCTGCTCCATGTGACAAATGTTGTGACTCTTCTCACTGATCAGGCATGAAACAGCCACTGCGCTATTGGTGCTGCAAACGCAATATTGGTGTTCATGTAGGCATATATTATTGTAAAGGCAGTGGTTTGCAGGCAGCAAAGGGCCTCGCATTTTTGTTTATTTTTTGCGTAAACACCAAACAATTCAACACCAATCTTTAAAACTCCATTGTCATTCAAGGAGGATTATTATTATAGAAATTGAATACTTGTGTAGGATGTCCCTATTTATTTGGAGTGGTGTTACGGCAGTGGTGAACATTTTTGCACAGTTCATGTTACATTGAAAGAAAAAAAAAACATAAGCAACTAGAATCTGCAGTTTAACCATCCAACAAAGTAAAATTAAGAAAAATTGCTTGAAAAGAGACGTATCTACTTTGGAAATCAGTAAAAAGTACCATGTATCATCATTTCAATAGAAGTGTGTGTGTGTGCACACTAATACAAGACAAATCAAGGTGACCCTTCAGGGCAACCACCATGGGTCAAAGTAAGATTCAATACACATATTGGCTTGGTGGATTATCATAAGTTAGAGACAGGAAGGCCAGTCCAGTAAGGTATGTTGTGCTATCACATGAGGGGTAATTGTTTCATGTATATGGGTTATTTACCAAGTCTTTTTAAAAACAAAACACACTTGACTGCTATTTACCAAGTTAGGCTAATCCATATGCACTGTGGCTTTTGCTAATAGAAAATGAGGTCTGCCAATACCATGACAAGCTCAGATGCTATCACATATGCACGTGGATTCTACAAAATGCTTGCTTTTTGGTTGTGCAGAATGTCCCAAGACATACATGTATATGGTGTCCATATCAATTAATAACATGTTTGACAGGGGTCGTATACAGCAGTGGTCTCATCAAGAGGCTGATATTACTGATGGTAAAGAGGAATCTGCTTTGAATGAAAACCTGCATGTTTTGAGTCCCAAATGCAATAATTTTACCTCCCTTTAAAGTGTTTCTTACACTGTCAATTGCTTCTGTGTACTATGTTTCAACTTAAAGAGTCTCTTTCAACAGAGATGCCCTATAAAAATGCCCAATCACAAATTCTAGTCATTAAACTTGAGTTATTCTCACCAGCATGTAAGTATGTTGCAAAGTTTTTATTGCTCAAAGTTTCCATGTAATGTAGCAGGTAAATAATGATAGGTTGCACATAATGATTTCTCTATGATGAATTTTTGACTATATACATATATAATGGTGTGGATGGAATGAGCCAAACTTCTTTGTATAGAAGTAACACTGGAATACAGACACAAATTTTTCCCTTCATGCTGATTGGTCACTGGTGAAGTAATTTTTATTTTCATTTATGATATTATTTTGTAACATATGCCAGCATCAATTTTGTGAAGAAAATTTTGGTGGTCCGGAAAATATGTTGGTGTTGGCAGTGACACAGCCCTTTCTGGTATGACTGCCTCAGAGCTGGATCATTACTTGTCCTGTTTTGTGCTGGAAGTATGACACCAAGGTGGGGATGATTATACATCCAAGAGTCTCTATAATCTTATATGTGGTATGCTGTGGCACTTACAAGAAATCTGAAGTGTTTTATGTTTTAACTTTTAAGCAGTTTCAGTGTTGTTTGAAAGTTGCAAATCACAAGAAAGTGATGAGAGAACATAAGTGGGCTCTACAGATTGATGTGCCCTCTGCAGGATTCTGATTCAACTCTCTTCTGTTACCACCTGACACCCTTGCTGTAAATGCCTTCACTTGCAGGAGGTGCTTGGCTAATTTGTGTCAGATCATGATCAATCTTCTGTTTTTGTGTACATGCATATATACCAGAGTATATATATCTGTATGTAGATATTTTGTGGATGTGAAGAATTAATACTTTGTAACACAAGTATGAAATAAAAAAAAAATAACTTGGGAGTGAAAACAAAAATAGATCAACAACTGGTGCATTGCTTAAACTTTTATTAAAAATTGAGTCTTTCACCATGTTCTTCTGGTTCATCCCATTCACAGTTGTGTATAATGCACTGTCATTGGTGTTGCAGGCAGCAGTTGTCAAGACCATACTGTTGTGCTATCAATTGTGTGGCTAAAGGTGTTGGACACCACTTGTCAGCACATTCACTGACGTGTAGCCCAACAAGCTGACGTGGATGGGACTTAATTTATTGACTCTACTTATAAGGAAATAGGTGGACCCCCAGGATTGCCTGAAGCACTTAAAATCCAGTGTCCTGTTCAGTTGTCACCACTGTACAGATCAGCCTGTTGAAGAGGACATCCTTATTGGACGAGTGTAAGGAGACCCTGTATTATACCACCAGGACAATTTTGACTATATTTGTGTGACTTCCATAAATACATTAATCTCATCATGGATATAGAGTCTCTTCGTAATGAACTGAAAAAATATGACCAGGAACATTTGCTACAGTTTTGGGACAACCTTAGTCCAGATCACAAGGAGCAACTTTACAATGACATCAAGAGCATTGACTTTGCAGAAGTAACTCAGTACATTGCCAATTGTTTAGAAAGTATGAAACATGCAGGCGAGAAAGTGGATGACCATCTGGAGCCAGTACCTTCAGAAACCTTCGGGAGCATTACACGCTGTGATAAAAATACACTCAAGAGTTATGAAGATGAAGGTAAGTCAAAAGTTCGTTAAGTTTTAGATTAACATGATTAATGAGCAACATAAATGCTCATTACATACAGTCTTTATGAGGATGTTGCGCAACATTAACCCGTCGCTCTCCAAACTAGCCAAAATCAAGAGCTGGTCAATTGTTGTCTGCTTCAATGTTTTTGACAAATTTCAACAGTAACATGAGTAATGAAAATCAATTTGATCAAAAACTGTAGAGGAGACCAATCAAGATAATATGCCACAAGTACAAACTGATTTCTTAAGTATTGGTTTGGTGCTTCACCCATGCCAAGGAAAGCTGTTGACTTAGAAAACAATAAAAGTGCAATCTCAATTCTGGGATTTTATGTCTAAAATTGTGGATTTATTGTATATGGCAAATCAAATTTCTAATGTCATATTTTATGTCCAAAATTGTACATTTATTGTAAAATTTTGCAAGTCAAATTTCAAAGACTACCAGCATACTCTAGTGTATTAGATTGGACTTGTACACAACTTTTTATAGATACATGTGAAGATGTTGGTGGAACGTTAATGCTTTGACAGGCAAAATGGTTGAAAGAAACGGGTAGTTTACAATGTCAAATTTACCTCATTTTTTCATATTGTATCGTCACCGAATAAATCGTATGGAAGTGCATACATACATGTATTAGAGAGATATTGCCAGGATGGTTTGTCCTTTGTCAACAAAGATGGCTTTGCTTGGAGAGCTAGGGTCCATACAGGTCCTTGAAAGTACTTCAGTTTGCATATCCTTTTTCAAGGCCTTGAAAACCTTGAAAATCAATGTTTTTGCAATAAAGACCATGAAAAGCCCTTGACTTTTAAATGTCCACTAGTACACCTTCCCCAAATGTTAAAAAGTCGCGGAAAAGTCTGTGAATTTGAAAGCTGCCAAGCTGTATGAATCCTGTAGAGCACACTGATGAATTCTGTGAACTTCACAGTCGCGTGACATGAATGAGTCAATACTCAATAGGGTTAATTGCTGGAAGCCAAAATGTTACAGTAGTAACTGTAAGTTGTGGCCTTCAGCTTTTTGTCGATATGTCAATTTGAGAATGCAGCTGTACCCATGGTACCTCCAGAGTGATGTGAGATTTAAATGAGGATAAGTCTAACAAGAAGGAGTTTTTGGCCATGCCAGGATGCATATGACATGCACCAAGTCTGTTAAGTGTATTCCAAAATTTATTAAAAAAAGACCTCACATGACAGCTAGTTTACAGGTAATGCATCAAGCTATGTGTGAAAAAGCAATATATTTTACACAACAATGATAAAAATGATCATCTTCATTTGTGAGGGGCATGGTCTTCGACTTCCATATTGTGGGTTTAGAAAAGAAAGATAGTTGTCATCCCTGATATTCTGGAAATAAAAAATATGTTATCCGTTCTCAGGGAAAAAATTAAAAGTATTTGGATTTGAAAATATGATCCCTATAGGAAAATAAACAGTACCAGCCTATCCAATACATACACCTTGGCTTCAGTGATGCATATTGGACTTGAAAATAGGATCCCAGTAAAAAGTGGAAAATAAACAATACTACTATTTACTAGTCTATCTAATAAGATAGTGATACATACACCTTGGCTTTAGTGATGTTACCACACCCACAGAGAGTTGGACATGTTGGAGGGGCTGTGCCACTGGGTACTTGCATTGTATGCTAACACTGATAAAATCACACAAAGCATCAACAGTTTGCCTAGGTTTTCAGTTATTGGAGATTAGTAGTAAGATTGTTTTTTATCATAAAACAAATTATACATGGTAAAAGAAAAATGTAATTAATAGTCATCATGAATATCAGTTGTGCTTTTTAAACACAGTACATTGCTTAAACTGAGTATTTCTTTGTCAAATCATGTGTTGTCCTTGAACTCTGTGCTGGACTGCATTTTCTGGTGGTTTGGAATATACAAAACTTTTTCTTCATATTTTGGTCATCATGCAACAAGATTTTAACTTTGTTACTCAAGTAGAGCTGTAAACTTTCCTGCAGGAACAACCCAGTCATCTCACACAACCAGTTGCATATATATATATTTTCCTTGTTTTTGGAAAATGCAGGCTCTCCATAATGACATGTTCAGTTTGCTAACAAAGCAACAGGCCATGTTAAGTTATTGTGAAAAGAAATCTGAGTTCATGTCAGAAGCATTTTCAAAAGTAATCGGAATTCAGAAGGGCTTCAAGTTTCAACATTTAAAAGTAAATGTTTCATTTAATGCTGGATAGGTAATCTAAATCTACTATTGTTAGGCAGGTCACCATGACCTAATAGGTAAATTATTGCAATACTACGGCAAACTTGCAGCTGAATTGCACTGTGCAAGTCCCATTTCAGTCGCTGATATGTTGGGTGCAAATGTGCCATTAAATTTTTACATGATTGCAAGTGTTTGATAGCTAAGTTCTCTAACTGGTTTATATATATATATATATATATATATATATATATATATATATATATATATATATATATATATATATATATATATATATATGAATAAAGATTTGTAGTCACAAACAGATCTTAGGGTGCTGCACTAAGTGTGAATGATCTGCACAGAATTGCACACTACACCATGCCCAGTTGTCTGAAATCAACTGTTTTCAGTGTTCAGTGGGGATACATGTCTGAAAGCACTGATTTACTTACGCACAGAATAAACAAAGATGAAGTAGGACTGGTGATGGTTAGTTTCATGATTGCATTTTATTTTTGTCAAACACTTCTTTTTTAATGGTGAAAAGTCTGTTATTTTGAAGCAAGTGTCTTTCAGTTTCAGTGCTTCTTGATACCATGAATACAGGAAATAAAATTTCGAGGAGGGTTTGTTCTAACAGGCTGTTCAAAGTGTGATTTACAGTGTGCTGAAGTTTGAGTATGTATAACTTAATCATCAAAAACTTTTAAACACATATCCAACAATTGATCACAGTTTCCTTCTTACTGGATGATTTTCTGCATGATACATGTAAGTCATAATATGGTATGAATCCTAATCTGAACTGTTGATTCTATGAAAGATGTATATGCAGCAAACACATGTCAGTGTCTGGTCTTTTGAGTCACACAGACAAATATTGTATTGGTTAGCATTTATCCTTCTCAGCACCATGCAGACCTTCTGTCATTTAAAAGTGTCAATCAGAATAGTGTCATGAAAACTTTAAACCAGTCAGACACAGGTGTGCAACCAGGAACAGTATTGCATTTTCAGAGAAAGGTAAAGCATTTAGCTGGAAATTGGAAGTGTCCTATATATGCAGTGGGCCTACATGTACTGTGGGATACAATAAAGAACCATATAAGCCAGGAGACCTGTAGACAGGTGAACCAGGATGTGCCCAGTCCCAAATCACTGGAGTGGATCTAGCTGTGTGGTAACTTTTTTTTTCTGTCTTTTATCATAGTGTGATCAGTATATCATTATAATTAGCTGTCAGAGAGAACCCACACCCTACAGGTTTAGATCACAGGCATGCAGCATAGTCTACATGCCTCTGTAAGCGGTTTGGGTTTGCTTATACCCCTTGATCTGTGGACTCTGTTGCCTGCACAACTGAGTAAGCTTTTGGGTTGTTCTGGCTGATAGACTTGTGACTGAATTATGACAATGTTTCTTCCTTCCGTTCATGCTGTCTCACACCCTGTCATTTACTGTGTCTCCATGATGAGATGCTCAAAGCACCATTTGGATGGTTTGAACCCTTTTTCCCATTAAAATGGTCAAAAATTGGCTGGTGTACAAATTACTGTCTGCTTCAGTATTTTGCACTAAGTTCAACGGCTATGAAAAGCAAAAAGATTAAGAATTGTAGATCTATGAGAGACCTAGCAAGTTAACATGTCCTAGGTCAACAACTTTCCCTGGCATGGGTTAATTGCTCAGCACCCAGACCCAACCCTTGCTAATGAAAGCTGTTGACTCAGTCTTAATTCGAAGGGGGAACCTGTTATGAATAGCAGGTATTACTTTATAATGTCATTGTCTGTCATAGGAAAATGTAAAGTGTAGCCCCATAGTGTTTGTGGAAGTAGTGTATTCATCCTTTTTAGGGACCCTAACACCCTAAGTACCCCGACAATGTACTACTTTTCTGACTTGGAAAGTGCAGAAATACTGTAAATGTCTTACATTTTTATCATCACATATGTAAAATAATATGCTGATAAAAGCATTAATCTGAACTTTGCTTTCATAATATGAAAATGCCATAAGCATTAGCAAGCATGGTACAAATGGTAAATATGGTACATATACTTTCCATGTCTTCCTGCTAGGGGGTACATGAGAAGTTTGTTTTGTTTGTCGTGTGCTTTCATCTCACCTTTGAAACTCATGTTGATCCATGCAGTGATCATCAGTATCTCTACACAGTGACAGATTTTGTGCAAATTTTGCACAAAGGAACCTCATGAGACACAAACTGTTTGTGCCACTCTGATATAGGGAAGTGAATTGATCAGTATGTGCACCTATCAGGATTGTCAGGCTGATACATGTACATGTGTGTGTAGACTGTGACTGAGCGCGGTGTACCCATCTGAAACCTTAAGGCAGCACAAATACATGTACAGTGAAACCTCTCTAACCGAACACCTCTGCATACCGAACACCTCTCTATACTAAACACCAGTTCTCGGTCCCAAATATATAGTTTCAATGCTATCAAACCTCCCTATACCGAACACCTCACTATACTGAACGCTTTTTTCCGGTCCCAAGGGTGTTTGGTATAGGGAGGTTTCACTGTATTCCAAAATACATGTTTCAAGGTACAATATTTGTGATTGTTCTGGTCTGTCAAATTATCTGCATATTCATGATTTTTATCAATAAAAGAATCTGAACAAACTTTTTAATGTGCCAGGATTTTGGCATGGGCAGGTTGTTATGTAGGCCTTTTATATATATGGCGATGCTCATTCCATATTGTGAGCTCTCCATGAAGGTTTAGGATAACATCTTGAGCAAACATCAAAATTAACAAATACCAATAGATTATAAAAGGGTACTTAACAAGTCTCAAGTACCTTCTAAGGCTAAAATTGTTGAAACTCACACATGAAGGTCAGTTTGGCAAAAACTTAATTTTGTGCGTTCTATTATCCATGATGTAGTGGTTATTTTAGTGCTTATTTACATCCATATGTCTTGCATTGGAAATCACAGAATGTCAATGTCTCCCATATCGATACAGACAGCATTGACACAGTGGTCAAAAACAGTGTGCCACGTTTGACTTGGTCTACATTTCAAGGGAATGAGTGCAAACATTGCTGCAGCTGTCATGTGCTAAATATGCTATCCCATGATAATCCTTGTCTTTGACATGTCTGAGCTCCATGTATCTTCCAGGTGACTAGAATAATTCAAATGTTCTGTCAGTAACAACTGCTCCTATACAAATGTACTTCAACTTTTTTTTAAACTTGTGAATTTTTGGAGTTAAATCGTAGGATTTTGTGGACAGCAAGAATATTGGCTTGTTGAGAGCACTTAAAAAACACTCTTGTCAAGGACATGCACATGAATGTAGTCTACTACGTAGTTGTATTGCAAAGGGTTTTCCCCAGAGAAAAATTAAAGCTTTACATTTTTACCTGTGTTTAGCCATTAGTCTGTGTCCAGCTGTACCAGCAAGGTAACCTGGGCCCCCAAACCATATTTTAACCTTACTTTTGACAAAATATAGCTTCATGTGAGTCATTTAAAGCTTGTTGGCATTGGTAAAAGCTTTATGGTGCTGATACATGTAAGCTATAATATAAAGCTTCCCCGACAACCCTATTTCATCCATTGTGCTTTTCTTGTTCAGTTTATTAAAGCAGAATCTTAAGATTAATGGGTCTATGAAATGGTGAACAATATATATACATATATATATATATATATTGATGACTGACCAAAAAGCAGTGGACAGGAAATTATAAGTTCAAAGGGAATTAAACATGTAATTAAAACTTATTGCCTTTTGCTTTGAGTGCCCCAAAGTTCAATCTTAGCAATGTGAAAACAATGTTTGACCTGAGATCTTCTAGATGCCGTGATAGGTCTATGAAACATTGAAAGTTCAGTTTTGAATACATGAACTGTGCAATTCAGTTTTGGTTTATTAAGATGTTGGTACAAAACCAGGAAACAACGCAGTGACATCATAGTTGCACAATGCCTGAAGTGCAACATGTGCCTGTAAAAAACTCCAAAGTAGACCCAAACTGCATATTTTGTCTACTCTGCAGGGTAGTAACATGGAACTTCGTCTGCTTTGCAGGCAATAAAATGTGTAGCATTCAGAGAAATCTCATCAACCTTGAAAAGTTTTACTGCGGTGCTGCTGGTTGTACCCCAGTCTGATCAGAGAAGACTTATTGATGACAGTGTCTTTTGTATCAGAGTTCAAATGGAAATGTTGCCTGATCGATATCATTGTAGTCATACCATTGTCATGCAGCACTCTGTTATGCAGGAACACAGCTGTTCAGATGTATATGTAGGCTGTACCTTATGATATATTGTGAACACAGCCAGCCACTGAACATGTGCTCTACTGCTTTGTGCCTGAGAATGAAATTCCAGAAACACGTCGACATAATTTACCATTCCTGTCAAATACCTAATATTGCAAAGCTTCTTTTTGCCATTGGTAGTGGAAGTGGACAGAGTCAATAATAATCAGCCAGTCCTGCAAAACTGAAAACCTTCAGAATTACTTTAAGGCCTTCATACTTTTAATAAGGTGTGAAATGGTCTCAGTGGGTGCTAAGGTGTCCCAACTGTTGATATTTGAGTCAACATTCAGGACAGCATTTTTATTTCCAAATGAAAAGTAGTACTACTTTTCTCAATTTGTAGTGACTAATTTTTCCTGTTTCAAGTGGTCGCAACCTTGATGAAGACTCTGCCGAAAAAAAGAGTGGGAGTAAACATTTTACCTGAATCAATAATGCTATACTACCGAGGAAGGGACAGGTAACTTAGTAGCATAGAAAGAGAAAGTAATGAAGTGTGTTTTTTCTAATACTGTGAACCAATGGGGAAGTAATTTAGAGAGTGATGAATGGATTAGCAAGGGAGAGGTAAATATTTCATCGTGCTTAGTAAGGCTATATGGCTGAGGAAAGTAGAGGTCACAAGAAAGAAGTGGCATTATTACCTCACGGGAAGTAAATGGTAAACTTTTTATTAAAAAGGCGAACACTTAGACAAGGAGCAAGCTAGAAGTGTACGTTGGGGAGAGGGAATATGGGGGGGGGGGTAAATATATGTCAGCAGTGAGACCACTGAAAAGTGGGGGAAAAGTTAAATACAATTTGAGAAAAGTACTTGTAAGTGCTTTTTAAATTAAAACATGTGTGTTGGCCTAGGCTATAAATTGACATTTGAGTCAACATTTAGGATAATGCCCTGTCAACATTTTACACCTCAAAATAGGTAGATTTTTGTAAATTTGAAAAACCCATGGGGGGATTTGCATTTTAACAAAGAATGTAATAGAAAATACTAAATTTTCATTGGGGAGATTCTGCCAAATTTGCAAAATTTTGCACGTAAATAAAAAAAAAAATGGGTAAAAAAGTGAGAGACTTGACAGGTATGGTGTCCTGATTACTGACATGTATCTTAGTACAAGCTGTACATGTGGGGTACAACACAAGTAAATTATTATTTGTATGAATTACAGTACGCGGCTGATGGGACTTCATCCCTATGTAACTGTCTATCTGTTTTCCTTACTATCATGAACATTCACAACTGCTTTGTTCGATGTCACTGAATTGTTCATAAATTCGAACACTTGAATGAAGCAACAACAATAAAGTTTAGTTGCTTGTTCCAATAATGCGTCATGAAGTTATCTTTATTTGGTTGTTGCAGTCAACAATCACCAACAAGCATGCCGTATGTTTATACAACTGGGGTTTCTTCACCATCGCAGTCTGCATATTTTTCTTACTTTCCGCTGTGACTTTTGACTCGTCTCTTATTCTGTGCTCAAAATTTATTACATCCAGTTGTTTTCATGAAACCACAGAGCTAAACTTTAATTTCTAGTTCCAGTAAATTGCATGAGAATTTATCATGTTTTCCTCTCGCCCCACATCTGTTTCTGAGGCCCACATAGTATTTAATATATATAGAATCTTACATGGCAGTGAGTGAGTTACGATTTTTCTCTCACGAGGGATCGTTGTTGGTGGGGAAAATCACAAGTGACCGCAGGTCACGGGTGATTTTCCCCACCAACAACGATCCCGAGTGAGAGAAAAATCGTCACTCACTCACTGCCATGTAAGATTTTATTTATTCTATGTTTAATCGAGTATTTACCGCAAAAATTGTCGCTCTTGTTGCTTAGGTGTCGCCATTTTGAAGCGGAGACTTTTCACTTGGAGTCACTGTAAATCACGTGACTTAAACATTATTACAAGTAAATTGTGATGCGCCTGCATCAGTGACGTAGTGCATTAACGTTTAGACAAAATCAAATGTGCGCGAGGGATGTTTGATTATACATCATGCGTGACGTAAATAACTGCGACGAACACAAACAAACAAGGTACACCAGGTAGGCGTTGTAAGTAGGCCTACGGCATATTTTTGGCTATAAATACCCATTCAAGCACAGAATAAACAAAATCTTACATGGCTGGATTGCGAGTTACTTTTTTTTCTCTCACTCGGGATCGTTGTTGGTCTGGTACTGGTAGGCATCAGCGGCAAGGGGACGGGTGCCGAAGCGGCGCTACCGGTCATGACATGTGACCTACCGTGAGTTATTATTTCTGGATTTCACTCCAGAAAATGATAACTCACTGCCAAACATAGAATAAATATATGCATTTCATTGGACAGTGACGGACTTGTGATCAAATCCACAAATGACAAGCCTGCAAACTCCACCGGTTTCTTCCTGCTATTTTGGCAGGCATACGTCGGAATACTTTTCATCAAGCAGGCTCATGAGAACTTTCAGAATCACTCATACATTTGTATAAGTTTAGTATTATGTTACAAACATTGAACAGAATGATTGTAGTAACAAACATTTCACAACCGGTTGTCAGCATGATAAATGATTAAAAGTATCAAGTAATAAGTTGTGTGATTTTCGAGGCAGAAATTTTGTGTTGCAACATTTGCCCTGCAGATGAATTGTTGCATCTCAACTTGGCTACTTCTGAGGATTAATCGTCTGTTGGATGTCATCATTGCTGTTTGGGGTAGTCCTTTGAGAAACATTTTACCCCTGTTCATACAGATGGTAATAAGTTAAACAGATCTTAAGTTCAGACCATTTCACAATACATGGAGTGATGTTTGAATATATATATATATATATATATATATATATATATATTGCTGATGTTTCAGAGAATTTCATGCCCAGCACAAACACATACCCCAGGCATATTAAAAAAAAAAGGGCCTTGTATTGACCTGCCTGAAATGTTATGACCTGGTAGAAACTATGATAAATAAGGTACATACCATGTCATATACACCAGCAAAGTGCAATTATGCTTTAGCCTGTCGACATGTACAGTTGACCTTCTGCACAGGTCAGCTCAGGTTGTTTGGGTCAGAGGTCAATGCACACATTGTGGACAGTGCACAGACATGCTGGGTGTGACCAAGCATTTCAAATAGGAGTTCCTCCATGGTGTTTTCATGCATCGTATTACTTGCCACGCCTGATGCTTTGCATCATACAGCAAAGATTGAGAAACAAAACAATTTTCAGAAGACAGATTATCTATCACAACAGTTTAAATTATTGTATTTTAATGTATGACAAGACATTTAGTGATTGACCTTTGGTAATTAATGCTTAAGTAGTTGTAATTAACATCATCCCTGCTGTTGGCATTTACATGTCAGAAAATTAAACAGACATTGGCTGGAATAAATGGAAACTTCATTTTAACCCTATATATACCTGTCCCAAATAATATTAAACTTTAACATCTTATTCTGACAGATGAATACAACTTATTTTTATTGAAAATGTTGTCTACATCTTATGTATTAAGAAGATATAGTGAAGTAAAAACTTGAGAACAGGCAAAAAGAACATAGGTGTTCAGGTGACTGTGAGCCAGAAGGTGTCAAAGGGTCAGCATTCATAAACATGGGTTTTCAAAACAGAAAGGCAGTCTGCAAGATATCATGTAGTTATATTCACAACAAATTGATTAAAACAACAGTAATTGGTCTTAAAAAAACAAACAAACAAACAAACCATACGATGTTGAATATATTGCAGGGAAGTGATACATATAATTTTAGTTGCATGGAATATATGAGATATGGATGCCATTTGGGTGGGCATGGCAAATTACTTTGACAACCCCTTGGCTTCATCTGAGGTGGTTATCACAATATTCACCCACCATCCATATGTGGTGTCTCACACTTACAAGAAGGGTAACTTCTCTGAAGGGGGGAAATACATGTATAATGTTAATGCTACATTTCTTTTTTACATCAGTAGGTCGACCCTGGTGAGAGGTGTCATACAAGAGTGTGGCTCCTGTATAGCTCTAGAATTATCAGATTATATCTTCCATCCCAGAATGTGTAAACATCCTGTCTGTCTGTTTAGTTCTCCCATGTTCTCAAAATTTAAATGAATATATATATATACATACACACACGTTTGTACATGTATATCGTTCAATGAAGAAAATTTGACAATGCACAGCAGATTGCCCTTTTGGAAGGAATAAAGCTTTTCTTGCCAATGTTTGCATGGAACAAAGGTTAAACATTAAACAAGACCTACACCAGTTGAGTTAATGGTTTCAGATAATCAGACATGTCATCTATTACATCATGCACAAGAAGGTTTGACACATACCAGCAAAGCATACCTTGGAGACAGAAGGGGCCCTGTCTGATTGGCTGATATAACCAAAGTAATGAGTGGGGTCATGGCATAGATCTGAGAGCTTGTAAGCAAGCTTTAGGTCTCCGCCTAATGGCTGTTCAGGGACATGGTGTGGAAATTGTGTGACCTGTGGCAGCCTAGTTTGAATACTCATAATGAGAGAGTCATCACAGTTAAGGGTTGTGGTGTATCTGGGAGTCCATGGACATGGGCATATTGGACCTTAGCCCTGGAGAAGTCCTCCTGTTTGGTTGTTTTGTACCCAAGTTGTGCATCATTGAAAATTGAATGTGATGTGAACAGTAGGCTCAGTCAGAGTTGGTAGGGCAAACAGACTATTGGTTGGGAGGGAAGGCCTTGGTTCCAGTTGGGAACACTTATTGATACCCATCTGATGTTGCTGCAGTCACTGAAAAATCAGAAGTTAGTGGGATCCTTCCATATACACATGTAAATCAAATCCACTGTCTATGCTGAAAGTAGATGGAGTCACAGAGGGATAACCCAGTGTTTGTACTACTCAAGCAAGGACAATCATCAGGGCTCTCAAAAGTGGTAGCCAAATTGGAAAACAAAACAGTAATCACTGTAAAATTTAACCCGAAGTCTTATATAATTGCTCCCCCCCCCCCCCCCCCCCCGCCACCAAAGGTGGCATAGGGGGGCAGAGTTAGTGGGGCTAGGGGCCATGCCCAACCATCCGTCCATCTGGGAGTATATCTCTAAGAACCCTAAGAGATACGAGTAATGATATTTGTATCAGAGATGCATCATACCAGGGGCATGTGCACCATGTTATGTATTGCTTTTGACATTGACCTATTTTCAAGGTCACAGGGCCCAAGAACATATCAATTGTCTGTCCGTCCGTCTGTCGGGGAGCATATCCAGGGCTGCACAAATTAAAATTTTGCGTAACCCATAAATGGGTTAGGCTAAAAAATTTTGCTTAACCATATTGTTGTGTTGCATAACCTGTTTTATGTTCCACATAGTTAGGCCCAAATTTTACGCATCCCCAAAAAGGGTTGGGCCACTGTTCAACTGCATAACCTTGGCGCAACCCAAACAGTGGGTTATGCAATTTGTGCAGGCCTGATATCTCTAGAACCCTAAGAGATAGAATAATGAAATTTGTACCAGCGATGCATCATACCACGGGCATGTGTGTTGTGTATTGTTTTTTACCTTGAAAACAGGGCCCAAGAACATACCCATTTTCGTGTGTCTGGCAGCATATCTCTAGAACCCTTAGAGATAAAAATTTAGAATAATAAAATTTATACCAGAGATGCATCATACCAAGGGCATGTGCGCCATGTATTGCTTTTGACTTTGACCTATTTTCAAGGTCACATGGCTTAAAAACATATCAATTTTTGTGCATCCAGACATGCTGTATACATAATGTATGTATACCTTTCTTCTGTATATTGTGGCAGGGTACATAGATCCTTTGGATCACTGTGCACTTGTTCATGTTAAAATAAATGAGCCATTTGCAAATTTTTTTAGCCAAATGAATGAAATGAAACATTAGCATTTGGCTAATGGCACCAGTAGTCCTTGTTTAGGAAGGCAATAATTCCCCCCCCCCCATGAGATGGCACTGCATGTACATTCATCATTATGTTTTGTAGATCTACTGAAGCAATAGGCAGGTCCAGTTTAATTTTTCTTTTTCAGAGGACCTGTACTGTGATTAATTATGACATTTATATCAAGACTAAAGCACATATCCTGCAGCTAGACAAAGTCACAAGGTGAAAGGAATTTATTAGGTGATAACTTACAAAAAAATTGAATTAGGACCTTGGAATTTGGCACAGTGATTGTCCAGCATACATGTTAACCTGTATGTTTGTCATACTAATGCCAGGGACTATCAGCTTCTGGATACAACAAAGTCAGCAGAGCACAGGACTGTCAAAGTCCTCTTTTTCAATGTGAGTAATTACTATTAAAATTCTTACATATGTTTGTATGACATGAAAAATAGAAACCACACAACAATATTAACAATAACAACAACAAATCATTTAAAAGAAAAATCTATGTATTTTCTAGTTTACCATCAAAAGAAAATTAATATATAATTGTAGGCATAGTTTACGTAGAACTTTTAAAAAAGAATCACATAATTATATAAGAATGGTTGGGTAGCTTTCTATGGCAGCCAGTGCTAAAGGACAATATTAGCTGAATGCAGGGAATCCATTGAAAGCAGCCCATTTTGGTGCATAAAAGAGTGTCCCAGATCCTGTGAATATATACATGTTAACATGGGTTAAGGTCATGCTATTGTGTGTCTTCATGTGTAGGGGGTGTGGTGAAGTATATGAAGCAAGGAGAATGTCAGTGGCAACTTTCTGTTTGTGGACAGTGTTGAAAGTAAAAAAGATTGCATTTTTTCCATATAGTGAATGTTTTACAGCAGTCAGGTTTGAATTATGGAGGGAATAAATAATAATAGATACATGGTCAGGTACCATAAGCCCTTGTATATTACAAATGAAACAATTGCGAAACCCCAAAATTGTGGTCACAGTGGACAAAGATTTAAGGTACACCATACATGTATATCTTACATATTGCCCCTATAATATTCTAGATGAATGCGCTTACCAATTTAGTGGTGCCTGTGGTCGATTTCTTTGTCAGTACAGGTCACCTGCTGTATGTGGCTGCTAGCTTTTGTAGCAGAAAGGATGGTCACATACACAGGTGCCAGTGCACTAGAAACAGTTTAAAGTTATGAGGAAGAAGATCTATTGTAATGTCAATCGAAACAAAATGTACTAGCAGTGAAAGTGTTACATGAAATTGTGCAGTAAATCTAATGGGGTGTGTATAATTGATGAAGTGTTGCATTTGGTCATTTAACAGGATCCGTGTTGGTGCATCAAATCCGCTTCTAATATTAGCCTAGGTACTGTTTAAAAGATTGTGGAAACATTATATTAAAGGCATGTCTGTTGTAAGTTTAGTGAGAACCTATTAAAGCATTCTGTTAGGAGTTTCATGAGAAAACAGGATGTTGTAAAGAAAACATCAGAAGTTTTACACATCCTGATCAGTGGATTCAGAAAGTCCTAACTAAATGAAACTAAACTTAGCTGGGAAAATTCTCAGTGAATGCATGTGGCAGCATTTAAAATGGATCACAGATAATTCTTGCCTGGTCTCATTCATGAAAGTGGCATGTACTCAACATTAAAATTAATTTTGTTTTTTGCCACAACATGGGAGAAACAATGCTGGTTATTCCCTGTATGTCCACTCCCCATGTGTACTCAGCATAGAATGACTGGTTGTGGGACAAAGAATTTCAATTCGTTCTTTAAAAAGAGTTGGTGATTTTTCACTTAGATAAGGTAATATTTTTTTCTTTATTTTTATATGCAATATTTTTTCTGACACTGCAAAAGTAGAGCAAAAAACCATGTCATCAGCTTATTACTGAAATAATTTTTGTTGTTTTCTCTTCAAACTTAATAAAAATCACCATGTTTGTACTCTATGCAATTCTGCACAGTAAGACAATGAAGAAAATGAATAGTTTGATGGGGATACCATCCATAAGAGATTAGATACTCTTACAGTAAATAGTCCACACTTGATGAGCCTCAGCTTAGAGTTGACCACTGTATACTCTTTCATAGTTAGAATAGAACTGATTCAAGGTCTTTTCTCAGTGTGGTGAGAGCCCACCCCTCACAGATGAAAGCTGTTGATGTAGAGCATATGTACCATCTTGACAGGTTTTGTCTGCAATTCTCATACTATTTTTTTTTTCTTTAACATATGTTGACTAATTTCTGTCAAAATGCAGGAGCAGGTGATACTTGACATCCAGGTGCTTTCTGGGAGATTTGGGAACGGTATAAATCTCCAACATTATTAATCTACTACATTCAGAACCCTGGACATTTCCACAGGTAGATTTACCCATAATGCCTTCCTGTATTGTGCTTGGAAGAATGACTTGAATTATGTATATATACGCTTTGATGAATGTTAAATTTTGTGTAGCAGATCAAGTGTTGTAGTGCAGTCAAGTGTGCTCTCCTTCAAACCAGTCAAACCTTTTGGTGGTCAAGTGTTATCTGCTTTGATGTGTTCAACAGTTTCAAAGTAATTTGGAAAAAAAAATCAAATAAGGAGACCTATCAAGATTTTACATGGCAAGGGTCAACAGCTTTCCTGGATGTGAGTTGGGCTCTTAATGCTCAGGAATACTGTCGACTCAGTCTCAATACCAGTCATAACAATTGGGGGGAGGGGAGGCTCAGTATAAATCTAAAAACATTAGTTTTTATTTGTATTTTCCTGTTTTGGCACTACTACCCCAGCACCCTTAAACACATGCACTCTCCTTTTGTATAGCCAAGAAAATGCTAGAATAATGTAAATACTCCATATTTATCATGGAGAAAATTGGTTATGTTATTCAAAACAGGTCTTAAAATGAATTGTGTATTCCTAAAATGCTGTAAGCAGCCGGAGTGCTTGATTGGAAGGATATGGTATGTAGTGCTTGATTGAAATGATATGGTATGTAGATGCAAAAGTGTAAAATTAAATACAAACTGTATGTACCTGAGAAACACAATACATGTACAGAGTTTAATATATTTTATTTTCCACAGAAAATGTACCTGCAAGAGGGAAATATTGACAGGCATTTAGCAATATATTTTACACAATGTCAAAAGTGCAGACAAAATTTGAGTACCTGCATGTAGCATTTTTGATCAGGAATTAGGATTTCTAGATTAGTTTTGTTAAGTAGAATATATTGTTACAGTGAAACCTGGCTTGAAAGACCACCTCTAGGGATTACTATATTGTGGTCTCTCAAGACAGGTGGTCTCTCATAGGAGGTACAAATAACAAGAAAAGTACTTAGCAAAGTATCATGAAAAGATGGTCTTTCAAGACAGGTGGTCTCTCAAGTCAGGGACTGCTGTACTGCTTATATAGTACTCTGCATATTTGAAAAGGATAAGAAAGCATACTTTGCTTGTGAAGGATACAAGCTGCAAGTGTTGGTGTGGTAGAGGCACTGTCAGGTAGGCTGGCTACCATCATGATCATCACCATTAGCAGTACATCATGTGGACTGCCCATGCAAGATGTCTCCTGTGAAGCGGCAGTCCACCCACTCCTCAGTGCAGTGCATTAAAGCTGGCCCCAGCCCAGCTGCTTCCTTCCTACTTATCATCATGTACCAACAATTAAATCATGTGGCTTGTCAATTAGGGGACATGTCATGAAGACTATCTTGACTGTGTAGTGCTTTGGTTACATGGGTACATGTACACACACGTCTATTCTGTACTCATTACCCTCCTGGTAGCAGCCCTTCAAGCCGCCATGGTCTGAGTTTGACTATGGCTGCTAAAGAATCAGGACTTGAAACTGCTTTCAAAAGACAAAGTACACTTCATATGCGCCCACACTATTTCCATCCATTACAAATAATTTTGTAGGGATTGTCCAATAATCTAATAATTTTTGAATTAATATTTTTATTTTGCTGTGTGAGGTCAAATTTTAAAAAAAAATGAATTTCAGGATCAATCTTCTCGATCTTTCCATAAAAATACTGTGCACTCCCAGTGGCTGTGGCCTTGTTGATAACACATGTACACTTAAATATTTGAAAAATATACTGCATTTGTAGGTTATGTCACTGGGTTTTATTTCATTTGTTATAACAGTGACAGTTTGGTTGTTGGTTTTTGGCAATGGTCAGTAAGTCATGGTCCAGTCTCAAGACATGACAAAGATTTGTTATCACATACCTGTGCAAATTTTTTGACAAATCTGGGCAAATCCAACACTTACATCGCTATTGGCTTGTAAGTATTTTCTGTTCCAATCTACAATTTTCTTGTCATGGGCATTCAGACAATGATTTTTTTTGTTAAAACCTAATTAATAATTGCTGTTGTTTATTTGGTTATATTATTTTCCTGAATTGAGTCAGTATAGTTGCAAAGTGTAATAATTCTTGATATTGAGAAAAAGGACTTAATGTAAAGAAGGATGAGAAATTCACCAGGGTAATACATGCAGATGATTATGGAAACCAACTACAAGTTACACATGTGTTAAGTTAAAGATCCCAAGTGATCTCGACTGATCTTGCATTAAAGAAAAGGAAGAAATGTGGTAAGGACAGATAAAGTCGGGACACACAGGTGGGAATAGGGGGTATGATGAACATTTGTGTAAAACTACATGTATACAGATCACCTTCAAATACATGTAAATATTAGTTGCAGTGTACATCAATGTTCTGAGAGCGATGCCATCATTGATTTGGTATCAGGATTTAATTTTTTCTACAAGCCTGATATGTTGCTGCCATTTGTACTGATACATAGCTATATTTGATACATGTATGCATAAAGTACTGTCTTTCTATTTTACCACTGTCCACATATCCACATAAGGTGGGCAAGTCACCTATCAACACCCACCTGCTACAGATCAAACTTTATCAAATTATGTTCATGTATACATGTATAGTGGAGGTTGCAAGTTACTCCCACAGGAAAACACCCATGCTGGCCATCTGACAAGGCTGTGTCACCTTCCAGTTCTGCACTTATTTCACCCAACAAAGTACTCTTGTCTATGTGCTGAAAGATGTGTTTCACAGCTTGGAAATGTTTGCCGGTCTTATTTTTTTTCATTTTCCCATAACCCACAATGGGCCTGATGCATTGCCTGGTACGGAATACATGTATATTATGATAAAACATGGTTTAATTAGAAATGAGAATCATATAATAATAATATTTCTGTGGCTCTCCACTTATCTACGATGGTTAGTTTAGGTTGCATATGGAAAAAAGCGATGGCCTCATGGATTGACAATCTCTGGGACATGACAAACATTGTTGCGGACATTTCAGGAGAGCTTCTGCAACCTTCGTCATGCATTCGGATTTGAAGCATTTCAAGATGGATGATGCAAATGAATTAGTTCACTGGCATTGTAAATTGAACTGGAAAGATCCAATGCTCATGAAAATTTGAAATAAGGACGAATAGATACTGACTGATCAAATTAATTACTTGTTATGGATAAGGAAATTTACGGTAGAAAGACATCCTTTATTGTTTGCACTCAATAAATTCAAAAAGAACCATCTATTTTGTTGGCTGACTTGAGGGGTGGACCATAGGTGTAGTGGCCGGATGTAGCTCAAATTCGTTCTGTGTGGTCACAGGTAAGAGTCAGACACAGGACATCCAAACTTTCGGGGCCCTTAATAGTTATCTATGTATTAAACCGTTGTTGCAAGGGCTTAGTATTGGCATGGGCCTTAAGTGCAGAAAGGGAGGAAAAAAGAAGTTGGGGTAAAATCTGGACAAAAACAAAAATAAACACACCCACATTGATTCTGTACACCCAGTTGGGAAGCTCGCAACAAACAAATTTTTTTCAGGATGGCCTGAGTGACAGCCTGAAGGTTTCAGTCTGGAATCCAAGGCGTGGAAGCTTCACTGAACAGACAGCCTCACCTTGAGTTGCTCATTACAAATTGTCAAGCACAGTACTAGCTGGTATTGGTGCATGATAAGTGTACTTTGCAAGGTCTGATTTTCAAGAACAATTTGTTGATGTTAGGTTGTGGTCAAAGTTATCCACATGACATAGCCCAGCTTAAATTAAACCCAGTCCAGTTTAGCAAGCTGCATATCTGGGCCTTTGTACCTGCAGGAATCATGGAAAGTAACAATTCAAAGTGACAGCAGCAAGCTATTTCATAGACCTATTCAAGAAAAAAAACCCCAGCCACCACTTCTGTAGCTAGGTCTAACTGTTAGGCTAACTGCTCCAGGGCGGCAAATATTGTGGCATGAAATTTATTTACAGGCATCAAAATGACCATACATGTATTTGCATGCAGTTCACAACTGTGTAACCTTGGCTAGAAGTATATGTAGGCCTACAAAGGGGCCTGGACCTACTTGTACACATGTGGACACCTGGTTTTGCCATAGTACTTCTTTCAAATCCAAACACAAATTTTGCTGCTGTTTTTGTGTTCCTATCTTCCCAAGGTTTGTTATAATTATAAGTGATCCAATACCTTAGATACGTTGAAGGCATAATGTGTATATCTTCAGTATGATAACCACTGGTTTCCCACATACATGGAACAAGTTGGGTAGGCCTGTGTGTGCTGGACCATTTAAGCCGAGTAATTTGTGGTACACATGTATGTATGAATACATGTGTACTGAAATCTGGCTTCAAAGACCACCCCCAAGAGATTATCAACTTGTGGTCTGTGAAGACAGGTGGTCACTCAAAGGAGGTATAAACAAAACCAAAAGTACTAAGCAGAGTATCTCAACCCTTTCCCTCTTAAACCAGCCAAAGCCGGCTGGTGGTCAAATGTCGTCTGCTTCAGCATTTTCAACTAATTTCAGCAGTAATGAAAAACAATTTTGACTGAGAATTGTACATAAGCCCTATCAAGATCACATGCCCCAGGTCAAAACTTTCCTTGGCATGAGTTGGGCATTTAGTGCCCAACTCATGCCAAGGAAAGTTATTGACTTAAGTGTCAATTCAAGGGGGAAAGGGTTAAAAGGTTGTTTCTCATTGGCGTCGTCTCTTAAGACAGGGACTCGGGGAGCACTATAACATTGCGTTGAGCTGACTTAAGAGCCCGCCAATCCAGTTACTGTAAGCTGGGCTGACACTAGGAATTTTACAACTGTAGCCAGTTTGACTAAATTTAATCTCTTTAGCCAAATGCTGATCATGTTGGCCAAAATTAAGAACCAATTTTACATTTTTAAATTGTACTCAATAAATATAAAGAAGTGCAATACCATGAATATATGCATGAAAAATTGAATGATATTATTAAATAATTTTGGCCAGTTTGGGGTAAAGTGTGCTAATTTGGTTTGCCAAATCACACCTCTTTTTAGACACTGATTATATGGCTAATGGATAGCGCTACACGAGCTGTAATGGTGCAGGCTTCTTCAGACTTGGACAGATCTATGAGGATTCTGATAATACAATGCATCTCAACCTAAATGTATAACCCACTGGCTTACGAAATGTTTGCTTGAGCACAGCATGCACAAACAAGCACTTGCAGTTTTGAAAAAAAGTGACCTGCATTTAACTAGGTTTACCAATAAGCCCTACAATTGATCTGTCTAAGTTTAAGTTATGTTTTTTTTTGTGCATCTATATTTAAGTTTTCTTTGTCATGAAGTGCAATAAAGGCCAGTCAATTTTGTTTCAGTCTGTATCAGATTCTTTCCCTTCAAGTAATTGATCTTATTATAAAGTACATATATAAAGCTGCAAGTACACTATGACACAAAGGCTATAAGCATGACAAGTGTGCACTTTCAATAGTATGCACTAGTGGACTGCACTGTTCTGTTATATAGTGCAGAACGTGTCTGAAGGCCTGGCCAGGCCAAACATCCAAA
This sequence comes from Hermodice carunculata, assembly GCA_964020975.1. Taxonomy (NCBI): domain Eukaryota; kingdom Metazoa; phylum Annelida; class Polychaeta; order Eunicida; family Amphinomidae; genus Hermodice; species Hermodice carunculata. The sequence continues at coordinate 56,115,859 of OZ026612.1, forward strand.
TGGTGATTTTTAAGTGTGCATCTCCTTTTTTGTGTGAATTTCATGACAGATATATGTGTTTCTAACCTCTTTTATAGTCTCTCCTTAGGGAGAAAACATTCTGGTGTACACATTAATTTTGGGCTTGTACAATTTATGGCAGTGACAGTAAAGCTCCCCATCTTTCAATAAGGAAGTCCAGACTACTCATTTTAACAGCTTGTAGTGCTTTTAACTTTTAAGAAGAGCCTGTGACAAACCATATACAGTGTATGTATGGAATTTTTAATGATCTTAAGAATATGTTTTAACTTGAGTAAAATTATTTTCTTGGAAATATAACCGTATCTTGGGATAAATTTGAGTATCCCCACTTGTAAGCAGATTTCATCAGATGTACAGTACAGACGGTAGACCATTATAACTGCTATTTTTTTTCAAGAATTATACGTGATCAGTCTCAGACTCACCGAATATAGAGTTCAATTTATTTTCCAGGGAGCATGGGGAAGCCTTTATGTATTTAAAATTATCTTTGAGTTTCCATTTTACAGTGCTTTAAAGTTGAAAATTTTAAGATCTTGAGTTTTTCAACTGCTGTTTTGGCACTCAAATTTGTAGAACAGAGATGCAGTTAACTTTATTTAAAAAAATGGTAAATTTCCCTGGAAAAAGTATATGCAGTACATTTTTTATTAAGCTAATGGCAAGATTTTGTCCAAAGCTGTCACAAAATTAAGTTTCTGAGATAGAATATGCTTGTATGAGATTGTGCATGTTGATAGGCAGAGATGAATATCTTTCCAGGAAAACTACCCTATTGAAGTGGAAGTAAAATCTACTAAAGACCACAACAATGCCAAATATGTACATGTATAGTTTTACATGGGTATTTAAGAAAAAACTAATGGCAGTCTGTGCCTGCTTGAAGTGAGCAGGCCAGCATTCTTCTGTGAAGAAGGGCAGCTTTACTCTCACCATCCTAACACTATCTTATCAGCTATGTCTCATGTGAAAGTATGATTGGTCAAAGTGCAGACATGCCAAATTTTGACACCTGCATTGTCTTTTGAAAGCTGAATATGATTGAAAAAAAAAAAGCAAGCCTGGGGGCCCCTGTTTTCATTGTGTTGTGTGAAAGAACGTGTTCTATATAACATGTCATATTGATTTGTAGTACTGTGGTCCCCCTCTTATAAGGCCACCCCAAATGCATTGGCCTCATAAGAGGGGTGGCCTCTCTTGAGGGGGAGAATATAATGGAAAAAGCATACTTTCTGCTCAAGAATGTTGGCCTTTCAAGAGGGGTGGCCTTTGGTGAGAGGGGCCTTGGGGGGGGGGGGGGCACTGTAGAATTGTTTGTAATGGCTGCATGTATAAATATAATGGACACTCTTCACGAACTTTCCAATCTTTTTTTCTTCCTCGAAATGGTAGAGTTTCAATATAAAAAAGTGTACCTCACAACATGGTTTGTCAGAGGATTAAATATTACTGTATTCCTCCCAATAGGTGATAAGCATATACATTTCCCGCCACAACTGCATACCCGATTGTCTAGTCTCGCTTGGCGGGATATGGTGAGATACGGGTTGGTACCTGTGGGGACAGGCTGGATATTACTAATATTTTGGAAATAAAGAATACTGATAATTAGCAGATGGAAATCTTTCTTTATATATGGCTCGGGAAGTACTAGATGAACACCAGCTTGCAATTGGCATTTGTGAACTGAAATTTCTCAAAAAAAACCTCCTACTTTTGTGAGAAACGAACATATGGCCCTGTTTGTGACAGTGATGTGAGCCGCACGTCCCCTGCGATAGCTTGATGTCAAACCCATGCTTTGTGGCGGGAAATTGATATGCATACGGCGTATTAGGGTTTCTGCCCAAATAAAGGCCTCCCTTGAGATAGGTTGATAAAAAAAATCAGACCAAAATAAAAGAAAAGAAAAGAAAATAACATTGAATGATCTTGCACACAACTAGTAAATGTATTCTATCTGAGATGGTAAAGTAGGGTTATGGAGTACAGGCTTATCACATAATAATTTTACAAGTTCCATGGGCACTTGTAAGAAAGAATTCAGTATTATGGAAGCAAATAGGCCTAAGCCTTGTCCAACATTTTTAAATCAGGGATGAGAATTGGTTGCCATTTGGCAACTTTCACCCAAAATTGTTTTCTTTCAACAAAATAAAATATTCTTCGTTTGGTCTAACTGCTGCAAAACTGTTAAAATCTTTGGGGTAGGGTATATTAGGTTGCCAGTTTGCTCTTGGGGTAGCCAAAATGCACTTGAACCATTCTCATCCCTGCTAAACACTGTGGTTTCAAATAAATTATGTCATAATTCCCCATGTTGTTAGGTTCATCTGTTACCTTTTGCTTCCCTTCATGCAGTCAGTCATGGTTGATGTGCCTTCATGAACATCTGTCATAGACAGTTCATGTGTACCTTACAATAATAGGTCATAACATAATTGCTAAACTTTGCACTGCTGCCAAATTTATTTGATGATTATATAACATGTATTTTGCTGGACTTTCTCAATTACAGGGCTGTCCAACTGGAGCATTGTAAGAAAATTTTGCTACAAAGCTCTTCAAAATTGCTACAGATTTTCTCAAAAATAAGTGTTTCTTATGTGAAAAAAGAGAAAAAAATGTTACAAATAAAGAAAATATTGCTACAGAGATTTTCAGCTGGACAGCACTGAACTAAGCATATAAGATTTGTAGAACCATTAGTTAAGATGATGTTATTGTCTTGATCACCCTCATAGTCAATTCCATATAAAATCCAAAGTTAAATTGGGAATGCCCTAAAGTGTGGGCACAGCTAAATGTAGCACCAGACTGAAACATCACTTGATTCTGTCAGTGATTTGCTAATCCAGTGCCTAATTATAAAAATGGGAAAACTACAGGTTCACATTTCTCATATCTCTGGACTAACTGTAAAGAATGCTTCAAGAGGACAGGAGGAAATATATATGCGGGGTGGGGGAGTACATAGTTGTGCCTATTAGGTATGTCTTAAGTTTAAAATGCTTGTCATAACTGTTGGCATAATATGATTCCCATGGGCAAATTAAGTATGCAGTTTAGTCATGCAGCCTCATGCATTACTAAAAACATGCATTCGATCTATTATGTAAATTGACATACAAAGAGCATTGCCCCACCCCCCCCCCCCCCCAAAAGAAGAAGAATGGATAAAACTATTCTGGATCTGTCCTTGTGCTGGAAAACAGCAAGTGAGGTTACAAACAACTCTTCTTTATCAAGATGAAACCTTAGATTATAAACAATTTGTATAATTTCAATTAAAAACTGGAAATGGAGGTGAGCTATAAACAGCTCTTTCCTGACATTGTTTTAGGTACTGCATAGGTGTGGGCAAGCAAATGCTTATCATAAATCATACACACTGCATTCCTGTAAGCAGTCTCTGTTCAATCAGTTGCATGGCTCAGGCTCAGACTCAGACAGAGTTTTATTCGACCAATATACAATTCCATATGTGAACATTTCAGAGGGTACAGTTAGTGGTCAGGGAGACTCTCACTAAGGCAAAACATTGCCGCTATCGTGAGAGCCACCCTATAAGGAATTTTGTTGCCAGACTACAATTACATGTTTGGGTAAACAAAAGCAACAATTGGTTGGGAGTTGCATTTTGAGGTGGAGTGCAGAACAATTAAAGTAGGGGGTAGTTGATCATTGATTTACAAGGTGACTAGAATTTGGCTGAAACTTGTTTAAAATAACAGAAGTGGAGTATGGAGATAATTCTGTGAGCAATTAAGTTACATGTATACACATATTTTTCTATGAGCACTCAGGGATATGATACATGTAATGAGCATGCATGTACTCACTGTAAAATTACAATCATTTACATGCTGATGGCTAAATAAATAACTATACTGATGTGAATATGGTGAAACTAAAAAGTTATTTTAGGCCAATATTTCTCCCCAATGAACTAATTACTAATGGTTTATTAAAGTTTACCAAATGTAGGGCGCATTTCACATAATTTGTACTAGTCAACAACACTAAATGTCTCGAAGTCCTTTTCACAGTTTCTGTGCTGGCTCCACCACCGTTCAGTGCCAAGCTTCAACTTAATTTGGAAAGAGTATTATTAAATCTCGTCATGTCTATTATGTTTATGCATTATAGAAATTGAAGTTGCATGCTGCTTAAGTACAATGACCCCAAACCAGAGCAGCTGTACCCAAAGGTATATATGCAGTACATGCATGCATATTCAGGTCTATGGGTGTGGTGGGCATGTGCTGACCCGACCCTCATCTGCCTGCAACTCTAGTCCACATATTCAAATGACCAGGGTATTCAGTGCAGCCAGGTTTGCCTGTACTTATGCAATAGTACAATAAGGACTATATGTCCTGTGTCAGTATGGTAGGGAACCAGCAGGTGGGCGGAGTTCATGGGCTGCATACATATGGTGCTGTGGTTACACAATAATGGGATGTGGCAAAAGACAGGAGAATGCACTGCAACTTTCACCACACATCGACAACACCAAAGAAAATGATTGATGGTCAGGAAATTTTACTTGAGTCTTTGCTGGTGAAGACCCAAATGTTTATCTGGAGGTCTATAGCTGCCACAGTTGTGACAATTTCTTTGTATAGATGCAGTTGAATCTTTCTACATGGTCATAAAATTGATTTCATATTTTGTAAGTCCTTGATTTTTTGTATTAAGTAAGGAACATATGAATGCTGCAAAACATAAAACTATTATTGCATTGCTGTTCACTCCATGCACTTAGCCACATTTAACGTGCTAAAAAATATTAAGTTTTTTTTGAGAATTTTTTTCTGACCATGTCATGCTGGTTAATGTATGCTTTTCACCATTTATAGGAATTGCATGAATTTAGGTAGACATGAAGGAAAATAAACACCACCACGGTTGGTGAATTGACTGAAGTCTGAGTGTATAAATGTATTCAAATTTGCATCATATTAAAAAAAATATAAGTGATGTATTTGAAAAAGTACATAGTTAAAAAACCCATAAACCAGTATGATACAAAAAAGAGAAAAAGCTACATGTTGCTTACAACAGTATTTTCAGCTGGTTCTTCAAGCTTGTACCAAGATGGATGCTAGTGAAATATTTAATGTGAATCATGTGCCAATATTCGATATCCTTCATCAGAAAAGCATTTTGAGCATGAGTGTGAGGTTGTTAAATATGTGGGTTGTGCACAGGAACATCTCTTGCACTAAAAAACTTTGAACAAAGTGGTTCACAGTACATTTTGAAAGTCCTATGAATGGATAATTGGTTTTCACAAATTCAGTTTTATATTGCCCAGCACATTTGTCTTAAGCATATTTCATGTAGTGGATCAAGAGCTGGAAATAGATATTGCAATGTATAGGGTGTTGTATAAAAAAGTTGTAATTCAGATTGTGGTGTAAAATTAATATTGTAATTCATGTTGTGTTGTATAATAAATATTGTAATTCATGGTTGTGTTGTATTGTGTATATTGTAATTATTATAGGGCAGGGGAAGGTCAGCTGAACACAGGACTGTCACAGTCCGCTTGTTGTTTTTGTTCATTTCGCTGATGGTGCAAAACTGTAAAAATACAATGATATAGCATTTCAGCATAGGTTTAGTATAAACTATGTCCAAAATAGCAAAAAAATAATTTCAGTTAAATATCTGAAAAGCCCCCCCCCCCCCCCAAAAAAAAAGGAAAATTGATACATGTTAACACAGTTCATTTATGATACTCATATGGGCAGATCCCTATATAAAACAAGGTGAAATAAGTTGTTCCAGCTTGCTGAACTAGCAACTTTGATAAAATTTACAGTTTAAACAATCATAATAAAGACTGCATTTGTTGTAAGAACAAGTCATATGTTTATCAAGTATCTTTATTCCAAAAATGTAAGTGACTTTTTGGTGTTTTTATCTGTGCACCTGTATCATGGCTGCTGAATGTTATGGTTGCCTGGTGAAAGGGTTAGATATTTTGGTGAAGAAATACCCATGTTCCACTTTATTTGAGGTTGAGGCAAAGTCTCACAAGAGAGGCACATAGGTGAAGGTATATGTTCGATAATCTATTTATAGAGATTTACACTTAAAGTGTAAGATGAGACTTTGTCTTGTTTGTGGTGATGTGCTAGTGAAAACAAACAGAAAATGCATGCAGTTTACATCCATGTGATCTAGATTTATAATCTAGATTCTCTTAAGCGGTGAAATAACTCAATATAGGCTTTTGCCGGCACTCAACATACCTTCTGTGACACAACATATATACAAACAAAAAGGTTTGATTAAGGGTACTTCAAGTATAGATAATGGGATCATACCGTCATTCCCGGGATAGAATTAGTCTACTTGACTACTTGAAAGATAATTTCATTTTAGCAATGACATACATGTATGTACATATACCAACTTGTTATTTATTATGGGCATATAGCTAATGGAATGTGAGTTTAACTGAATCTTATTCAGAACTGGGTATGAAAATGTAGATAGTAAAATTACGGGCATCTCAAAAATACTCAGTGTTTTACAAAGATCAGAAACTACCAACTCAGCCTGATCAACATTCCATAATAATAACATATATAGAACAATCTACTTAAACTGTTTCGGCTCCAAATTTAAATGAGTCAACAGCTTTCTTTGACAGATACACCCAAAGCAAGTAAAAGAAGACTATTGACCTTAACCATTCCTATGATCCGTGCAATTTGTCCTTTAATAAATTCCACTCTAATGATGCTTTTTCCCACTAATATCAAAATGTCGTCTGCTAATTCTATTTTACTAATTTTGGGAATATTTTTTTCAAAAGTTTGGATGAAACTTGCATGGAAGATCATTCCAAATTATATGCCCATGGTCAACAGCTTTCCTTGGCACGCTCTGGGCACATTGCGTCCAGAGCACACCAAGAAAAGCTGTTAACTCGGTCTTCTATCAGGGTGGAATGAGTTAACAAAAGAGCTATTTTCAGTTAATCTAAATCCAGTATCATGATGTCAATTCAGACCACATCAATTTTAGAGCTTTGGTGAATAGGTCAGGGCAAGATTTGACAACTGGTTCATGTGGGTTCTCAGTAGTTGGGTCTGTAGGCAGGTGGGCTAGGTATGTGTATTTCTGTTAGTTTCCCTTGTGATTTGCACCTATGTGGCTTTAAAGCTGCTGTACCTAGAAAAAAAAAAAAACAAATATCTTGTGGTAAATGATTGTATACAGATGATGTTACTCTGACCAAATGATTTCTTCGCTTCCAATGGATTCCTTATTGCCAAGTGGATTATTCAGTTTCATTATTTGGACATGATTTCCAGATTATTAATAATCCTGTAAATTTGATAACATTTGATGTAAAACTATTCAACGCATTCGTTGCAACTTTAACAAAAAAATAATATGGTAATACACACTTCTGGCCCACAAGAAATTTGTGTATTGGGTTGTGTATTTAGTCAAGCACACATAAAATTGCTAATTGGGATCTCCCCCATTATGACATACAGGCCAAAATTTTTTGCCATGAATTTGTTTGAATGAAACTTTTAACTGACCAGACAAATATAACACTACCAGGCAAAACAAATGAAAAAATCCTATCATTTGACTTGTTATTTCCCAGAAACTCAGATGATTTGTTTGTATTTATATTTCATGTTTATTTTTGTTTTTCTTAAGTGTTCCTCTGGGAGCCTTTGCAAATGATACTAAAATGGATTAGGTGGATGAGTAAAAGATAAGAAAAGAAAAAATGGCTTGTGAGTTTACCCTTCCTCATGTAACTCTAACCAGATACAAAGTATAGGTTTGCTTGTGTTTTTATGCCCCCCCCCCCCCACCTCCTTTTTTCCCCCCTCAGACGTGCTTGGTGGAAAAACATTTCTAAGTACTTCTGAGATGCTCCCTCATTATAATTTCTCTTTGAGTTCTGTTTTCCGATTGGACTCTAATTCAGTGGAATCATTGATTAGTCTAATACATACAGGTGTACATATAATCTGGAATCTGGATTTATATGGTTTACAAGTTGCTTTGAAAATAATAAATGTATGAAAGATACATGTACCTGTATGTATAGTCTTTAAGATATATGAGCACTCAACATGTGAGTGCTCATGTATTCTCTCATAATGAATAACCTTGTGTCCATGCATGTTGTTGCTCTATTACTGATTCTGCATTGAATATAATATACATGTAAGAATTAAGTTTAAAAGAAATTAAAGTGTGGCTTGCCTGTCATTATTTTAATTTAATATGTCCTGTATTGCACTCACCTGTCAGTCTGTTTGCAGGCAGTTTGATATATCAAAGCTTTTTTTTTTTTTTGGCAAGAGGTTTTGTTTGGTCAGTTCATCAGGCAGCTAGGATAACTAACCCTTTCCAGCTCAAATTGCTCCCAGATATACATTGTCATCTGGCTTCAGATTTTTACGTAAATTTGTCATTACTAGAAAACATATAAATTGCTGAGAATTGTAAGTAAGGCTATTCATGATGTGGCTTTCCTTGCTGCAATGTATCCACCATGCCAAGGATAGCAATTGCCTCAGTCATACTCGGACCAGGGATGGGTTAATTTTCTTCGTGGAGTGTGATATATGTATTATTAAATGTTTGCATCATTGTGACTGATCATAAACGATTAATCCCATCTGACCACAAAAATGGCACAAAACTAGTTTTGAAATTATGTGTGGCAGGTCATGCTACAGCCACCACAAGGGCAGCTGCAGCATGGGCAGGAAGACAATAGAAAACCACTGGCTATAGACTCCACGTGTTTGTGTTTGAATGAGAACTCTTGGGAGTATAAAAAGACATTAACTCTTTCAGTGCCAAATTTTTGATTGAGTCAACAGCTTTTCTTTGCACGCATTGCTCCCAATGTGTGCCAAGAAAAGCTGTTGACCTGGGATATTCTCTCTGTGCTTTGCACTGAAAGAGTTGATAGGCAAGGCCAGAAAGCCTTATGCTTGCTTTGGTGGTTTTGTGGATTGCATTTTGTCCTACATGTACCTCAAAACTCATCAGGCAAATCCTACAACTGTGAAAGTTAATTCTGATGGAAAAGCTGGGATGAAAACTTTCTTAAGGCAAGCAGGGACTGCTGGTGCCATTAGCCAATTAGCCAGATGCTAATGCTTCATTGATTTCGCTGAAGAAATTTGCAAATGGCTATTTATTTTAAACATGAAATATATAAAAGTTAGGTTGAATTCTGTTTTATTTCCCAATTTGGCTGCAGATTTTGTAGGTCTTCATCTGCCCCTGGGCAAGGTAACTTTGCTATCATACTTGTCAACCTCATCTGCATGACATGGCTGTTATGATTCGTGCACTTGGTTTGAAGTGGCTGATTGACAGTACGTGGTCTCGTAATGACCCAAGGTCAAACATTATGCAGATCTTTATCTGCACATGCATTAGTTCAAAGTGCAGTGAGGTCACCAGGTGACAGAGTTTATTTCTCTGTGTGACCCTCTGTCTGGAGGTTCAGATTATGAACAGTGAAACCTCAGTATATATGATGACACTCTGATATCTGATATGTTCACTAAGGGACACACGTTGTGAGAAACTAACAAGTCAAGTTTCTTTGCTATATGACTCATTTATCTGGCATATGGCACATTTTCTTGGGAACAGATGGTGTGATTATAATGACATTTTACTGTAGTTGTATAATTTTGAAGAAATACGGTATCACCAAAACATGGTCTTTTAAGGCAGGTCTCTCATTCCACTTGTATCAGCAGACAGGGAGCACTACATATGTAAATGGAAGCTCTTTTTGTAAGGAATTTAATGATGTAATCCTTATCTTAAATGGAGGTAAATATATCGTGAACTGATATGGATGAGTTAAACTCCTGGTCAGTTAACACACATGAAAATCAGTCACAGGTACAAAATTAGTTGACCCTTGTCTTCTTGAAAACACTGTTTTTGTTACAAACAAATGTCATTTCTTAGAACGTTGTAAATACATGTACATACAGCAAGAATCTTGAATTTGCACCTGACAATGCAACTGACAGAAAGTTTATGTTATGATTATCAAGACACGCTACCTCCTAACAATGTCCAAAATAATACACACCATTCATACTCTAGTTTGCTGCATGGCAAGTATCAAGTCACTGTGGAAATACTTGCCTGCAGCTACCACTTAAAAGGTAATGAAGCTACATGTTATGATATAATCATGGTAATAGGTGATGGAAAGCTCTTTGTGGCTAAGATCACCACAAGTGATGGTTTGTTTTGGAAAACAGGTCATTGGGACACATTACAGCTCATATCTAAATTTTGTTTGTTTAATTACGATTTTGGTGCAAAATTATGGCATAGCTTTGTTGGATTTTCAGTTCACTTCAAGAGAATAGTAACAGTCAGACTCGGAAAGGGATCTGAGCAATCTTGGTACTGGCATTATAGCACATACATGTACATGAATGCTAAATTTGGAAGTCATATTTCAAAGTACATGTATATATACATGTACCTGCTAAATTTGGAAGTCATATTTTAAAGTACATACATGTATATATACATGTACTTACGTGTTTGTGTGTTGGTTTGTTTTTTTGATAAGTTTGGAACCAAAATGGAATATGCAACGAATTCTTGGGCCTTAGAATGTGGCTTTGAACAATGTTGAAAGAATACACATCCAGCAGATTTTTTTTCAGGGTTTTCAAAAAAGGAGATTGGAGGTGCAATTGCCTGTCTAGAAGGCTTCCTGCACCTGCTTTCAACAAAATACTTGATAATTACATCATTGATGTATTGTATTTGTTCTTGCTTCTTTTTCCATTCCATTTACAAAACATGTATTTCGAAATGAAAATCCTGTTTTATGTTGAAGATAGAGGCCTAGTGCCCAGGCTTGATGTTAGGAATTTTACAACTGTAGCCAGTTTGGCTGCAGTAACGTTAATCTCTGGAGCCAAATGCGGATCATATTTGCCAGAACTGTGAGCAATATTTACAATTGAAAAGCATGTGCAATAAAATCTAAATAATCAGGCAATTTATGCCATGCATATATGCATCAAAAATAACATGTCCATAACCAATTTGGCTACAATTTACAAGATTTTGTTTGTCAAATTACACATTTTCAGCCATTGCTTGGCTATATTTAGCTGTATTTTCGGTGTGTAGGAACAGACATATCCTGTGTGCATACATGCTGAAATCATTCTGGAAAAAAAGTTTAAAGCAATATGGTGGCCATCTGTGTATACTGTTGTTAGATCTCTTTTGACATTGATGATATCAGTAGTTGGGCAAAAAAAAAAAAAATGTTCCTGCCACATGGAAAAAATACTACTGCGTAAGTAGCTAGGGATGTATTTTAAAATTTTCTTTTATAATATGGAATTTATATGATGTATTTTGTTGAAAGCCGTTCTAGTGTTCAAAAATGAGGAAGAAGTGAAAATAATGGCATTTTGGGGAAACTGTTCCTCAGATGATACTGGGTGTCCATGCCAATCTATTGGTATCTATAACTAAACCATCATTTATGTACCATTAAGGGCCAGTACCATGATACCATTGTGATGATATCATCAAGGGGTGACAGTATCACGGTGCTCATTTTCTCCCTACAATAACGTTAATGTTTTTTTGATTTCGACTTTCAAGTTCCACCATAACATGTCAAGCAGAAAGTGATAATAACTCACAGACTTTTCTGCTTCTGGTCTTGAGGTAATTCAGGTTTTTTACTTCTACTTTCAGGTCTACGTTTTGTGTCTGAGGGCAAAGTTGCAGTTCTGCTACTTGCAGGAGGTCAGGGTACCAGATTAGGAGTAGATTATCCCAAAGGAATGTATGATGTACAGTTACCTTCACGGAAAAGTTTGTACCAACTCCAGGCAGAGAGAATTCTCAGGCTTCAACAACTTGCAACAGAACGCTTTGGAAAGAAAGGATTTGTCCCATGGTCAGTAAAATTGATTCATATTTATTGATTTATATGTATACTGGTAATACAGATTAAACAGAAATAGGATTGTCTCATAGACACGTTGGTGTATAGTCCTTTTATATCAAGATACATGATGATATGCAAGGCACAAAATAACTGGATTTGCTCAGCCATTAATCGTCAAAGCAGAAATTTGAATAAAGTTTTGAGTAATTTGAATGCATGGATTGTCACTGTAACTTTTCACATGGTAATGATAAAATGCATATCAGTTTTGAAACTGTGTGTGTGTGTAAATTTTTGTAAATATATATCAAAAATTATTTTGTCATGTTATCAGCTACAGTGGTAAACATCTGCATTTAATTTCTGTCAATCACAAATGAAGCTTCTTGCACTTAATTGGCCCAAGTCATAAGCAAATAAGAAAAAAGAAATTAGAAAACACAACCAGTCTCACTGTTTGAAGTTTGGCTAGCTGTACAGAAAAACATGAATGCAAAATTAGACCTTAGAACAATCTCATGGTTGCGTTTTTTGTATGGTACTGCAAGAAGGTATATACTGTGGTTCATGGCATGGTGTACATACATGTGTGCATTGTATGTTGGCAACAGAGGGTGTCCACAAGTAGCTGCTACACCAGCTGGAATTTTGGCCTGAGTGACTTGTAAGGTGCGCAAAAGAAGGAGCGAGGCATTGTCACACAATTATGTTACAGATGATTGATACACATCGACATGTGTATCTATACATGAAAGTCAGGGGATGGAAACTTGAAAGGTTTTTTGGAGAGAGATGACACAAGGCCAGAAAAGTTGGCATGCTTGCTGTTGTGGTTTTGTGCAATGAATTTTGTCCTACCCCAGAAATGTTTTTACTTAATAACAGCCTCAGTGTGCCGCTCAAAAAAGCAAGAAGACTTGGTTGTGTGGTTTCTTCATGTAAAACTATTTCATAGTTCTATCTCACTGGAATTTATCCCATGTGAGTGTAGTCCAGAGTAACCATGGATGGGCCGTTCTACACCATGTAGAATTTATTGCCGATCCACATGCCCATGCAGAATGGTCACGTGCACATGCTGCTTTCGCATTAGCCTAACCCTGCCTACTTTTTCATGTGCGCGCACCTAGGATGTTGATTTATCATCTGCTATAGTATTTATCATTGATCACTGTTTTGACACAATACTGTCATTTTTATTATTTTAAAATAAAGGCTACTCTGGACTACACATATACATGATATAAGGGATAAAAATAAAACAACACTCCTGCAATTACCTGGCCATAAATTCTGCATGGCACTCGCATACTGGTCGAGCGTAAGGATACACTCTATGGCCAGCCTGTGGCAGGCTGCATCTCGTGTATCCTTCCACTCCACCGGTACGCTCATGCTATGCAGAATTTATGGTCATGCACTCACACTCGTGTAGTTTTATTATTTTATTTCCTGTACATAGGTACATAATGACCAGTGAACACACCAAAGAAAAAACAGAAGATTTCTTCCATAAACACCAGCACTTTGGTTTAGAAAAGAAAAACGTGGTCCTCTTTGAGCAGCACACCCTCCCATGCTTCACCTTTGATGGCAAAGTCATTCTTGAGAACCAGCACAAAATTGCAAGAGCACCAGGTGAGTTGACTTATAGTTGTTATACAAGGTCAGATCAGGGACGTGCTACAGATGGACTACCAACGGCGGGGCCCCCTTTGTACCATCTATGTTGCCGCTGCTCAAGTGATCGGGTGTTTGAGCGAGCACCTTCAGTGCTGAACAAACACAACTCCACGGTCCGCTTGGCGGACATGATATAAACGCGGCCAGGTCACGCGATGAAAGGCGAGAATAATCGCGTCACCGACTGAAATGTGCAAAATTTTTCACCGTGTTCCACATTTTAAAGTCAAAATTTAGTGTTACGCTGGACTCAGCTGCAAAAAATGGAACCACCATCATGATCCTACCAGCATACACTATCCATCTAAAACTACATTTTTTATTGCTGATTACGGCGTAAGGAGTTATTACGCACGCAAGTTGTCTAACTTTGCATCATTTTGGAAAGAAAAAATGCAAAAACTGGCCCTTTTATTGGCCAATTTTAACGAAAAACACATCGATGGACTTGCACGGTTCTGATTCAAACGATGAGACTGGTTGCGCACGCATAAAACTCTCCGTTTTTGAACTTGGTACAATAGCACACCCGATGTAAGCCTGATGTAAGTAACCTGATACAACCGAACGTGGAAACGTAGATGGAACAATCGGACTGAGCAGGGGGGATTAACTTGAGCGGCGCAACTGAACACGCTTTGTAGTCGTCGCGCCCAGTTGACCACTAAAGGGATTAGCACTCCCGTTGGCAGTCCATCTATAGCACGTCCCTGGTCAGATGGAATAAAATACTTACAGAAATTGAATAAACCACTCATATTATGGAGTGGGATGAATTGGGAATGGGTTTGGAATAAACTGCAAAGTAATACAGCACATTCATATTAGCTACAGTGCTGCCTTGCCCTGTATTATTCCAGGGGGTCAACATTCAGGTTTTTCGACTGGTTGTCCCCCAGAAACTTTTTCTGCATTTTGGGGCACCCACTGAGTTAAAAGTCTTATAGAGCTCAAAATTTTTGGTTGCTCTGACTGAAAATTTGGTTTCCCCGGCAGTCCTTAATGCCAAGCCCTGTATTCAACAATGAAGTACATGTACATATAGATGTACCAATATGTATGGGAAGATCCGTGTGTCAAGCATAGGAACTCTGGTGGATCTTTTCTAATGAAAACCTGTGTAAGACTTTTAAAAAGTCATGTTCATGTTCTCCAAACACACACTTAGCTTGATAGTAGAAGGATGCATATTGTGTTTCAATTCTCTATAACCACTCATGTTTGTACTGCCCATAGGTTTCCATCAGTATGCCATGTCATAGTGTCCGAGTGTCACCATTATCTAGTGACAGGGTCAGAGATTTTGGTGGGAAATTAATATACATGTCATGCACACCACTGACCTTCAATTTAACTTATATGAGGCCTCCTTTGAAGATGGAAGTACATGTACATGTATTGCAAGTGTGTTTTGACATGTACATGTACATCTGTTTCAAGGTACAAACAGTTGACTTGGTGATAGAAAGTCAACAAAGCTTTCCATGAAATCTTTTTTTCCCTTGTCACATAAAGTGCCGAATGGTATATTCAAATTTGTCATCCCCTGCATCGTCCATGTGTCTGTTCCTCTGTCCGTTTTGTTGACATTACTGCGATATCTCAAAAACTAAAAAATCACCGTAGCTGTGCCAAATTTTTGTCACAGAAGCGAATATAATGGACCAGGTTCCCATTGAAAACCATCATCCTCTGATTATTTTTAAACTGTGGTGTCAACCCAGATGAGGTTACCGTATATCTCAAAAAATATTCACTGTAGCTGTACCAAATTTTTGTCAGAGATGCACCTTATCATGGACCAGGTTCCTATTGAAAACCAGGAACATCTCGTCATTTTAAAACTTTTTATAAATCTTTTAAAGTGTTTGTTTCAAGGCTGTCTGAGTTGCGCACAAGGGGACTACATGATTTTACCGTAATATCTTAAATAATAAAAAAAGCATTGTAGCTTTACCAAATTTTTGTCAGAAAAGAACCTTATGATGGACCAGATTCCCATTGTAAAACAGCTTCCTCTGATCTTTGTAAAACTTTTTATGAAACTTTTAATATACACATGTATTTATTTAAGGCCATCTGAGTGGCATCAACCCTGACCATGTTACCACGATACATGTATCTCCAAATATACTGACCACAGTTTTATCAAGTTCCTATTTAAAACCAGCTTCCTGTTTGTATTTATAAACTTTTTTTTATGAAACTTTAGAGTATTTTTTCAAGGCTGTCTGAGTGGTGCACAAGGGGACAACATTACCATAATATCTCAACAAGGATCCATTGCAGCTTCACCAAATTTTTATCAGAAGTGCACATTATAGTGGACAACATTCCTATTGAAAACCAACTTCCTCTACTATGTTTTAGTATGTAATGAAACTTTTGAAGTACATGTATTTATTTATAGGCCGTCTGAGTGATGCACAGTACAGTAGTCTCTGTCACCAGAACTTACCCCAAGAACACATCCAAAATTGCACTTTCATTTCATAGACAACAATATGGAAATTGTATGTAAAGTGTTCTACTGCGAAGTCTCCATAAAAAAAGCAGAATTGAGGAAAAAAATATTTTGTGGGCGCAGAGGGTAATCCATTCTCTGAATGCTATTTTTTAGTGAGTGGTACAGAAAAGGACTTTGCTCTTTGAATATTGGACTTTATAGTGTTCAAGTGGTACTTTGGCTTACAAATTTAGGTTTGTTAAATTTCTCTTTCTAATATTAGACCTGTGAGTATAATAATCCGGGTCAACAGCTTTCCGCAGCACACTTTGGGCACATTGTGCCCAAAGTGTGCTGTGGAAAGCTGTTGACAGAGTCCAAAGTTTGGCACTGAAAGAGTCAACAGAACACATGGGCACTTGATGAACATGTAAGACTGGTAAGAAAATCAGTGGGTGGCTGTGATAGGAAGAACACTTCAACACATGGGTCATTGGAAATTTCAAAGTACGCTTGAGCCGATAACCTTTTTCTTAAAAGATGGCCCCGATATAAATTCTTGACCTGTTGACTGCATGTGGTTAGCCTGACTCATGATTAGGTGCATATATATATATATATATATATATATATATATATATATATATATATATATATATATATATATATACATATACATACATATATATATATATATATTATATATATATATATATATATATATATATATATATATATA
This sequence comes from Hermodice carunculata, assembly GCA_964020975.1. Taxonomy (NCBI): domain Eukaryota; kingdom Metazoa; phylum Annelida; class Polychaeta; order Eunicida; family Amphinomidae; genus Hermodice; species Hermodice carunculata. The sequence continues at coordinate 56,132,716 of OZ026612.1, forward strand.
TATGTATGTATGTATATATATATACATTAAGCAATGTGTAATGTAACATATTCAATGTACATTTACTGTGTTATTGTGTCAAATAGAATGTGCATTTCACCTTACAACAGAGGAGTGACCACAGCTTGAAGATTTTAAAGTATGTAAATCAGCAGATGCATGGCCTGAGTTGCAAATCATCTTGTCAGATTGTTAAGCGTGACCCAGTGATAGTACTATAGGGGTTTGATATCTTATCAGTCAATTGTCTGGAACTTTACCAACTTATCCAAGGTCACAGTTTATTATTGGACACTACCTTAAAAATGCATGTCTCATTTATAGTAAACTTACATCCCTGTGGTTTTCAAATTGTCTGCATGCACAATTTTGTGGTTTTACAGTGGTACCTGCTCTAAAGACCACCTCCAATTTAAGACCGCATGTCTCTTTAAGACCACTCTTTCAAGCCCCTCTGCTGTATTTACATGTTAAAATTACCTTCAATTTAAGACCACCTGCAGTATGAGACCACTTTTTGTTGGCTGTAGGAGTGGTCTTAAAAAGTAGGTACCACTGTATATTGTTTGATTGCATGACCTGTGATAGCCTGCTGAACAGGTCAATCTTTGTATTCTCTAAGCCATAGTTTGGAGGTTGGTTTGCTATGGAGCAAAGATCTGTGTTTGCCTAACCATCCCCAGTTTTAGGACCATTAAAAATTTTGGTGTCTATATAGTGCATGTCTGGTAATATGTGATCAAAACCTTTCTTACATCAGGAAAATTAAACCTTGGCAACTGCTGACAGTTAATTTCAAAAGCATAATAATGTGGTTATGTAAACTCTATACATGTATAGATAAAAAAAATCGTGACCAGGAAGATTACCAAAGAGCCTAGTTTGATACTGGTTAATCATGTTGTAGGGCTTAGTATAAAAAACAAGGAAGCAGAGTATAGTTGTTTACGCACACAGGGTTTTGAAGAAAAAAAAAATGAAACTGAAGGAACAGGTGCCATTTATCTTGTTAGGTCCCCACCTAATAAAAGTGAAGACTGTAGATCCCTTTTCACCATTTATTCTGGAGATCTCAAACATGTGCAACAAGTTGATAACAAAGTGCTGATAGTGCTTCTGTGCTGTTCATATTGAAGTCTAGTATCTACTCTATGCACTTGTTTGACTGTGCCCCTCTGGCTTCATTTGGCAACTGTCCAACGACAACATGTACTCTGTATGCTGGGGGAAGGCATCCCTTATACACCTAAGGCCCTGTAACTGAGCCCTTAACCCAACCTTGTGCCCAAGGTCTATGCCCCAAAGCCCTGCACCCAGAAGCTGTGTGTGTGTGTGTGTGGGGGGGGGGGGGTCGGATGGGGTGGGAGAGACTGCTGGCCAGCAGCCAAGTAGACAAAGCTCTCCCCAAACTTCTTTGGAATTCCCCCACGGGTCCCAGGGGATAACCCAATAACTGCTACACTGCTACAGCATACCTCCTTGGCCTATAGCTTCCCCAGCTAACATAAATAACCCACCTATAAAACTACCTCTTCTTCATGCCAGGACTTATAACATGCTATCCTGAAGGGTATAAATTTTAGTAAAAATTTGATCCTCACTCTGCCCTTCTTAACTTAATGTTCTCCTTGACATTGCTGATCTGTGTCATTACATTATCATGATGAAGAAGATATGCTAAAGTTACTTCAGCTAGCCTACAGCCTCATACTTCAAGTTAAGCACTGCACTTTAAAATTCAGCACAATCAAGCATGGTGGAGCTAAAGCCCGTATCTCACTGGGCTGTGACTGTTGGCGACAAATTGGGAACGGCATTCACCTGGGATTTTCTGAAATGTCTTGAAACGTTTGCAAGGGTTCTCAATTTCCTCACCTTAGTCACAGGACAGTGCTGTTGTGTTGCTAGAATTTGAACATGTTAAAAAAAAAATGTGTGACAAATGTTCTCTCAAAATAGTCATAGTCATCGCGTCTGGAACCCATCTCAATTTAGTTTCCGTGAATTAGAAAGTGCGAGAAATGTAAGACAAATTTGAAATGAAAATTGTTGCAAATGTGTGTATTTTCTGGCAGTTCTTGTGTCTCCAGTTATTCTTGAGCTGTCGCAGCCCAGTGAGATATGGCCTTTTCACTCCATAGGTATCTCTACACTACATATGTGAATTGTGACTGGTTGAGTGACCATGCAGGTACATTAGCAGTCTAAAAACTGAGTGTCTTTCTTGTGTCCATTTCCTGACAGGATAAAAATGACCTTTTCTTACAGGTCGACAAAGATCACTGTTGACACTTACAGGAGTTCTTCTCATGTCCCTCAGTGCAACCATGACAACTCTCCACTGACAAAATTTAATTTAAAAAAAGAAAATGAGAGTCTCTCTTTCAACCATCCATCATTTCTGGAGATACAAAAATGATTTTGTTTTACAGGTCAGCTAGTGATGACACTCTGTGTTCACAAGTGTTCAGTAAGTGTCTATCATATTAGAATATCCATCAGTGACAGGTACAGGCCACTGACTAAATCTACAAAAAGAAATGCTATATATTCATCTGTCCAGAGCCCTAGGTCCTTGTCAAGAAGTCCTTCGCTGCCTTGCATGTCAGGCAGCTGGCCCATTTCTTGGCACCAGCATATGCAAGGTAGATTTGTATCAGGGCAGAGGGAGTAGGAGGGGCCACACTGCATGTGCTCAGCAACAGGCCCACAGTGTCCAGGCTTGGTGGCCTTGTGTATCATCATCAGGACTGCATTAGGACTCTTGAAACAGCCGCCTGTCCCATATCATGTCTTATCTGTGTCAGAAGAGGGGACTCCTTGTTTTGTTTGAGATTTGTGATTTTGAGCAAGGACAGCTCAATAATGTCCAAGCGGCCCTCTATGCATGGTCTTGCCTGCAGAACTAATATGTCGTGCTTAAAAGGCCTCTTCCTTGCACCACACTCTGTACAGTTCAGCACCCAATCTTGCACTGTCACATCCATTCTGTACCATGCAGTAAAAGCTGTGTTTCACTGTGCTAAATGACCAACAGTGTCTGAATTATGCATATGGCTTGTAGTAAAGTACAATACAGGGATTTAGGAAAAACCATCCTGAACTTAAGATTTCTCTGCACCCATGCAGGGAAACCCATATTTTGTGTAGAAGCCCCTAGCTTGTCTCGTCACCAGTTGTTTTCTCATAAGGGACACATTTCTGACAGCAGGGGATTCAGCAGCAGTTATATCCCTATCAGGCCATTCCTGTGTCTTTGGCCATCTCATCACCTTGTCCCGGTCACATTCCTTCCTCAGTAGCCTGGCAACCCCCCCTGGGGAGTAGTGGCCTGTCCAGACACCAGATATATCACCAGACAATGCACATTCCTCTGTGGCTGGGTGGGCTGACCTGTTACCATGGGTACTGTCTGTGGGCTCAGGCAATGGAGTGGGGTCATTTCCTTCTGGTATACCACTCTGTCTGCTTAATAGTATTGGCTTCAGGACTGTCAGCCCCTGGCACTTTCTTTTTGTGGTTTCGACTGGTGAGGTACTCTATTGCATGAGCCTTGAACTCATGAGCCACAACACAGTGTTCACAGTATGTCAAATTACACAAATTTCGAAGAACATCTCTTGCAGCCTGTTGAACTCCACTTTCTCCAAACAGCCCAGGACAAATGCTTCTCCGTCACTGTCTGTTTCTCTCTCTCTGGCTCTGTATATGACATAAACATTCAGTAGTCCATAAAAACCATATACAATGAGTGTTCCTCTAAGAAATACAGTTCCTTGATTCTGAGTATACCATAAATACTCAGCCATTCATAACAACCACATGCAATGGCTACTCCTCACGACATCATTATACACAGTTCTCTGTTCTAGGTATAGCACAAACACCCAGCAAAGCATACCAGTCATACAGTGACTGTTCCTTATACAGTTCCAGATTATGAATAGTACATAAACACTAGGCAACCCATACCAATCAAACACTCTGACAGTTCCATGCAATGTACATGGGACTGTATTCAATCTGTCTGCAGGCATGAGCATTGACACCCTGTTCACACAATCCCCACAGCACCAGGAACATCAGCACCTCCATTGGACGTATCACTACTATACAAGAAGGCTATGTAGATGGTATTTACTGACCGACTTCTACTGTTCAAAATCCATGCAGTGCTGATACAACAAATACTGTGCAGCTACCAACTCGTCATATTGTCTGTGCCCTGAGGAATCTCAGGACTGAGACTTTCATCACCAAAGTTCACTGCACTGTACATTACTTGCTGGTTTCAGACCCTGCCTCTCTCGTCTTTCCATCACTTTTTCTTCTTCAAATATACGTCAGTTCTGTGTACTGCTTTGTTCTTAATAAAATTTGAATTCTGTGGGTCTGGGGTCTCCTCAGTTGAGATGATAGTGAAACTCTGGCCAGTCTGTCTCTCCATGTCTTGCAGGAGGCATAAAAACGGGTTGAACTCTCACACAGGGGTCTGTGTCACTATATTGTCCGCTTCAAGGCAGTTGTGTTGAATTTATCAGTACACAGCAGGGCAAAGCACTTGCAACATTCGAACACTTCAAACTTGTCCACCAAGCTTATACTGTCATGTTGCCAGAATATGGTCCACTCCACCAGTCTCTTGAGTTGTGTTACAAGTCCTATTCCACTGCTAGTCACCAGTTGTTAAGTTTTCACCTAATAAAAGTGAAGACTGTAGATCCCTTCTCGCCATTTATTCTGGAGATCTCAAACATATGCAACAAGTTGATAACAAAGTGCTGGTAGCACTTCAGTGCTGTTCACATTTATGTCTGGTCTCTATTCTGTGCACCTGTCTGACTGTGCTCATCTGGCTTCATCTGACAATTAACTGAACAACTCTTACATGTACATGATGTACCTCTACTGGGGAAGGCATCCCTTATATACCCATGCTATGCCCAAGGTCCTGTGACTGAGCCCTTCATCCAATCTTGTGCCCAATCTCAGCACCCCAAAGCCCTGCGGGCAGAAACCACGGGGTTGCTGGTAGGCAGGCAAGTCGACAAAGCTCTCCCCAAGCTTCTATGTGTTTCCCCCAAAGGTCTCAGAGAATAACCCAATAACTGCTACTGCATATACCTCCCAGGCCTATAGCTTCCCTGGCAAACATAAACAGCCCACCTATAAATTACATGTATATGTCTGCCTTGTGCCATGGCTTGTGCTATTGATAATCATTTTACCCTGAAGTGCATAAGTTTTAGCAAAAATTGTTAATTCCACACTATCAAGTTGGTGGTCTGATGTTTTAGGAAATTTTTACAGTACACCCAGAGTTGCATAATAAAATGTGAAAAAATAAATGACAAATGAATAAATAAATATTTACTTTTATGTTCAGCCTGTGTACCAGATTTAAAAAATACCCAAAACACTGTGACTGGTAGAATTGACAAGGTCTATGAATTTGGAACAAAATGATAAAAATGCATACAGAGTAAGTCCAGAGTGGGGCACAAATAGGGTAAATACAGGATATTTTTTCATTATGCTGTATAGCATTTGCTGTCAAACACATGCCATACTGTGCTGCCTGCTTCACAGTTCACCGTAGAAGAAACATCATTATCTCCAACTCACTGGGAATGTTAATGAAACATATACCGTAGCTGTGTGGTCGATTAACTTTCATTTACTATAACAATCCCTTCTGACCTGTAATACCTGAAACAAATCCATGAAATTTCAATGGGCAAAATGTGCCATCAATTACAATATTCATGAATCTCGAGAAGTAGGTTTGCCATGAGTTACGATATTCGTAAATAATGTCAAAGCACCCAGATACATAACCAATGTGCACACATTTTGTAGGAGCAACTTTCCTAAAATTTCAAAAAGGTTGGCCACGCCCAGTATTGCCTGGTCACTGTTCAGCCGTGAAGGGCAGATTTCCACTCTTATACATGTATGGGCAAGCATATCTTCTCTCACCTACATGTGAAGACCTGTGCAACTATAAACATAAATTACATGTATTTGGTTGCTAGCAAATACACCAACATAACCTCCAGGATGCCAACAAGGATGTTTCCTTTAATATGACATGATCAGTGCAGTAGTACATGAAAAATTGATTGCTTTTACTATTTTCTTTTTCCTGTTTGGCAACAACATGTGAATGTTCAGACAGAGGTACGTGCAGGTATACATACATGACCTGATTGGCTTTGTTCGTGCATTGCTCTTCAAAATAGGGCCTCCTATGTACACTAAAAATGAAAATCAGGACTTGAGATGATAACAGGCCTTTTTAGCTCTGCTGACCACAGATCGCAGAGCTTATGTGATCACTCATGTCTGTCCATCCTTTGTGTCTAGAAACTTTCTGCTTGTGAGTGTGATACAGTCCACAGTTTTCAAGATAGCCCCATATAACTTTCAAGACTTATCCAGTGTATGAAAATCTAGGAAGAGATCAATATTGGTGGTGTCACCTACAATATTATGTAACATATTGGTCAAAATGCAAAAATCTTGTGACCTCTCTAGCATCCTTAATGTTTGATAGATCTTCAAGGAATTTAGTGGGATAGTGGCGCCACCTGTAATTTGATGGAAATTTTGAGCCAAAATGTGTCTAAAGATATCAAATTCCATATCTTGAAAAGTAATTGAATTAGGCTTCCCAAATTTATAGGATGTAATGGCATGTTGTAGCTTGGATATCAGCGGCAAAGAGAGTTGAGCTTCTAGATCAAAATTACACTTGATTACATTGTACATAAAACTGTACTTGGTGATTCACTTTTTTGGGTCACTTGACCTAATGATTATGGACTTTGCCACTTCTCCACATGTATTGTTTTTCATCAATAACTCAAAAAGTGAGTACCTGATTTTAACAAACAGACCATGTAAGGAAACTTGGATGTGGGATGCACATTTTGAACAATTTTTTAATTAGAGTTGAAAGTCAAATGGCCAGTTGGCATATGGTATATGGGTCAGCTTGTGAATGCTGTGTACTCCACAGTTTTTTAGTTAGGCCGGCCCATATAACTTTTAGGATTCAGGAATTACTTAATTCGACCAAACAAATACATAAATGAAACAATTAGCCAAAAAAAAAAAAATACAAATTGATCAAGTCAAATTAGCAAATGTATTTAAAGTATGTATGGTCCTCATGTTTGTGAATTACGAAAGTGAATCATGCTCAGCATCTCAGTGTGTATAATGTACATTTTGGAAATGCATTTTGTTGGAAAATTATAATCAGATTTAGATCAACATTTAGAGATAGGTTCCCAGTTTGAAACTGAAACAGGATGTACATGTAGGTCTATGAACAGTAATGTCTGTTGACTTTTGGCCAGGATAACATAGGCATTCCAGAAGTCAAATTAGGTAGAAACCTACACATAAATATTATTGTAATGAAAAAGGTTTACTGTCTTTCTGAAAGGTGATCTGCCATTGCCAATAAAAAATGTCAAATGACTGATGCAAAATGCAAGCAAGTTAATTAATATTTTTTCTTTCAAAGTTATGAAATAGCACTGACTATACTGTTTTAAGGGTCAGAGTAAAATGGAACACAGGATTTTGTTAAACTAGCCAAATTAAATCCCTGTGGTACTAGCCAAATTATCATGTTTCTACAGGTCAAGCCAAATTTCCATATGCTTATAGTTCCAGTCAAATTATTTTATTCTTATGTTTGTGGTCAAATTGTCTTATTTTTATTGTTTTCTAAATGTATGTTATAAACTATTGGGCACATGTGCTCAGTTAGGTGAGTTTTCACTCCTATGGGGGCAGAGCCTTCATATCCATGTTAATCAAACTTTGTACAGTATATATTTGTGAAAATAAAACTTCACTTTCAAGTGTTTATTTGTTGGTACCTTTGAAGTATCTTCCAAATGACCGATAAGCAAAAGATCTAAAGTTCAAACTGACTAACTAGCTTATATCTTGGTAATGGTACATGTAGATCCAAGGTCAGTGGTTACTATCAAGGTTTCACCCAGGTAATTCAACCTGTCAAAATAAAAATAAACACTTATCATCTTGAAGCTCGTCAAAAGGCTTACAAACGTAACATGTATTGTACATCAAAAAGTACTATACAATTTTTATACCAAATAAAAACCATAAAATACAGGCATATGGGTATTTTTTTCGCAAATTGCTATGGCAACCAGCCCTACATAGTACTGCTTGCAATATCATTGCGCAGTCTCACAGTGGTGACTGCAGCTGTACCACTGTATATACTGGTGCCAATGTACAGACCTTGATAATATTTACTTGAGCTCAAACTAAAAATTGTGTTTTCCACTATCAAGCAAAAATTTCCCTTTCTGCTAGTAAAAATATTGAAAGTGCATCATCTTGCATCCCTAGATGTCATATTTTATGTGCACTCTCCAATCAGGTTACCTTGGTGCAGGCATACCCCTGTTGAACCTTACACATGAACAATAAAACACCAATAGGGTATCTTTTGGTGATATTTGACCTTGAGTAACCTTTAAACATCAGCTTAACATGCTTAAAGGGCATTCATTTGATAGGTTGGCAATGACGGCAGTGGAAGCATGATCCTAGGCCCATGGTTAGTACAGTGTAATATTTTCATACTTCAGGTCATAGGCCCATGGTACGTACATACGTTGGTTAACTACATATACTGGTCCATGAAATGCCGAAATATATATTGCACCAAATACTGGGTGACTACAATCGATTGATATACATAATAGATACAGCGATCTCTGTCATGGGAGACCACCCCAGGGCAAATCAAAATGTAATTCCGCGAAACAGGTGGTCCTTCACCAATCACAGGAAAATGAGAAAGATAGCACAGTGCTCCATGACAGTGGTCTCAAAAAAATATTAACAGTAGTACAGTGTATATAACATGAATAAGATTAGTTAGATATCCAACAACCTTGACCTTTGTTCCAGGTCACTAAGGGTCAGCATGGTGATTTGCCTAGTTTGGGGGTGCATAATGGTGTTTGCATAGCTGAAAAGCCGAAGTCTAGAATTTGTTGTTTTTCCTTTTTCCAAAAATGTTTTAGTTATTGTCAGCAATGTCGGAGGCATAGTTTTTCATGGTCAGATCTGCTCTGCTTGTTCTGATCATCAGACTGTTACCAATTCTTATTGTATAACCTCAGAGAAATAACTGATGTATGTCTGGGTGTGGAGGATAATACACATATGTATGGTTTGGTCATTACCATGTTTGCAGTATATAAAACAGGTTGTGGTAAAGACATCCAGTTCTTGTTTGTAATGCTGAGACTGCCATTTAAGGCAGGTGATCACTCTCCCCCACACACCTGAATACATTACATGTACAGTAGAGCTGTTGATAGCTCACTTGCATGACTATAGTCTTGCAGCTGTCCTTAAAGCTTGCTGGGAATAGTCGACAGGCTAAGCCCCCCCCCCCCCCAAATAATAATAATAATAATAATAATAATAATAATAATAATAATAATAATAATAATAATAATAATAATAATAAAATAAAATAAAACAATTCTATTTATCCACCAGTGTTATACTTGAAAACACAAAAATCATACACATTTAAAGAATTCCAAAATATTATCAAAATGATCTTTTAAAAAATTGTCTTATAAAATTAAAAGGTAAAGGGGAGGAGAAGGTTATAATATTAGAGAACCACCTATGAAGGACCACTTAACTTAAATAGCATGGGATTTTTTTTTTGGTTGGTTGGGGGGGGGGGGGGCTGAATTGAAAAAATTAGAGACCTGTGTCATCTACTTTCTCTGACGTGCATATCCATTAAATACAAGGGCAATTTAAGTGCCCTTGTCAGTAATGTTAACATTTGCGTAAAAAAGGGACATTTATCATGGATGATCATGTTACAACCAGGATTTCCAAAGAAATGGAGGAGGCCTTCAAGGCCTTGCCACAGTCATAAATTAGTTACATGTCACTTGTATGTTTTTCCTGAGGCATTGAAGTACTAAAAAACTTTTTTTCTAGTTTTACTACATGTATGTCTGCAATCTTAAGAAACATAACTTGTCACATTATTATTTTTTGAAGGTAGTAAACATATTTTTCTACATTTCTCCCCAAAACTTTCCCTCGTGTATCCATTACAAAATATGCCAAACTTCCAGAACTTATTAGAGTGGGAAATCATTGTTTGAAGTAAGTTTGTATTCCATTAGACTCGCTTGTCTGTGGATGGAATTGAACTGTACATTTGTGTGAAAACTATATGCAACTCACATTAAAATCAGTAACATTACTTCATGGCATAATGATAAAATCTAGAGTGTCACAAACTGGTTAATGCAAAATGGTGTAAATATAGTGTAAATTTAGCAGGTCTTCTCTTTTTAGAAGAGTAGCCTTGGCATGCCAGGCAGACGTCCATGTGCCTATAACCTGTAATCTGACGTTTGTATGAAGTATGCTTTTGGCAGCGGCATGGGTATATGTCAAGTGGCACTTGTAAATTGCCTGGATCAGAGGCCAGTGATCCAGACATATTTATATTTGCACCTGATATGAACTAGATACAGGTAATCAGATTCATGACACCAACAAGTGTGCAGATATAATATTACATGTTTTTACCTGCACGAGGTTATTGGACTGAGTAAATTATATTGGAAAGTTTGTTAACAGTGCCACACTTCAGTTCCATGAAAACACATAAATTGAAAGTTGCTTTTGTGGGCTGTATCTGCAGCTGACTTGTAACTGGTGGGCGTGAAAAGAGTTTCATGGCCTGCAATAAAATAGAAAAAAAAAAAGAGAAAAGACAGGAATAGAAACCTACCGTGGGAAAATATAACAAGCATTTTTTTCATGCCTTTTTTAGTTTTCAGTTGAATACAGAGTTGTAAGTGCAGAAGTAAAAAACAATTTTTCTTAAATCGTTGCAGAAATATATACAACTTGAAGGGTGTCCTGCCACAACTACATGTATGCATTCTTCATTGGGGCTAAGAGATAGTTGATCACGGTGGAATCATTGAGACTTCAATCATCACCACACCCCAAAAACCCATTTCCCCCTAAAAACTGTCCATACAAATTCACGAATGAAAAAAGAGATGGGTTGTCAATCATGTAAGCGATCTTAACAACATAATTATATGTTTTGTGTGGAATTGGCACAACTTCAAATATAAGCAGTAAAAGACTTGAATTTTGACAAAAAGCTGATGGTCACAGTGCAGTGCTTCATAACTCATGCATGCTTTCTTACCCCTTTGGGGTAATTGGGGTGAATCTGTATCAGACAACATTATGGTCTCATGTGGTAGTAACCTTCAATAAATCTTCACACAGCAGACATACTCATAAATAATTATGAGAATTCAGACTTTTACATTGGGAAAATTACAGCTCCATTCACATGCTTGCATATTCTGGGTGCTGTTTTAATAATTTAAAACAAATTTGCTTTCCTTTTTGTATATACAGTGGTCCCCCCACCCTCTCCCCAATGCACCCTAACAGTTTCCTTCTAAAGTAGGTGGCCTCAGATCAGAGGGGGATAATACATGTATAATTAATGGACACGTAGGAATGGGGTCTTAAGGTTGCCACTTGTGAGAGGGACTTTATAAGAGGGGAACGGCTGAAACCCACACCAAGTTTGTTCTTGTTATGTGTTTTGATTGATAACTAAAAGTAAAATGTTTGATAGGATGTATTCATATCTAAATGCAGTCCTTCTCTAACACCTATTGAGCAAAAGAGGGAGCCACCTGCATCAGGGCAGATCCATGTGTTTAGTAAGGTCAAAAGTACTTTCTCAACAAAATGAACAACACAAACACACAATAATCTAAAGAAAATGTATGAACATATATATTTGAAACATAAAGGATGCCTAAAATAATTAGAAATGGGCTCTCTTTTGGTTGAAAAGGTGTTATTCATGGATGTTTATGTAGTATATAATACAAATCTGCCCTGATCATGGTGGAAGCATCAGTTGGTTGCCCCGGCAACACAGGAAGTGAGCAGGATCACAGTTAAATATGAATGTCTCCTATTGGAGTTTAAAATATGAGTTACCTATAGGGTACCCTCTTTGATCAGAATTAATACATGACCTGGTAGGAATTATTTGGATAAATTCAGTGCCAATTAATTACCTCATCCAGTCGATGGTTGAACAGATTCTACATCTCTCAAAGTATCAGGTTAATGAACATAAATATAAAGCTTAAAGAACATAAATATAAGCCTGTCGGTAGAAAATACAGTCTCCTAAATCAAGAAAGGGTGGCAATATTTTTCAGAACAGTGTATTTGTAACAGGATTTTTTTTATGTTTGTCTCAATAAATTGTACACATTTTCCTGGGAACATGCTGTAAAATGTAACACTTTATTGTGTGTCTTGTCCTGTCATGGTGACCACTTGTTATCATCCCTGGCCTGTATCAAGGAGATAATGTATAATAATGTGCATGTACATAGTCATTGTGTATTTAGTCACTTTATCCATTAAATTTGTAGAAGAGAAGAAATATACACAGGCATTTTGATTCCTCTGTGGACTTCCACCTTAATGCACAGTGGTGCCTGAATGGTTATACTTCCCCTTGGGATGGTCAAACTGATTTTTTTTCTTTCTTCTTCTTTTTTTTTTTTCATTGGAGTATAAACAATATGAAAGTGAATAAGGAAAGTGTTCTGAAAAGATGATCTTCAATCCAGGAGGTGTGTCATTAGAATGATATAACAAGACAGTGGGACCACGGAATATATGAGTTCATTTGAAATTGCATTTCAAATATTGCATACATGTACCTTTTATGTTTCTAAGAAGTATGAAACTGCTGAAGTGTTATCAGTAGATGTACATGATAAATTGATCAGTCCTTTCCACTCGGGTCAATACTGAGTTTAAGACTGACCCAGTTTCCCTTGTAGGTTGGGCAATAAGTGCCCAACCCATGCAAGGGAAATCTGTTAACTTCAGCCATTTTATCCTGATGCATGCACTAGGTCTTATCTATGCACAGTTCTCGTACTTTTGCTTTTTCCTTACTGCTGAAATAAGTCCAAAACTGAACCAGGTGACATTTGACTGCTAGCTGGTTCAAGGGCGAAGGTGTTAACCTTCCAGTATGGTGTGCAGTGCGCACATGGTGTGTCACTGGCTAATTCACCAATGAGATATCCCCATTCTGAAGTTGTAAGGTTGCTTTAGAACAGACCAACTTTGATGTTCTTTTACTCTGTGTTCAACCATTATTGGATTTCGTAAAAATTCAAAGTTTTACAATTATGAAAAAAAAAAAAAAATCACGAAACTCACAGAACAGACCAACTGTGGGTTTCATGTATGTTTTCTTTGAAGGGAAAATGTTCAACATCGGAAAAGTTGTCAGTTGATGTCATTGCCTGACAGTGCAGTTAAAATATCACAAAAGTTACAAGCTTGGGGTTTTCTGTACAGTGTATTCTGAAAAGTTTGCTGGTGATGATTTGTTTCCTCCAACTTTTGAACATGTAGCTCTCAACTGCCTTGCTGTGGTCAGATTGAGCAGTTTGGATGCATGGCTCCAAGCACACTCTGTAAGCTGTAATAAATGTATATCAACTGCTGTGTCTAGAAATCTCTGATTAATTATGCCGATCACAGTGAAACCTGTCCGGAAAGACCACAGCATGAAAAAGCTGAGTAAAGTATCTCATAAAGGTAGAATTTACGGGCAGGTGATCTCTGTGTACACATATAACTGCCACTGCTCAAGGCCCCTTTATTACAGTAGTCACAGATTTGTTTTTCAGAAACTGGTCCCTGTTGGGCAGTGATTACTGTGTATTAAAGTCTGGCTCAATGATTCCTAATAATAGTGCAGGGATCACCAAACTGTGGCTGTTAAAATTAAGTTGTGTTCCATAGGACGTCTATAATGTGAAAATGTGGATTAATTGAATGCTATAACAGATTAAGTACATATACAGTGAAACCTCCTTATACTGAACGACCTTGGGACTTCACAATAGTGTTCAGTATAGAGAGGTGTTCACTATCAGTAAGTGAGGTAGGTACATGTACTTACTAAAAGGTGACTGCCCAGACCTGATTTTTTCAGGAGTGATCATTTGAAAGGGTCTATTGTAATGTTCCTAAACTTAAGAGCATTAAATGTGTGTTGATTGTACATGTATAATGAATTTTATAGGGTCTTCGTTAGTATCCTTCATCTTGCCTGGGCAGTCATGCCTCAGCTGCCCATATGACTCCAGCTGGTACATGCTATATTATCAACTTTATTGTCAGGCAAATGTTGCTCCAAAACAGAGGTCATGATGTGTACTTGCAAGTGAAAACCAGGCATTTTCCTACTAAAATGTGCATTCTTAAAGTGGAATTAAGCAGTTCTCATATAATTATACCTGTTGAAGTACATGGAAAAATATAGCTTGAAATAAATTGTGCCATTTTTGGATTAACTCTTTCATTGGCAGTTTTGGAGAAAGTTAACATGCTCTGAATTGACATAAGAATAAAAGATTAATGTTCTTAATAAATAGACCGATCAGTCAAGTACCAACATGCCTGTAGTTGCAGAAACTTGATAATGGTCCAGTCAACAACTTTTCTCGCTGCACTTCAGGCTGAATACACCAAAGCATGCTCAGAAAAACTGTTGACTCAGTCAAAAGTTGGTACTGAAAGAGTCAATAGGCAGTTGTCTAATTGGATTGCCCTCTTTGTAATACATTGTATTATTAATTGTTACAAAGTTTGGGTATTTGCAACTTGTTGAGTTTATACAGATTTTGTAAATGTGGAGGTAATATATTTTTGAAGGAAGAATGTCATGTCAATGTCCTCCCTGAAATTTTGAATGGCCTTGAACTTAACATGTAAAATTTACTCCTTTTAATGTGGTATGTTTGGACTAATTGATGTAGATATGAACAAAAGAGTGATTATGGGTTAGACAGTACAGGGAGCTCTTATCAGTACAGCTGATGAAGGCTATCCCAGGCAGGCCTGATGTATGTGACAGATGTCCCTGTTCACTTCATGTTCGGCAGCTGACTATGTGCAAGACACACACTCTAGTAATGGCCTCTCTGCATATTGACACATGTGTGGCCTTCATATGCATCCTCCAGGTTGACTTCATTGAATTTTTTTTCAGCATAATATAAAAATATTTATTTATTTATTAGGTTGACATACAGGGAAGTAAAGTTGATACGGGATGGACATATCCTTTGTGTTGTCGAATGAGAGTGACAACATGAAGTGTCATTTTAACTCACCTGGCAGACAACACCATATGGGCTTGTCTGGCTCAGGCTCTTCACAATCAGCAGTTTTCCAGTTTATCATGGTGGTAGCTATATAGTACGCAGAATCTACACTCTATTTCGAGTGTAGTGCTGTGGTGAACATTAATTCAGGTGGACTTTTATTTTTTAAGTGAACATGTCAGAAAAAGCATCATGATCCTCCATACAAATTGATCACTTATGGAGGCAGTGTTAATCAAGTTTGATAGGTACTCACTAGGTGGCATCAATGTACAACCTGCATACACACATTTTGCCATTCACATTGTTTCTGTCCTGAATACATTTTCATGTACACGATGTATATCTGCTGAGCATTTTGCTGACATACATATACTGTATCCCAAATAGGACAATTTTCATGGTTATAATTTCTGCAGGAAGGTATAAGCATATAGGAACATATAAGAATAAGGATTTTAGCAAACATACACGAGCCTCAATGATATATGACTGAAACACGATACAATTACTCTGTCAGTGTTACATATTACAAATCTGAATGTGACTGTGATTTTATCAGTTGAGTGCAGCTTTGCATGACTTTGGCAGTGGATCACCAACCATATATGACCAGAATCAGTACAACTTTATTCCTTTCCCCCTTAAACTGACCAAAGGTGACTGGCAGCTGTGAAAAGTCATTTGATTCTTAATTAGAATAGCATGCCCCAGGTTAATAGCTTTTGGTTGGGTGGGTCACCCAGCTTGCCCCAAGGTAAGCTGTTGACTTAATTCAGAGGGGGAAGGGTTAATGTAACAACTTTCCAGAGGTTTTATGTACTGTTGTGTCTCAATGCAGTTCATAGTTAAATTGAAACTTGGATGTTTCAATTCTCCTTGTGCAGTAGTCCCTCACTGTTGCCAAAGACCCTTTCTGCTGGCTAAAATGTGTGGTGGTCTTAAAAGACTGGTGGCTTCACGACAAAGTGAACTTGAATTACCTCTTGGAGAAAAACATTGTGTCTCAGTCTGGAAAGTTGTCTGCCAAAAAATGGTGGTCACACACAACAGGAATCTCATTACAGGGATCACAGTATCTGGGAAATATTTTAAAAGTCAGGAAAATTGTATGCAATTTGATGTACACAATTGCCTGTTCACATGTAGATTAAATTTTGGGGATAGAAACCAATGAACTGGTCATGCTAAATGTCTGTTTATTAATTGAGCTTTTATAAATCCGCGTATCTCATATTATTACTGTCCTTGCAGAAATGCTTTTAATAATAACTGATGGCCATGCAGTGTCATTTCGCATGCAAAAATTAACACATGTATTTCACTTCTTCTGACTTAACAAATTTGACTTTCTCTTTGCTGTTTCAGGTGGCAATGGAGGCCTGTATAGAGCACTAAAAGACACCAAAGTCCTACAAGACTTGTTGAACAGAGGCATCGAGTGTGTCCATGTCTACTGTGTAGACAATATCCTGGTCAAAATGGCCGACCCAGTTTTCATCGGTTTTTGCCGACACAAAAATGCCTGTTGTGGAGCCAAGGTTTGTGATTGCCATTGTTCACGAGTTGGTAAAAGTCACTGTTAACTTGGGATGAATATGAAAAATGGCCTATTGAGAAAAATAAGTTTGCAGGCACCAACCTTACCATGTTCTAATGAACCAAATACTGAAGTTTCTTCCTTGTGGCTTATCAAATTTATAAATGGCTTCAACTACCATATACTCCCCCCCCCCCCCACTTTGTGGGGGAAGGTATATGATAATGGACACTGTCTGTGTGTCCTTCCATCCGTCCATCCATCTGTCTGAAACAGATTTAGTCCGGGCCATATCTTCGTAACTATAAATGCTAGCCCTTTGAAGTTTATACAGTTGGTAGATCGTAGGAAGTAGGTGTGCACAGACACTGTTTTGTGCTAATTGTTAACATTATTTAATTAACAAAAGTTCATTAGGCAACTTCCAGATCAGAAACGATTTTGTCCAGGCCATATCTTGGGAACTATAGATGTTAGCCCTTTGAAATTTTCAGGGTTGGTAGATCTTAGGTAGGAAGTGTCCATATGATTAAATTTGTTTGGCTGACTACTTTCTTTCACTAATTGATTATTGATCATTCAGCACCTCAAAATCACCTGCATCCAAAACAAATTTGTCCTGGCCATACCTTCTAAAATATAAATGCTATCCCTTTGAAATTTATGGAGTCGGTAGATCATAGGTCATAGGTAGTAGGAATGCATAAGCACTGTTTTGTGTGCCTGGTTAATTAAATAATTAATTAATTAATTAATTTCATTAGGCAGCCTTCAGAGCAGAAACGATTTGTCTGTGCCATATCTTTGGAACTATAAATGCTAGCCCTTTCAAATTCTCAGTTTGTAGTTGGCAGGAGGTGTGCATATGATTAAATTTATTAGGCTGATTACTTTCTTTTATTAATTAACTAAGATTGCTAGGCACCTCAAAATCATCTGCATAATTTTGTCCAGGCGATATCTTCTAGACTTTAAATGCTAGTCCTTTGAAATTTATAGAGATGTTACATCTGAGGAGTTGGTGTGCATAGGCAATGTTTTGTGTGTGGAATTATTTTCATCATTTAGTTTATCAATCAACAAAGTTCATTAAGCAACCTCCAGATCTGAAACAATTTTGTCCAGGCCATATCTTTGGAACTGTAAATGCTTGCCCCTTTGGAATTCTCATGGTTGGTTGACTTTAGGTAGGAGGGGTCCATAAACATGAATTTGTTTGGCTGATTATTTTCTTTTACTAATTAACTAACACAGATCGTTAAGCAGCTCAAAATCACCTGCATATTTTGTCCACAAATTTTCTTGGAAAGTATAATAAATGACCCTTCAAAATTTGCAATGCAGGTGCTTCTTACATTATGTTGAAGAAGTGCATAAGCATAGTCTTAATTACATGGCTTATTATCCTCCATGATTAATTAATTAACAGATTAATAAGTTTCAAGATCACAGGGCCTTTCAAATAGAATTCTGTTCTATGCAATATCTACAGAAGGATTTAATGGAAGTTCATTAAACATGGTCACAACAGGTTTCGAGGTAGATCGTGTATTTTAAACAACATGGATGGGGGGGGGGGGGGGGGGCTGGTGTCAGCAGCTTCTTATTTATTCCAATATGAATTATGGAAGCTTTCAGTACTTCTTTTTTCTAAATTTGACTGGGGTATTTTTGTAGGTGTAGGTTGGTCCCTGAGCATGCATGTATATATGCAAGAGCCTGAATAGGAGTTTTAATTACAGTGAAACCTCATGATAACAACACTCAGAAATCTGGCATATTCAATATAATGACACAAATTTTCATGGGAAAAGGTTTATTTTCTTTGTTATTTGACTCATTTATCTGATATATTCAGTTATCCGACACATTTCGTAGGGAACAGATGGTGTCATTATAACGAGTTTTCACTGTATCAGAAGCATTTCTTTTAAGCTTAAAGTGATCGCCATGAACAGGAAGCAAGTCTAACCCATTCTCAGCTTCTGTTAAGCATGGGCTGATGTTGCCAATTTTCATGATGGTGACTCAATTAACCAAATGTAAAACTACTGCCAGAAATAGTTCAACCCTTTCTTTCCCAATTTTTTATTGTGTGAATTTGAAAAGTAATAGTATCTCACCCAGCTGTGCAGCTTTATGTCCAAACGACACATTCAGCAAGCCAGCAATTGTTTGAGTCTTGACAATCTGATGGGTGCTGTTGTACTGGACAGTGTAGTCCCAATGACAATTGACTGAAAGTCGTTTTATAACAGATTCAGTGAAAAGCCATTTTTCTGTTAAGAATCTCATGAATGCCTGTTTTAACTGAATGTAAATGTGACACTGAAACTGAAGCATATGTCTGTAAAAAATCAGTAATGTATGCAATGATGGCAAATTTGAAATGTTTAAAATTGTATATTAGTTCCGCACACTGTTTTTATATCAAGATTGTCATCTGTGGTTTGCTGGTGATATGAAAAATGGATGAGACAAAAAAAGAGGAAAAAAAAAATCCTGAAAGTGAAAAAATAGGTTATGAAGTGGAAGCATTTCTGCTGACTTTATGAAAAAGTCGATGAAATAGTACCCTTGTGTGCAAAGCTGGCTTGGATAAAGTATGCACAGGAAATGATAATTCTTATCGGTACACTGTAATATAAAATTATATTTTATCTTCGGAATGAGCGGGACTCAAACCTGCAATTATGTTGTGTGTGTGTGAGGGAGGTGGGTGTATTGTTTTTGAATGGACGAGGACATGCAAGTACCCGTAAGCTTGTAAACTAGTCCCTCGTTTGAGAGATTGCCCCTAGTGCCACCCAAAAGGCAGTCACATAAAGCAGGTGGTCCCTCAAGGAGGTATAAATAACATGAAAAGTACTACAGAAAGACCTGACAAATGTGGTCTGTCAAAGGAGGTGGTCTCCTAAAGGAGTGGTCTTTCAAAGGAGGGACTACTGTACACATACTGTGGCACAGTGACATTGGAAGGAATGGTCCGATTTTTATTGTGTGTGTTCAGATTGTGTTGGTTGCTTGGTTTACTTTTCATAAGTGTGTGTATGCTGCCCATCCCTCCCACTATCCCCAAAGGACAGAGTATAGGACATGCAGGAAGATGTTAAGGCTGAAAGCTATGTGTTGGTAACAGATGTTTGGATGCACAGTAAAACAGTTACGTATTCTGTAATCATATACAAGACCCAGAGGTATACTTTGTATAATACTTATTATCGTTCTCAGCTCCCATGTGGTGAACATCCACATCACGTATACATACTATACACACATCATGTACAATATATTGATGCTAGTTTCCAGATGGTGTACATGTATACATCATGTACATGATATTAATATCGTGGTTGTGCCATGTTGTAATAAAAACCTAGTCACTGGGTAAGGAACTTCTGTCTCACACAGCTCGATCGAAACTTGCCCTTGAAATTTTGAAAATTACAATTATAATTTGATGTCCTATGCTTTGGGTATGTGAGGCTAGCAGTGGGTGCCCTAATACACCTTTCCTAAAGTATTTTCAGTTGGTATCAAGTGAAAATGACAGGAATATTGTGACGTCAGCAAAAAATGATAAGAGTAGCCTACATATGAAGCTGGGAACAAATGGAAGTCACACATAAAAGTGGAATGAAAAGTTGGACCAAATGATAAAAAGATCAGGGATTAATAATGCTATGTGTAACAAGCCTTTGATGACTATTTTAGTTTGTACCCACAAAGCTTTTGTATGTTCATAGATGAGAAAGACAGCAGGTGATTGTGAGAGTGAATGGCACAGTGACTACATGGCTTGATGACCCAGCCTTGACCTTTAGTATTTGGCATCTTCACTTTAACAGCTTGCTGACTTCAGAAAATTTGTGGTAATACATGTAATAATTTTGAACAGTTGTTTTAATTGAATATATATACATGTACTATATACATTTATTGATTCAACAAACAGTTACGAAAGGTTGTACTGGTGCAATAGACAGTATAAAAAAATCACTCTCAACTGAACAATAGAGATTTTGTCATATGTAAAACTAAATGGAAGGAGGTGTACAGCTTGGACTACATAACATCATCTATACAATAAACATTCAGTCAGGTGTAGAGGTAAAGAGATACACAATTTATGTTTTATGATACCATCTGTTCAAGAAGGATTCATATGCAAAACAAAGCAGTCTTAGAAAGAGATCGAAAATCTGAAGTGCAGTATCAAGTTTCAGTCATATGTGAAATCAATTGTAAATTTTCCACATTTACCCATCAACTATTTTTGCCTTGAATTGATACTAAGTCGGCAGCTTTCCTAGGGATGGGTTGGGATGATAGGCACCCAACCAGCCCCTAAGAGATCTATTGACTCAGGGAATGCTGCTGTAAATAGGGTTCATCTACCATGACCATTCTCATTCATATTTTTTTCATGAACATCAGAATTTATATAAAAGATCATTAAAACAGATGGTACTTAATCAACAGCTAGTTTGAGGGGTAAAGCTTTAATAGTTTTTCAGGGACTGCGGGTGCCATCATCCAATTAGCTAAATGCTAATGTTTTTCATTTGGCTAAAGAAATTTGCAAATGGCTAATTTATTTTGACATGAATCCATGGAAAGCCATTTGTTTCTTCATTTAATAAATGAGTCTTTCTTAACCCCCCCCCCCCCCAGCAAAAAAAAAAAGGAAAAATTTTGACACAGGATGTTGACAGATATGATCTAGGCCTCCAATTGCTCCATGCCTGCAGATATGCAAAGATTTAGACTTAATTTAAACCTGCTTTGAGCATTATGGCCCATGATGTTCAAATTATAAAAAGAAAAGTTTCTAAAGGTGGGATCTGTGTGTATGAAGAGCAAGACCATGAAATGAAACTTTCTGAGTAGCCGGGGTGGTAAATGGGAACAATGGCGTTCATACAATATGTTTTGTGCTATCTTTTGTCCTGGTTGTGTTATAGGTGGTGGAGAAGGCATTCCCAACAGAGGCAGTGGGTGTAGTATGCAAAGTGGATGGAGTCTATCAGGTCGTGGAGTACAGTGAGATTACACTCCAGACAGCAGAGAGGCGCAATCCAGATGGCAGATTAACATTCAACGCTGGCAATATATGCAACCATTACTTCACAGTAGACTTCCTTGAAACAATATGCAGGTACTTAGCCATCAGGGCATTTTTACCCCTCGGCCTTCTAGGCCAGAGGGGAATAATCATCTGCGCGTCCGTCCATGCCTTGTTAAAAAAAAGAAAGAAAATAAGGAAAAAACAAACAAACAAAAAAATGGGGGTGGGGTGGGGGTGGTAACTAAATTCCTCTAACTTAAAATCATAAAACTTAACACACAAGTGTACCTGCACTTAAGGATGTATCTTGCACAAAAAGTAGGTCACTAGGTCACAGTGATATGGTGAGGGGGTATATGTCTAGGAATGGCTGATGCCATTTTTTGAAATTAAAATTCTTACTAGTATTATTATTATTATTATTATTATTATTATTATTATTATTATTATTATTATTATTATTATGCATCCCCCATTGGGGGGATGCGTATAGTGTTTAGTCCCATCATCTGCCGTCTCTGCTGCTACTGTATATCTTATTTTCCAAATATTTCTGTCCCCTCTTGACCTATT
This sequence comes from Hermodice carunculata, assembly GCA_964020975.1. Taxonomy (NCBI): domain Eukaryota; kingdom Metazoa; phylum Annelida; class Polychaeta; order Eunicida; family Amphinomidae; genus Hermodice; species Hermodice carunculata. Next base: position 56,155,190 of record OZ026612.1, read on the forward strand.
GTCTCCTAATTTGGTACAGATAATCTATGGGTCTGAGAAATTTTTCCCATATAATTGTTTATAACCTTAGGGTCAAGGTCAAATCATTCTTGCATTTTTCTTCTGACTCAGCAATTTTCACATATTAGCTTAAACCTTCTTAGTAGTGGAACGTAGTTGCAAGGTTACTATTAAAAGTTAATAGGAAAGTACCTATGGGCTTTCAATTTGTATGGTTTATTTCATCCCTGAGTGACCTTAAACCCTTAAAGTGCTAATCACTGCTTTAGCCGTTTTCTCATTATGTTAAACATATAATGGTTAAAAGATTAAAATTCCTCATGAAGATACCTTTCATTCATATACCAGCAAGTACAGTCTAACGCAAAAAGTAGTCTTAGCCAACAGCCTTGAATGATGGTCCTCTAAAGATATAATTTGGAAGTTCATTTGGATAACCTTGATATGATTGTGAGGGTCACCAGGTAACTTTGTGACATTCATTGAAGGATAACTAGTGGACTGATTGAGACGGGGCTTTGATATACACATGATGACGGTCCTGTATGCAAGCTGAGAGAACAGGAATGATTTTAAAGTTTTAATCCCAGACAGATGATACGTTTGAAGTATTTGCTAAAGTCAGCAGAATTTTGAACTTTCAAGATGTTTTGAAGCTAAACGTAAAAAAAATAACCTGTTCAAAAGAAATGAAAAGCTTAAATGCTTGCTCACATCTCTCTTGTTTGTAGGGAAAAGCAACAACAACTGAAGCACCATGTGGCCAAGAAAAAGATCCCATTCGTCCAAGAAGATGGTCAACTGGTTAAACCCTCGCAACCCAATGGCATCAAAATGGAGAAATTTGTCTTTGACGTCTTTCAGTTTGCCAGGTAGGTGAAGTAGTTGTCAGGGTTTCCTATGAATGGGTGTAGGATCAACTCACTTCCTGAAGTTACCCATGTTATCTAATGGGCCCATAAATACCTTGACACATTGTTTCAAGAATGGTTTCGTATGATGCAGTTTTAAATTTCTTCTTTTGAGTATTTTGTTTAACATATTATGCTTCTTTGCACTTTGGGGTTTTGAATTGTTTGTACATTAAAAGGGAGCAATCAGATATAAAGGTAACCATGTTAACAGTGTCAGAGTTTTGTGAAGTAAGTTATCGTCAAGGAAGAAGTAGTTTACTTACTCTGTCCTGCTGGTTCATAAGGGTCTAATTTTGGTATTCACTCTTCATCTCAAGTACTAGTGGTAATGAACCCTTTCCCCTTCGTAAGAATATCCACAGACCAAGTCAACAGCTTTTCTTGGCCTACATGTAGGTTGGGTACTTAGTGCCCAACTGATTCCAAAGAAAGTTTGTGACCTGGGTCGTGTTATTGTGATAGGATTATCTACAATTTCCATTAAAATAATTTTTCAATACTGTTGAAATTAATTGAAAACATTGAAACAGACAACATTTGACCACCAGCTGGAAGAAGTAAAAACATACTACATTTGTGCATTTTGTATCTAAAACATTAATACCCTTTGATCATATTGATTGAAAATTCCTAGTTGCCTTTCCAAACTTACATCATTGATGTAAATGAGATTTGTTGTATGGTTTAAGTATGGTTTTTAACACCTGCGATGTAAAAATACATCACAATACAGAGCATATTAAAGTCTTACCTACTTTTCTGTTTTGTCTTTTTGTGTGTCTGTGTCTGTGTGTGCCTGTGTTTATGTTTGGGAATTTGTTTGATACTTTGTGCTGGGCTGGTCTTTATATCACCTTTGTTAACCATTGTTCTACCAACAATCACTTTTTTCCTCACTAATCACCCATTGTGTGTCTTAAACATAATTATTATTGACTATGGATGACCCCCTTGTGTTGTTTACTCTTCAACTTTGTGTTCACCGATTCTTTCTTATGTTATAACACATATGATTTGCTAATTTCACTGTTTCTTTTGATTTGATTACTAATACTTTCATCTGTTGTTTGTTATCCTTTATTTGTTTTAACCTTTTGCCATAAAAAATGATAACACTGTATGTTCACTGTGCACTGTGTTTTGTTTCAAAACCTTCTGAGATTTGTTTTCATTCCATGCACTTAAAACTATTCGCCTAACTTCATGACCATTCACTTGCTTTGCACATTAACCCTGCATGCCTAACTGTGTGATCTGCCTACTTTGGCCTCTGTTGTGTCTGTGGTGTGCTTTTCCGTTAAATGTGATAGCAACTTCGCTGTGTGGGAGGTGTTACGAGAAGATGAATTCTCACCACTGAAGAATGCTGATGAAGCACCCAAGGATACCCCAACCACGTCCCGTCATGCACTGTTCAACTTACACCAACGGTTTGTTCTGAAGGCAGGAGGCAGCTTTGTTGATGACAATGGCTATATACTACCAGACATTCCTAGGTAAGGAATATAGCAAAGTCCAACCGTTTTCTTATTTATCTGTTTAATTTGTGCAAACTTTTTGTTTTATTGCTTTTTCACAAAAATTTGAACATTTATGGCTTTCAAAATGTACATGCATGAACACTGACACACAAGTCTTAGAAAAAATACAGATAGCCCTGTAAAATATCTTAAGGGATGAATTTGTAAATAATTTACTCTAGCATCAAAGAAAAAAGGTTCTGATCCATTGATAGATGCAGTATGCTGTTTGGCATGTAGGGTAAAATTAATTGGCTTTAGAGTTGAGAGAGTACAAATAGACATTTGTTGTACAGACAACTTGTAGAATAGATAGCAAAATAGGAGAAGGAAATAAACTGTAATATCGCTGAATACTGGTGCTTGTTAGATGCATGATACAATTATTATATGAAACAGTTGTTAGTATTTATTTACTTTATAGCACTGTTAGCATGCATGTAAATATGAGTTCAGTATTTTTGTTGTAAGTCCATTGCTAACAAGCATGAATGCTGGATATTTGTTTTATATGTAGCGTTTTTGTGCAAACTTTCGGTTTATACCTGTTTTTTTGTAATGTACATGTACCTTTGTTATGGTAGAAGAGCCTTTAGATCATGCATGCTGATTGTCTTCTTGTTGTCGTTCCCTTTTGAGCAGCAGAAATGGTCGTGCCAATGGCACAAACGGAGCTGACAACAGGTATAACACTGACAGCCATTTTGATTACTTGACCTTTCCTGACCTCTGACCTCACCTGCATCACCCTCACATACTTACTAATAACGCAGCCCTATGGACAGCACATAGTATATGCCCCCCCCTTCTCCAGAAAAAAAAACAGTTTAATGTTATCATAAACAATGTGTATTGTTTCTGTATTTCTATCCCAACAGGTCTGTTTTCAGGCTTTTGTTTTTTAGTATGGTTTTAACTCACCGAATAATTTTGTCTTTAAACATTAAAGCACCTTGCAATTTGGGAAAGGTAGCCACAGTGAAATAAAAGTGGATCAGATTCCCTGGTCATTGTGACCTACTTGAAGGCCATTTCTATCAATACCTTGGCATTATTTATGTGCACCACTGGTTACTTTCAGCTGGAGATTCCAGTCATTGTAATTTTTTTGAACACCAGGTGTCAGCATCTGCAAATGCCTTAAAACCATGTACCACTCTAGCACTCTCAATCATGTTAGGATGGACAAATGTCCTGTAATGTAGGTGGATTATGTGCAAGGAAAAAAAATAAAAAAAGGAAAATGTAAATTAAAATGAAACCTGCAAAATGTGCCAGTCACAGTGTTCATCAGTTTGTATGTGTCTTGTTCTCAGTTGTATGTAGTTTTTCCCCTTCTCCTTTACCTGACCTTGCATGTACCCCTGTACCAAGTGTAGATAGTAGCGCTATGTAGTTTATTAACATAAAGTATGGATAATGGATCTGGGATAGTAGCTTATGTGTGTTTAGAGTTTGTATTAAGATGCACGATAAAAATAGATTATTTTGGTTAATGGTAGAGTAATCCAAAGATCTGTTCACTTTTGCCATCAGAACTCTATGGGTCACTTCTCACACATGATATAGAGTTACTTGAAATTATCTTTGATCTCTGTTTCTTATGTAGATGTACATATCACCAAATTTTCTTTATTATAGCTTTTATTAACATGTTCAAGAACTTCAAAACATCTATAAGCAACTTGTGTATGATTTTTAAAGCTTTGGACTACTTTTTAAATTCATTGGGGGTTTTAAGTATTTATTTGGTCTCCTGTTCTGTGGACAGTTGTTAACTACATGTACATGTGCAGTGTGGCAAACATTACAATGTTTCCTTGCAACTTTTCAACTTGAGCCTTCAAATAAAAAAAAAAAAAACCAACAAAGTATGAAGTACCGGTAATTCTGGGACCCAAAGTGGAAGAGAATAAAATAGTGATGATGGAAAAATAAGTATTGGAATAAACTTATCATGAAAAACTCAACAAGTAGCCCAGGTGCATTTCATAAATATATAGCTCAGAGATACATTTGTAGACCCATTCTTGGTCACTGATTCCACATCATTCCGATGGAAGTTTCCTCAAATCTCGATGGAGCATTCTGATTTCTGCAAAAGTTTCATTAAAATATTGGTGATCAGATTTTGATATAATAAGGTCTGTTTGTTCTCAACTTGTTTAAGTTTGCAGGAATAATTACATAATATTTGTGTTTTAAATATCAAGTAAAAGAGAATGTTTGAGATGGTATGGCTTATAAATGGATAAAAATCAAGGAAAAAAGGAAGCTAAGGAAGAATGGGAAATGGGGGCCAGGTGAGGTTTGTTTGATACACATGAACAGCAACTGTGTACATTGTATGTACATGTGGCAGCATGACTTACAGGGACCTGCTATTTGTGTTTCAGCTGTAGAGAAGACACAGACTCTGGACCAGTAGTGTGTGAGGTGTCCCCACTGTTGTCCTATGCTGGAGAGGTAGGTTCTTCCAGGCATAGCTGTGCTTTTGTATGTTTTTTTCCAGTCAAAATGTATATTGGGAATTTGAAATTCACATTGATATTTGAGTACCACTTCTAGAAATAGAAATAGAAAAAATATATCGCTCACATGAATGTCACCCGAGAACGCACATCACGGATATGCTGGACACCTTAAATTGGATGAGTATAAAACAGAGAATGTTCTATAACTACTCTGTATTCCTTTGGAAATAATTAATAACCAGACTCCTGAGTACCTGTCCAAATACTTTACTCCAGCGGCCTCCACACACAAATATAATACCCGATCTGCCGCCAACGGCCAGCTCTATAAAACTCTCCATCCAAAATCACTTTCATCTAAAACCCTCACAGTTATAGGTAATAAGACCTGGAATTCCATACCCCAGCATATCCGTGATGTGCGCTCTTGTTACAGTTTAAAAAAGAACATTGTGGGTCACATATTCAAAAATGTAGAACGGTTTGAATTATATTTGACCTGCAACTTATTATTATCATACTCCCTGTGCATCCATTTCCATATTAATCACCCCATACCATCCATCATTGTGGGTCACATCTTATTATCCTAATTTATATCTCTCTGTATATATAACTTACCTTTTATATTCTCTTTGTTTTAATATTGTTATGAGCCTCCATGGAACAACAGTCATTTGTACTGAATATGGACTGCAAATAAAACTTGTCAAACTTGTCACACCATATTTCACAATTGCATTCAAACATGTCATATCTAAAATATAATATGCATTTCTCCCACCCCTTTCCCCTCTCCCAAGGTGGACTTAACTGGAAAACCCCTTTGTATACATGTTAAAGATGAGAGCAGGATATGTTTGCCTGCTCAGATTTATAGGACTATCAGTCCTTGACTGTGTACATAAAACCATGTGTGACAGTTATAAAGGGTCTGAGGGATAACTATTAGCAGACAGAAGATCTTGTTGCCAAGCCATTCTTAACGTTTAAGAAAAGGGAGACATGAACCAACCACTGGGCAGACATTTTGCCCCTCAGGATCACAGTGGACTCGACCTCAAAGTCCAGATCCTGTGCCATATTCCTACTCCCCCCCAAGGTGAAAAAAACCAGAAACTTTTCGACTGGCTAAAGAGCACTACTGGATCCACCAATTGTGCACCATGGAACCCTTCGGCCTGAATGTCATGGGAAAATAGGCACCCTTGCCTTGTATTATGCTAAAATTATAGAGCCCGTGCCTACCACCCATTGACATTGTTTGTGACAAGCTTTAACAGAACAGATCAAGTTTCTGTGGCCAAGATATTGCAAATTTGTATTATTTAAATGGAATAGTTTTATTCCAGTCAGGTCCATGAATATTCATGCACCACAAACATTTTTTACCTTGACCCCTAAACACCCCAGTCATATGTTCAATACATTAAACATACAGTCTTCCCATAGGGAGTACACACCCAAGGGAGCACCAGCAAAGAGACATCACGTCTCCTTGACAATGGAGCGTTAGTAAACATAAACACGTGTGCACCACAGCACGTGGACCGGCTTTAACCCAACTGACCACTTCGACAGTTGACTTTTATAACGTAAAACAATTGTTTTACGTCATCCCAGGTACAAATAATGGATTACGTGGACAAGCAAAATTTAAGGTAAAAAACAAACGCAGCAGTCTTTGGGCAGTCTCTGAAGAGTTCGGATAGAACGAAACCGGTCAGACCAAACCTAAAGGCAAAAGTCTCCAGTTTCAGGCGAAAGCTACACAGACAGGCATCTTTCGCCGTCTTGGCCCTTGCCTAGTCTTTCTAACGTTCAAGAAAAGAAACATGATTTACCATATTATATTGCTTGTTTTGGCACCCAAACTGGATATGTTGTGTGTTGCCCATTTTTGCATGTGTAAAATTATACCAACCTCCTAAGTAATACTCAGGTTTCCCAGTAAGTGGAAAACAGCTTACTTGGTTTCCAGAACAACTTAAGTAGCTCTATCATGTTCATGGCTTGCATCTGAGTTTTTGCAGTAGATTTCCCTAAGTTCACAGAATAAGTTTAATGGGGGGGGGGGGTAATCTGTGAAAGTAAAGCAATTTACAACGTTTATGAGGTAATACAGACTGCTTGTCATCTTTGTAAAGCTATGATGGGGGAAGTGTCTGAAAATCCCTTGACATTGAGGATCTTTAGCAGAGGATCTTTGGTGTTTACGTCTCCAACTTTTTGGCCATATCGCTTAGTCTACATTAAAAGTGAAGTTGGTTTTACCTTGTGACCACAAGACCACTTGTGTTTTTGTCTTGCTCTGAGTGCTTAAAAGTGGTTTTCTGGTGAAATTTGTTTGTGCCACAGGGGTAAGACAAGCTGATAACTACCGTCACAGTATAGATTGCTTGGTTCAGTTTGAATATTGTCATTTGATACTTGTAAGAAAATACCCGACCATGGCATTTTCATATAATGTTGGCATGAATTATCAACTTATATGCTGCATAAATCAGTGTCTACTTATTATTGCCAAACTTTTATGTAACATGGTTTATTGCTGGCTATGCTTACAGGGACTTGAGGAGACTGTAAAAGGGAAGACATTCCGGTCACCCCTCATCTTGACAGCTAAAGGGGAGGGCAGCATTGGAAAAATCAAGAATGAAACATTGTGATTTTACCCCCAGTAGGCAATAATTCATCATGTAGCGAATCGTGATTATGACGTAGAGCATCGTCATCATGCTGGTTTATTGTACCTGTTGGGGGAGTATTCAGCTGCTGTTTTGGAGATTATGTTGAATTGTACAGGGTCTCAGCATGGTATAAATAAGGTATCAACAAAGACTTTAACAATGCACCCCAGAAGTGATAGTCCTCCTCTTGTAAGAGTGAAACCATGGTGATCAAAACCAACTGTTAAAAAGTTGGGCGCACAAATTAACTCTGCAGCCTTTAGTCACTGTTGAAGTTGACTAAAGACCCTATGGGCTGCACACAGGTAGGTCCATTGTAATTAGTTCATTGTTGCTTACAGACAAATCAACTGTTTGCACCAGGCAGTCTGGAATGGAAAGTTTGTATGGACAGACGAAACATTGAACTAATATGCAAATATCTCTCTGTGTGCAGCCCTTTTATTTAGGAAGTTTTACCCTGCAGTGTTGCGTCCCAGTCCCAGTGTTAACTGCATGCAGATGATGCATACTTAGTGACCCTGAAGCCAGATTTAGGCTCAACCATTCAGGCAACCAGATCTGTAGCACTCAATACAGGACCAAACCATGTTTACAAAAAAAAACTTTTGACAATTATTCATATAATGGTGACAGATTAACATTGTTAGGGTGTACTTAGATTTAAAGGTTAGAAAATTGAGTAAAGGAACAGTAAAAGTGCTTTTTTGTTTGAGTTAGGCCAGGGATTATGCTTTTAATATTAAAAAGTGCAATTATTTTGTCCGGATTTATGGTTCAAAATTGGAGGTATAATTTCTTTTCTGTTAAGCTGGTAACAGTTATAATCAAGTAAATTGATTATGAGATTGTTAAGAAAAACCCAGATTTGAGAGTCAGGCTGACTTACAATTATTTATATGTATGACAGTACATATTATATATTGTAAATACAGTGTTTAATTGTAGAAAGAAATGGAGAAGAATGAATGACGACCATGTTGTCATAAATTGTATTATAGTGTGTGTATAAATACTGGCGAAATTGCCACGGTATCTGTGTCCATTATGAAAGTGTTTCTATGCATAGGTTTTTGTGTATATTTTATAAGTATCAGCTGTTATTCTCTCATGCTCTGGTGTAACCATGTGAAGACAAGTGTAATGGTTACATATTGTGTGACTATGCAAGGCCAAACCAAAAAAATAGAAGAAAATGATAGGCATATAATTTGTTTTGAAATTATCTGTAGAATGAAGATTTTTTTGCCATTGCTGTTTACACCAGAGGCTGTTCAGTGTTTGCTTTGTATGCGCCATATGTGATTTATCTTACATATTATATATATATATACATATTAACTCATTCCATACTATGATGACAGGTCTTGGTCAGTGGTTCTGGCACTGCCTTGCAAGTCATGCTGCAGCTGCCCTTGCGGCAGCTGCAGCAGGACTTGCCTGGCAGTGCCAGAACCACTGACATAAGACTATAGGCATGTTGGTACTTGAATGAAAGATCTTTTCATGAAGAATTTAAATATGAAATTGTTGTCTTAAATCTAGTTAAAATAGAGAAAATTCAGGGACTGGTATGGAATGAGTTAAATCATAGAAAAGCAAGTACAGCTCATGTCATCAAGGATGAAAGATGCTTTGCTGCTTATTAAAAAGAATATTTTTAGTGCATCACAAGTGCACTGGTAATTTAACAGTTTTTAATCAGTGCAAAAATATTTACATATGTGGGTAAAATTACAGAAAATAAACTTAATTATTTTATGCATTGCAACATGTACAATGTACATGATGTAAGTAACTGTTCCTTAATTCTAAATTATTTGACAAGTTTTAATTTTTGTTTGTATAGGTGTAGATTAGTGAGCATATTATGGTGTACACATACAAGAAATTTCTGTCATATTCATGACAGAGGTTCATATTTATTTTTGTCAAAGCTAGGCCGCATTATGGACCAGTGGATTCAACATGGATGAGGTCACAATGTCTGTTGCTTTATGGTGTAGTTTATATTCTCCATTCCTTGCATGTGATATTTTGGGCTTTAGCAGAGATTTGTGTTAATCATTTTTTGTGTATATCTACTATACTCCTATGGGATCTGAATTAAAACAAATTGTAGCTTAGACAGCAGTAGAAATACTATCAAGGGATTTTAGTTCATGTTTCAATGTTCAAATATCAATTTTGGATGTGGTAATAGCTGTTTTGGGAAACATTTTTGATTTTGGTGAGGAAAATCAAGCAATAAGATGGCACCAAGGCACATGTACAGCAGTTTACTGTGCAAAAAGTTGCATATATAAAATTATGCAGTATTTCCACAAACATACTTAGGGGACAGTCCCCATCAGCTGGACTTCTTTTTGTCTCGAGGAATAAATTATTGTCAAAGACAGTAACCGAGACAGGTTGGAAATTATGACAGGTACTGGCCCTTTTAATTTAAAATGGGAGCAATGCCTTTCTAAATTTTGGTCAAAACAAAAGCAGATGTGTCTTTTACTTGTATATAGACTTCATCAGTTTTCATTTTTGCTTTGTGTAATAACAGTTGCTGGTGAAGTTTTGAGACAGTCCCCAAGGCCATACCAATTTTTTTTATCCTGTTTCCATGGCCAGAGGAGTTGAGAGTTGTAGATGTTAATTTGAGAAAAGAGAGGATAGTTAATGATGACATAATGTGTACTCTTATTATGTCTATATATTGTGATTCTGCTATGTAAATTTGAGATGGAAACATTGATAAATTCATCTTCAAAAATGTTTTATAAATAATAGTTCCACACTGCATTACAGTTGCAGAATTTCTCTTTAATCTTCACGGCAAGAGCAATTGAAAAAACAAAAAAACAGTGTGGCATCATGTTTAGGTATATTTTTTCACCAAAATGCCATGCCTGTCACTGGGAAAATACAGTGTGATTATGTGCATGTGGAGAAATATGTGTAGATATGAAGCAAACTATAATTCTATGGGGTCAATGACATTTGCTTTTGAGCACTGCTACAGTAATTTACACATGGTTCTCTAAACCAGAACTTACCAAGAAAACTGGCACACAAACAGAGAGCCCATGCATCCACACCAACGGGGAAAATGGATAATCCTGAGAATACTGCTGCAATCATGAGAATTACAAAATCTAGCATTTTGAGTTTTGAAAAGTTAGTTTGAGGTCATTGAATTGATAGTACAATGTTGTGAAAAAGTCATGAGTGATATGGGCCTTGGGAAATTATACTCTGCTTCACTGTACCATCAAGAATAAAGTGGAAACGATGCAGAAATATAAGCTAAATACTGTAAATTGCTTTCATTTCAAGGTATTCTTATTTTCACTTATTTCACTGATGGCACAAAACCATGCAAATAAGAACATTGTGAAATACTGTTTTAAAATGTTGGAATATGAATTATCTCCAAAATTGTGAAATTAAAACTACACTGAAATGTCAGAAATACAGGAACCATGAAAATTTGAACACACAATAATAAAACAATTTACACTAAATGAGACATGCACACACACATTATATATATATATATATATATATATATATATATATATATATATATATATATATATATATATATATATTATATACATGTATATATATATATATATATATATATATATATATATATATATATATATATATATATATATATATATATATATATATAAAAGTCTCATCTTTCAAGACACTACTTATGGCATTGATTATTTACAGGTCACAGGTTTGTTTTGGTGCACACAAGTGGCTTAGCTCAACAGGTCAATAATTTTTATGAGCAGAAAGCTCCAAATGAAACATGGTGATTTATTGTATTGCTGGTATAATTTGGTGGATTCCAAACAGACTAACTGCACAAGTTTCAGTTTTCCATCACGGTGGACATTGTGACGTCGTACATACACGTACATTCCTGGGGGTTGTTACATCACTGGTCAACTTACTGAGCTAGTGCAAACTCGTAGATTTCCGAGCAGGGAGGTGGAAGTTTATACATAACTAAGTGTAGCAGCTGGGGGAAGCAAGGTGATATGTCAGGAGCTGGGTTGTCCAGCAAATGTGCACACTAATGGAACACAAGCTGCTACAAAGACCAGGTAACAGAAGAGACCGAGAGCATTATGGCACAGTATAGCAGGTTTTACATTACTCACTGTCACTGTGATATGTTAACAGTAGTACAGATAAATGTACAGAGGTCCCTGTCCTGGAAAACCATCCCCTTGTATACAGGTTACTTTGTACATTTTTCGCTGTTGTAAAACTCTTGTTAGAGACTACAATTCTTTGACCCCAGGAGCTGGTCTTCAAACACAGGTTGTTCAGTGCCAACATGTTGTGTTGCAGTTAGAAGATAATGTTTCTTTTGAGGAATCAACCTGTTGTGAGAGTACATACCTACCTCGATAGACCACATTTTCGTAAGGCATTACTTGATGATTTTCATGATTTTGTATCATCCATGACATGATTTCAGTTTGAGAAACCATTATTTGATAATCCCTAGGGGTGTTTTTTCCATGTTTGACTGTGTTGGACTTCATTGTACAGCCACTGTCTGCAGCCAACAAAAAATCATAAAATGGACTGGTCTTTGACAGCACATACATGTACATGTATAAATCAAATGTGAAGTGGATATACATTGTACACTCAAACAGGCAGTGTCACCCAATTGGTATTTGCATAAAGCGTCTTTATGTAAGTCAAACCAAGTGTAGAATAGTACTTTTGAGGAAGTCTGCTTAGGAGGAAATTTAAAAATTATATACTGTAAATTGCTTTAATTTCGCTGTATTCTTATTTTCGCTTATTTCGCTGATGGCACAAAACCGTGAAAATAATAACACAGCGAAATAGTATTTTAACATTGTTAGAATGGGAATTATTTCCAAAACAGTGAAATTTAAAACTACAGTGAAATGTCAAAAATACTAAAACCGTGAAAATTTAAACACGCGAAAATAAAGCAATTTACAGTATGTTTTTGCTTGTTGTATTTCTTAAGTTTGTGTGTAAAGTCTTACTGGTCACATGGCAGGGTAGATTTATCTATGCATAGAGCTCTTCACTTCTTTTTTTCCCCCATGGGATGTTCTCTGTACATGTACAGTGTATATTGCTGAGGTGTGTTACGTGGAAATAATTCTTGATTGCTGGGTTTTGTGGCAAGATTTATAAGGCATGAGAAGAAAATGTTATTGTATTTTATTCTGTTTACCTTGAGCTTTCAAACAGTTTTGCTGACCATACCACATTGTGGCACAGAAGATAAACAATGTTACTCATTTTATTTTTATCCAAGAGTGTGTGTACAGAGAGTCATGCTGACCTTTGCACTAAAAATGTTACACAAGAGGCATGTAATGTTTTCAGCCTGTTATGGAATATGGATACACTTTAACCCTTTCCCCCTTGAGTTAAGGCTGAGTTAGTGCCCAACCCATGCCAAGGAAAGCTGTTGACCGGGGGCATGTGATCTTGATAAGTCTCGTGTACATTTCTCAGTCAAACTGTTTTTCATAACTGTTGAAATTAATTGAAAACACTGAAGCAGACGACATTTGACCACCAGCCGGTTTGAGAGGGAAAGGGTTAAAAATGTTACACAAGAGACATGTAATGTTTTCAGCCTGTTATGGAATATGAATACACTTTAAGTTCAGCAGTTTTGGTAGCTTACTGTTATGCATTGATATAAATATGTTTTTGATAAATTATCACCACATCACTCACATACATGTAACCATCAGTTTAATGACACCAGCCTTGGGAGTTTAAGGTTCTTTCAATCATATCTTGTGTGTGTTTTGAAAAAAAAAAAAATCCTATGTATATCCACTAGAATGCAGCGGGGCTTGCATGGGTAGGTGTAACAATACATTTATAATAGTGCATTTCTTACATGCCATCAAACTTTCTGGGTGTCACTAAAGGTCTGAACAGAATATAAACCTCATTTCATGCTGTATATATATATTCAAAAAAATGCTTGTGCTATATTTTATATATTCTTCGTATATGTCTACCACATGTATTGTAGACCATTCAATGCCATGGGGGGAGGGCACGGAACAATAATTTTTGTTCTCAGTGGTCCTGAAATTTCCAAGTTGATCTTCAAACCAAGTGGACACTGGTAAAATCATGTGTTAGAAGCAGTCAGTTTTGTTCCAAATAACATGGTAGAAGGGCAGACACTTTATGTGGATCCCTTTTCCCCAAGTAAAGGGTTGAAGGTATATGGAAAGTAAGACCTCTATTTTGACGGTACTTTAAATTTATCATTTCCACTATATATTAAAACCATATCCACCTAAGCTTGTGGGAAGGAAGTTGTAGTATGAGTCTTAATCAATTTAAAAAAAATCTTTTTAGTAAAATTTGATTTTTATGGTTAAAATATCCATAAGTAATTTGAACAAGTGGCCAAAATTAAAAAGAAAAACCTATGGGGTTAGTTTAAATACCTACATGAACTGAAACCAATGTTACCACAACTGTTAACAAAGTATGGGAGCCGTGCCGAGAGGGGGGTGAGTGGGTGGCGAGTATCCAGAGATAAACTCTGACCAGATGCAATTTATACATTTTTTTGCAAATTGATACATATAGGTGTTACCAAGGAAAAAATTTAAAAACTATAAAAATTACAAATTTTTGGTTGAAATTGTTATTTCCTATGGCCTCTTTGGTTAAAGAACAAGTAGTGACATGGTAATGGTTTATTCTTGAATTTGCAGCTTGGATATAATGCACACGTACTTCGGTGAATAGGTGCACGTCCAGTGTTGATGTACATACCTAAGTTCATTGAAAATATTGTTCCAGTTTATGTTTCAACTGTTAAGCTTTGTACTTCATACCTTGAATGCTTGTTATCTTTTTTTTTTTTTATAGTATGTTGTTCAATAAGTTGTTAAGCTTGTAATTTTCCAAATGGAATTTGCGGTGTAGACCCTTTTCCTCCAAGCTGCCCGTTTCTGGTGTGTATGTTGTTTTTATTTGTCTGCAGCTACACAATTTTGTATGAAACATAAAATACAGAGGGAATAAAATACATACACAGAGAAAAACAAACAATATCTTAAAGACATACTGTCTCAGCTGCACATTTGTACATTAATTTTACTTCTTTTAAACAGAACAAATACTTTGGTAGTTAAATACTGTCTGCTGGGATTTGCCGGTGCAGACCCTCCATACTACCAGTTTGTATCGTGTATTGTGTTATTTTCTATGTGTCTGCAGCCATGTATGTATCAAATGTCAACTGGTGACGGGGAAAAAATGAAAAACACACACAAAGAAACAATTTCTTAAAGACGTACTGTCTCAGATGCACATTTGTACATTAATTTTAGTTCTTTTAAACAGTACAAATGCTTTGCTTGTTAAATGCTGTCTGTTTTATTTGGGATTTAATGCCAATCAACCTGACATGTTGTGTCAGAAAATGGGAAACAAAATTTGAATGATAGAACTTTAAGAGTGGTTTGTATGCTTTTGTTATATGGCTTGTACTTAAAAGGCCTGTCTTGGAAAAAAAAAGAACACAAATAAATGGGCTCGGTTGAATATTAATTTTCTATTGTTATTTTTACATTTACCAGGGGTGCACATTTTCAGTCTATAGATTGAAGACATTACAGTGGGGAATGGCTTGTTCATTATTATATATGTGTCTTTTTGTACAGTCCCACTTCTTGGTGGTCGTAACCCTATACTGAGTCCAAACTCTTCGCACCCCATCAGATAAGCTAACCTGTCACTGTCTAACCCATATAAATATTCAAGTACTATTGTACATATTGCACAAGTTATTCTGTGGAATGTTAACATAAGCTCTATTAGCCCAAATATAACAAAGGGTATTCAGTGGGTAACTACTCTGAACATGTTTTTGGAGCCTGTACCCGCACATGTCTCTCTGAGTAGTGGCTCTTTGTCTAAGCTAAATATTAAACAAAGACAACCCACATAATAATAAATAATGTTCCAAATGGTGAATTAGCTAAATAGGTGAAGCTTTGTTTATAAATGTAGAGCTTCAATAAGAATAAAGAATAATTGTCAAACTGAACATGATTACTTAATTTGTATAGTACAAGTTCGGATAAGAATAATTTGACTCGCCCCTGAACTAGTATGTACCACTGTGGGGCCAAATAGCCACTTTTTGTTTACTTAAGGTGCCAGGGCTTACCTCAGACTTTCATATCAGTGAAATTGAGCCTTTGGTACTTTCGGAATGATGAAGTGCTAATCTTAATCCATGCCAAATAGTTTCCCTGTAACATGTTTTCTTCTGTGCAAAATTTTAAGATGGAAAAAGTGCCCCTGTGTCAGTCCAAGCTTGATGGAGTTTATCAGTAAATTTGCTGTGAGATGTGGTCATTAGTGGTGATGTTTACAAAACCATTCACAGTCAAAGACTCGCTGGATGTGTTTTAACAGGTGAGCAGATTATATCACGGCTGACTGATTAGAACCACTATATTGTTTGTAAGTGTGTGGGTCAAAGTTATGAGAGAGTTTTATGGATTGGCGGTTAGTCCTCCTTCTTTTAATGGCCTGAGCAGATGTCATTTGTGAGCAATTTTAGTCCGCAAATCTCCTTGGTTGTCTTTGGCAGTGAATAATTCGGGAAGAAATTTTTACAAGGCTTGGTAATTTTCAGAGGGCCTCATTCAAAACCGCATGGTGAAACTTGTGAAATTAACGGCTATGTAAAGACGAGTATAACTTGGGTAGCCACTTTTTGTTTGGCAATATTCCAAGTTTAAATGTTACTCTTTGAGCTCCAAAGTGGAAACAGTAATCAAGGTTTATTGCAGACGCTTAAACATTCAATAACATAAAAACCATTCCTTTCAAGGGAAAACAAAACAAAACAAAAAAATGGCTACGTTAGTTATACTATTGTCTTTGCATGACCGTTGATTTCGAGCTTTTATGCCAACAGTTTTGTGATCCTTTCTAAAAGTGCAAATCAGACTCCTTGAATAAAATGCCCCTCACATTTTACAAATTGATCTTAGAATATTTATTGTTACATGCAAAAAAACTACACATATTGTCAAAACTGAAAATGTGTACATCGGTGGGCTTGTATACAAAAACAGAGACACAGTGGCAATTTTTGTATCACTATGTTGTATGCACCATAAGTGAGAGCAGGCACCTTAAGAATACATTTGGCATTATCTTCTGAAGTTAAAGATCAATTTTCATGAAGCTTGGCAGGCATCGAGATATGCCATAGATACATAAAACGTGACCAGTTCACCTTAAAATGACCTTGAACATCAAAATGTAGCGAGCTTTGAACGGATTCCTATGTCAATTTTCACTCAGATACTGATACATATACCAAAAATTGTCATTTGATTTGAAAAAATGAAGTCTGAGGATTATCATGAAAACAATATTTGACATATAACCAAACATTAACTGATCTGGAAAATTCTGAGTAGATAAGGGGTTTTCCCCAAAAATCAGAAAGTTTCGAATTGCCTCATTAAAATGTGTCCAACATTCGATGCAGCTAAAAGAATAGATGATTTATTAAAAAGTTCACGTGAATTTGTTTAACCGTAGTGGACTTATATAAATTTGAAACGGGAGCCTCATTTTTGGTTTCTTAATAAAGATGGCCGCCAACAATGGGTTTAGGCTAAAATTTCAAATGGACGTCAATTCTTCAAAACGTTGGATTAAAAAAAAAATATCTACTAAATGAGCGTTATATTTGTGTTTCACCTATTTTAAAGACACATGTATGCCTCTTATATAAAATCTTATTTCATTTTTTTTTTTCAAAATGTTGTAAGCAAAATTTTACACAACTTGTTCTCTTCGCTTTTTGCGATTTCTTGTTATTAATGTGTCAAAGGGACAAAAAAACGACCTATACAAATCACTTAACCACCAAGGTTACCCTCAAGGTCAATGAAAATATGCATTTTTTTCTACTGGTATGATATATCAACATGCCAAGTTTCATCAAATATAGAGTTCTCAAACCAAGTATCCAACATATCACCCAATTAGTCAAACCTAATATTACTTCCTCTGATAGTTGCTTTGTTGTGCATTTTGAAGCGCTGGCTATGAATCTAGATTTAAAAGGGTTTTCATGTAATTTGGATATCCAGAACAAGTGGTATAGAGGATTCCGCTTCAGAAATTTTGATATTAAAATTTCTTTGCATCTGATCTTTATGTGAATCAATCAAATTATCAATGGATTGTTTATGGAACTTATATACGTCATTTTCTCTTATGTCTGGAATATCGTTTATGCCAAGTTCATTTTTCAAAACATCCAGATAGCATTTTTTTGGGCAGATGATCTCAAAATTGTTACCTACCTTATCAATGTTAGTGATTATAAATCTTGTTGTGGGTCTTTAACTGCTTTTGAAATTTTAGGCTGCATCAAATTTACCATACCGAAATTCTTAATGTGGAATTTGAAACGATTCATTCTATTTCTAAAGACTCTTTTCAAGTTTTATAACCATCCTTTAAATTTTGGAAATTCTATTTTTTTTCTTTCTTTGACCATTTCATAAAATAGGAATCAACGGCATCACATGTATCCTGAAAAACACTGTCAATGTTCAACTCAGAACATATCCGAAATTTTGTACTTTTTTTCATCGATTGTTTTAAAACTGAATTTTGTATATATCCAAATTACCTGTAAATACATGTTTGTGGTATGTATCCAAGAAATTGGAATATTTATTGTTAGACAGTCACAATTTTGATTCGCTGTGATGTCCTGAAGAGTAATCGAAGCCAGAAATTTCTTGTGTAATTTATGATACTTCGTCCAATAACACTGCCATATTTATAAGAAATAATAGGGGATGGGGGGGGGGGATCTTTTGTTTTGCATTCGTTGGGAATGATGTTACGAACATATTTCAATTTGAAAGGGACTGCATGTTCAGTGAATCGATAATTTTGTGTTTGAAAGGAATGCTGCAAATCATTTGATCCACTTTTTTATTATTAGAATCTGGTGTACATGTCCGAATAGTTGTTGTGTAAGCATACACAATTTCACAAAAATATTGTGGAAATATGTGTTCAGAATATGTAAGATTCAAATATTAATTGATGCTTAAAATGTCTCGAAATGATAGTGCTTTAAGAGCTATATGTAGTTGACCAATGCCATAAGAGAAAGCCTGTAGTAAATTTTGAACAAGGTCTATGGTATCCACGTTCCTACATTTCCTGTTTTCCGTAATTTTTTGGGTCGATGTATAACATATAAACACTAACATTTTTATTGAATTTCAGTAAAATCAGCTTCAGATAACTTTCACCGATGGATGCAATTCGTCGCGTAAATTTGAAATGTGTGTTTTTTTTAAACAGGCCCGACAAACATATCCTCAATACAGTTTAGAGCGGGTTTCATCATTTGCATTTTTCTTTCGAGTCTTTTTCAGTCGGTCACTGATCCCCCAACAGTTGGTTTAGTGGTTGATTTACTTAACCTGCTTCAGTGGCTGATCCCTTGTGGTCATTTGAGTGCTGCACTTTTGTTATGGTGACATGAACTGCAAAAATTTGTTGCACAAGCTTACCAATAATTTTGTCACTTTTGTGGGAGGTACTCCTGCAGGTCCTGAAATCAGAGCACAAATTGTTCCAATACACATTTTTATTAATGAAATTATGGTATAATATAAGCAAGGTGGGGTGGGGGAGCATTAAGGGATGTTGGAGCTTATTTGAAAAGGGCTTTGAACGACTCTCTCCACTCCCATCCTCACCCCCTCCCAACCTGGCTTTTGGCCTGGGTGTACTGCTCTAGAGGAATAGCTATGTTTCAAAGAATGGAGTTTTCCTTATGCATACAGTCAGCTTCAATGCCTACGCTAATATTGAGGTGTATTGCCGTCCGGAAAAGAGCTGTGTATTTTACCTTTCCAGGTGAGCTCCTGACAGCTCATCATCTGAAGAAAAACATCTGCTGATGAAGTGAAGGACACAAAAGGTATTGAAATGATAACTATGCTGGAAGATACAATGCTAAATATAAGATGCAAACAGCCGTAAAGTGGGAAGCTGTGCCAAAATGGATGGCACTCAACTTGTATGGTACCACTGAAATCTGTGAAGACTTTAGAGATTCCCGTTTGATGTAAAATTTAGGTCCTTATTATAATGTATATTAAAATATCTATGGTGAGATTTAGTACAGCAGCTTTCATAGTTTTCCATTGTCTTATTTTAGGATCCAAAGGTCAATATGGCTTGGAAATCATGACAATGCCCATTCTTGGAATTACACGAGCCTTATCCACTTATATTTGAGTAAACATTGTTTCAAAATGTATTTTTTAGGTTTTTGAACCTTAGTAAAAATGTTACTTAAGTTATCCCGTACATATCCCACTTTCCGCTAGTTTTTTATCTTGAATTATACAGTGAAACCTTCTAACAAAGACCACTCCAATGAAACACCCCCTTGTCATTTTAAATCACTTTTGAACATGGTTCACAATACTTTGGTTATTTGTACCACTCAAAAAACCCACCTGTCTCACGACCTTGACCTAAAGAAGGTCAAATGTTTGCTCAAACACATTTGACCCTGTAAAGCAAGACTGCTTGATCACAGACACCACTGTAGAACTGCCCTTTCAATCTTGTCAATGACGCTGATTTCAATAGGCCTTAGGCCTTGTATATATATATATATATATATATATTAAACTGAATTTTCACTTCAGCTGACTTGTCAGGCAGCTGAGGTTTATTGGATGGTCCCTCATCTAGTATCGGTCAATGTCGCCATCGTCAGTGCCATCCGTTAACAATTCACATGTTTGATTTCTTAAAAACCGTTATCTGGATCAACTTGAAACTTAGTGGTGTCTACCAAGGTTGTTCAAATGCTCAAGCTCCTATGATTTTTTTGTTTCTCAATGAATCTTTATGTTCAATTTTTTTGCAAAATCCACTCTGAAACAGCTCAGTCAATTGCTTTGAAATTGCAGAGGGAAAGGGCCTCCAGACCTTAATTTGTTCAGCAGGTGGCGCTGCAACTTTTGTGTGTTAAGGATACTTTTTGAGTTTTGCAAAACCGTTATTCGGATTGTTCTGAAACTTAGTGGGAATGTCGCTTGTGGGAGGGTTAAATGACCTTGTTCACCAGGTGATACTGTGGATCACTGATTTGAGGAATTTTTCAGTTTGGATATCTGTCGGTTAATGCATGCATTCCTTTTGATTACCTTTGTTAGTCAATGGCAATCCCGATGAAAATTCACATTTTTTGGCTTGTCTAAAACTGTCAACCTGATTCACTTCAACCTTGGCGTGAATGTACCTTGGATGGGTGTCTACCAGGTTTGTTCAAATGGTCCATTGTTTTTAGGACTTATTAGGAATTTTCCTGGTTTCAGTTTTTTGACAAAGTCATAAATTTTTCTGTGAAGCTATTCAGTCGATTGCTTTGAAGTTGGACACTTCTGATAATCTCTAGACCTTAATTTGTTGAACAGATGGTGCTGTATTTTTTGTATTCTTTTATGAATTTTGTTGCGTAAAAAGGCTATGTTTGGCTTCTGCTACAAAACCGTTACACACATTATTCTGCAACTTGGTAGAAATGTAGCTTACGAAATACAGCTTAAGGGTAAAAAAAAGTTGTTCACAAGGTGATAATACTCTGGATCCCAGATTTTTAAAGAATTTGTTCAGTTTGGGTACCTGTTGGTCAATGCATGCATTTGTAAGTCAATGGAGATTGCAGTGGAAATTTAGTCTGTGCATGAAAATTTAGCTGAGCACAGGATTATCGCAGTCCTTTTGCTTGATTGTTAAAAAAAATCTTTGATACATTTTTGGAAATATCTTAAAAATATATTCTCCGATGAAAGTGCTTGCCATGTGCAATTGCTTTGAAATTGTATAGGGCAATTTTGGGACCTCTGGACCTTAGTTTATTCAAAAGGTGCTACAATTTTTAGCTCAGAAGATTTGCCAGTCAGCTGAGCTTTTAGAAGGCTCAGAAAGGTAAGTTTCTGTGTTTAAATGGTCACATTCCACTAATTTTTGAATTTTTAAATAATATTTTGTTCATTTTTGGTATAATCTTAAAAAAATATTCACACCACTTGAACAATTGCTTACAAATTGCATAGATCCCTAGACCTTAATAATGCAACGGATAGAGCTGGAAGTTTTCTATTGTTAAGGGATTTTTATGTGTTTTCACTATTTTTGACTTCTTTTCTAATATCAGCACTCAGGCTATGCAGAAAACTGTTGAAAATGTTCCTTGTGGAAGGGCAAAAATCTCAAAACTTTGTTACTAAATAGGAATACTGTGAAAAAATCCTTGATTTTTAACAAATTTTTAATTTGGAGACTTTTCGGTTTATACATGTATTCCTATTGATTGTAAATAGGGATACATGCTTTCAATGATTATTATGTAAGTCTAAGGGAACTGCAATGCTAATTTACATTTTCGACTTCTCGAAAACCAATATCCAGATTCACTTCAAATTTGGTAGGGATGTACCTCGGGTGGCGACATGTCTACTGAGTTTGTTCAAATAGTCTTGATCCAGTGAATTGGCAAGTGTGTATCAGTGCATCTTGGATGCAAGATTTCCACAGGGTGCCGTTGTTCCCTGAAACAACTTTGGGGGTACATTTTACACTTTAACGCAATTTTTTAAATATATAGCATCTCGTGAGAATATTGGTAGGGACCCCACAGGCCACACAGTGGCGAGATGGGACAGCCACGACCATATTACAGGCATTCTGTAGAGGCTGTTAAAGGAGCTAAATGCTCTAGAACTAACCCCTGGAATGTATGCAAAGATTGGCCACAGGGATACTGGGAAAAGATGGCCAGGGTGGAATAGAAGAGAAAGAGAAAGAAATTGGCCCCAGACCGATGTAACAGTTTCAGTTTCTCCTGTGGGAACTGCTCCAGCCACTTGTACAGGACCAGTTCGCACACCGGGTAGCACTGTGACGACAGTCACAGGCCTTTTATATTCATAAATTCTAACCCAACAACGAGAGCAACGTTAACTACGGCAAAAGACAGAGGTTCACGAAATACCAAAATTTCAACATTCACCATCCAATAGCAATGTAGTTGATGATTACGAGTGGTTCGGGGTCGCCGTGTGGTGTGCGAAAGAGGAACTAGAAGTAGGCCCTTGGAAAGGCTCCCTTCATAATATAGCAAATGTTGTGATGCACCTCTTTGACAGAGACCACTGGGTTTTTGTAATATAGCTCGCTATTGGTTGGTAATTGCTTCTATAGACACGAAGTAACATACCCACTCACGTTAATTATTCTAAATTCAATGACATTGTGTAAAAATTGTCTAATAATAGTACGTACGAAACCTGATTCACTTCTTTACGATTGTTTTCTCTGTAATGCAGAAAATATACATACGGGGGAATTCCATTGGATACCATGTGTTAGACATACGTTATGCAACCTAGACTTCTCAACGATATGGGAAAATATCGGTTTACTGACAGACGACTTTCCAACATAAAAATTTGTCGAAAATATTATAATACATTGCATAAACCATTGACAGACAGAGATGTATATCAGTTTAGGCGCCGATAAAAAGTTATGCACCTATACAAAATTTAAGAGAAAATTTGAAATTGAAAATTACCTTCTTATTGTCAAAAATAGGTCCATAAAAAAATATAACAAGATTTAGAGTCAGTGTACACAACCTAAAAATGAAACGGGGAGACATAGGAGACCACAAAAAACACCTTTGGAAGGAATAGTTTGTGAAATTTGTAATAAAGTTGAATCTGAAATACATGTAAAACTATACTGCAAAGCATGATTCTGAAAGAACTGTGTTATTTAAAGAGATAATCTATATTTTCCCTACATTCACCACAGTTGACCATCAAGAAAAACTTATATTTCTCATGAATTTGGATGATACAAAACAAAATAATAAAATAGTAGAAACATAGTTAGTGAACATTCTTAAGAAAAGAGGATCCCTTTAATTTATTTTTAAGATTTAAAATGCAATAGTGACAATGTCATGTAACATAGCTACATGTATACAGATAGAGGTTTTTAGTATTGGTTAATTTTAATTTTTTTTTTTTTAGTGATTTTGTAAGTGTGTGTTTGATATATGTGATATGTACGCTTTCGTAATGTATGGTCCGGTTTTGTAACTTCTGTACGTATGTTTTGTGTGTTAACAAATTACTACCGTTGTATGTGTGTGGTGCAGTTCATAAAGTTTTATTCATTCACGAAACGTGCCAATGCCAGATGGAGCATGGGTACTGGCTTATTAAGAGCTTGTTCAGACAGATTAGTCATACGCAACGTCTGTCCTCAATGACGCCTATCAGTGGATCGCATCAGTCCCTGAACTAATAAAACATGGATTTGCTTGGGTCAGATCATCTGTATATAAGAGAATATCTTTTTGTCATGTTGTCCTCTGGGTCCAAGAAAGTTGATGTCCTTGCAGTTGCCATCCTAAGTTTAGTTGTCAGAGGACTACACAAAGGTATTTGGTAAAACTTTGCCTTTGGTTCATGAGGGAGACATCTCTTGATCAGTCGATCATCCAACTTTGTGGGTTTTTCCATCAAGGCTCTGCCTGCTGATTTGGATCGACAGGATCTGTACAGATCCCTTTGTCCAGTTAGAGTGCTTAACTTTATTTATAAAGAACAGATCCCACCAAGAAAGGTAGACGTTCCTTATTCCTTATTGCTACCTCTAAAGAACAAGACTTCAGTTAAGGGGATTCTGCAGGAATCGGCACAAACACTGTTCTACAACAAGGACAATCAAATTGGCCTATTTAGCGGCAGACAAGATCCCAAAGCTCAAACCAGATTAAAGCTCATGAGATCAGAGCCATGGCCTCGTCTTAGGATGTCCTTACGTAAGTTGCAATTAGTGGCATAATGAAGGTATGCTGATGGAGGACTCGCAATACTTTCTCCAACGTGTATTTATAGGACCTGAGCCATGCTGAGGGACAATTTTTGGTGCTTAAAAGCATACCGATATGCTGAATGTGTAAGCCATGATCTGGCTGGGGACCCCCTGGCTACCTTACCATCCTGCGAGCTGCTTTATTCAAACAATACACCGTAAATTCGTCCTTTAGGAATCTGTTCATTTTATGTGGAAGCTTTTAGGAACAATTTCTCTATCCTGGAGCCTGAATAATTCCCTCCTCCACTCGGTTGATAGGAAAAGTGTTTTCTGATATGTTTTTGGAGTGGGTACGATGTAAGAGTTCATGTTACTAAATCTAGTGGACAGACAAGTATGACACAAAATATGGAAATTATACTAAATTTCTCAGAACTTTCACTCTTTTCAACTTAATCTACAAAAGTGTACTCAGATTATGCTGAAAGTTGGTGGAAATGCTCCTTGTGCTGAGACTAAACAAGTTTGTACATCTATCACAAATAATGTCAATGCAACCTTTCAATGCCACCCACTCAGTATTTTTTAAATGTTAATAAAATATCACTGAAACAAATTGAGTACCGGTATGGAATCAAATTTTATTCAAAAATGACACTTCTCGGGCAACGTGGGGCAGTTTATGACAGAACAGTTGCCATGGAACTCCTTGAAAATCAGATTCTGGTATGGATTGAGTTTACTTTGGTGTGGATGAAGCTTGCCACGGAAACAAAAGAAACTGGTACGTTAGGCGGTTTATAAACAGTACCCAATAAAAAATTGTTATTGTGAACTCTTACCTCAGTCCACAGAAGCTCAATATCTGGTACTTCCAGATCATGACGACGAGCGACAACGAGCTCTTTAGATACAAAAAGGGCCACTCTGCCTCCAAGACCACCAGGGCGGTCTTTCCGTATGATATCCTGATATCCTGATATCCTGGGATACTGAGAAGAAACGTTTCAGAAAGTGTAATGATATCAAAATAGGGAGCAATATCAGTTTTTAAAGATCTTATTTTGTCGTCTGGATTTAGACTCCGAATATTAAGATGACAAAGTGCGATGTCACAAAGGTCACCGGGAGGACCGGGGTTCCAGTGAATATTTCCCGATAACAGCAGCAGCATAGGAAGAACCCGTATTATGAATTCGCTAGAACCACTATTATATTTGTGAGCATAAAGAGTAGAGATATAATACATGAAAAGTCGTACTCTTAGCTTGCGTGGATATGTTGTTCGCACAACATGGTGACCACACAACAGATATATAAAGAGATACAATGTGAAATAAGTAGGCATCATGATCAGCAGTGTAGCTTGTCGCAAGAGCTTTAGTTTAGCTGCTATCCTACAGCCTTCAAAACTAAACTACCACGTACTGACAGGGAAGGGAAACTGAAACAAGCTTTCTTCTTCTAAAAAAATGGTCATACAGGTGAAGCAAAACCCTTTGAAAGGGTTTTACTTTTCACATTTTGGTTTGATATTAGCGCAAACACGTGATTGTAGATCGGCAGCATTGCACACTAAATAAACAAATCAGAACAGGTAGATTTGAGAGCAAATCTTTTACGCTAGGGTGCAACGAGACTATATAATCAAGTAAATTAGTCTTTCTTGGGACCCTTTCTTAGTTAATTCATTATGAAACAAAATAGGCATACGGCAGATAATTTCGTTACCGGTGCCGTGGACTGAATTTCGGAGTTCCGAACGCTTTAATTAGCGGTTGCCACATTTTGACTGATCGTCAGGTGGCGCACAACAGAATGAAGCTCCACAGGTCCAGCCAATCTGTGTCCCGCAATAGACCACACCTCCAATATCACCGTAACACAACAAACAAAATGCCGGACCGTCGACCCACATTCACCGCTACGCACGGTTTCAAAGTTACTCACAAATACCGAATTTACTATATTTAAGTAGCCGAAATTTAGCATAGTCTATCGCAAGAGCAAACAGTAAACTCTGTGCTATTTTGGTGTTTTCGTAATAAAATTACTTTATGATAGATTTCAGAAGGAACCTGCATGTAGGCCTACGACGTGCCCCTGCCCGGAAGAACGACCGCCCGCCAGGCTGGTGTTGAATGTTATCACACACACCACAGAGAACACACGAGAGATAAAAAAAAGAAAGAGTTTTGTTGATTTACGGGGGTGTGGTGGTGCTTTTAATAGCCCGTCTTTGTGCTCAGATCCGGTGATAATAAATAGTAAAAATTGGTTTGTTTCTCGAAAGGCCGCATTATTTACAAAGGGTGTCTGACTCTGAGGTCTTCATTATGATTTTAATTCACTAAGGAAAATATAATCGATGCTTAAACTTGGCAAGTTTCGATTTACCAAGTTAGGCCTACAAATTACATTCATGATCATAATTAAACCTTCCATAGTAGGCCGATACTTCATTAAAATAATACGGACCCACCAATGCCAAGTTAACGTCACATAATTATATTCCTATTAAGCTGTGTTTTGCCAACGCCCTTTTAGGCTGATATTTTATCAAATGACGATGATTTGATATGTTTCTTCTAGTTCTCCCGAGAAATGGGGTTTAAACTGTCATGCTCATGTTTATTACGGGTCGCCGGGGGGGGGGGGGGGGGGGGGGGGGGGACAGCGAATGCTACCGGACCACTGTGCAACCCTGCAATGGTATCTCAACATAGAACATTTCTCCATCGAAATAAGTTTTAGCATATTAATTTGTCCATTCTTGTCAAAATTTCATGCAATAACGATGATTTCTCTTCTCGATGTATATATCTGTATTTATGTATACTCTTCTCCAGAATTGAAGGCTCAGTAAAATGCTTCTTCTTCTTCTTCTTCTTCTTCTTCTTCTTCTTCTTCTTCTTCTTCTTCTTCTTCTTCTTCTTCTTCTTCTTCTTCTTCTTCTTCTTCTTCTTCTTCTTCTTCTTATTCTTATTATTATTATTATTATTATTATTATTATTACTCCTATTTTCGCATGCTTCCGGTCGCATCCGTTCAGTGGCGCTGTGGTGCTGGTCAAAAAACACACCGGCCAGGGAACAGTGTCGGACGACCGTGAACTGCGCTGGCAGCTGTGGTACATTAGTGCGGGCGACATCGAACAGAGGAACAAAGTCGAAATTCATGTTCCATCTTACAGCCAAATGTTAGCAACGACAGTGAATTTGCAAGCTCACCCAAAAGGACCACATAATAGATCCAAGTGCTGCATCACGCTGCATGTGGAATACAGTCTTCTAAAAGAGATAATTAGAGAGCAGTAGAGGCTTCTGTTCTTGCTCTCCTCTATTGAACGTCTTATGTTACCTGATGTCGAAGTCAGTGAAACTCAGTTTGGCTCCAGAGAGAAACGCGCAGTACTTCCTTTGGTAATGCTGTGATAAACGAAGTTATGTCTTACTACCCGTCTTCCTACGCTGCAAATAAATCTCCAGTGTTTGTATGCTCGTTGCAATTGGATGCAGAACGATGTTTCGACTGTTTGACGTGTCGCTCTATTCTATAATTTTTTTTACATGCGATGTCTAATGAACGTTGGGTCTTTTTTTTATATGAGAGGTATAGTCAGTTGCATGGTATGGTAAGGCGGAACAGCGTGTGAAGTAGCTCATTCCCCATTGCAACAGGGGGGCACCCACCGAGGGAGTTCTCTTTCGATCCCTTGTCTTAAATGCTTTTTTGGACGACCTGTTGGAGGAGCTAAATAATTCACCTATTAGCCTGTATGTTGAAAGTGAACGCCTTCGCATATGCAGATGACGTGACTTTAATGGGTTCTACTATTACTGATCTTCAAGTTATGATTAATTTACGTTCTCCCTATGCAACTAAGTGGAGGTTTTCTTTCGGTATTAAAAAGTCCAAATGTTTCATAGCAGGTTTTATGCCTTTTCAGAGTACCACGGCATGGAAATATTATGGTACCGACAAAAAAAAAAAAACAAACAAACAAAACAAAACAAAAAAAAAAAAAAACAAACAAAACAAACAAAAAAAAAAAAAAAAAACAGTGTTGAATTCTTGGCACAACTTTTAATCGTTCTGGTTCAGCAGGTGATCATGTAGCTCAAAGGATTCAAAACTGCCGGATAGTTTACTACGGTTACAGTAATATGGGCTTGTGCTAACCAGGTATTCAAACGGAAACTAAGTTATACATGTGGTCGTCTAAATGTGCAGTTTTGACCTAAGCAAAACTGATTTAAAAAAACATGGAACGAGTTCAAGGGAACCTGATCAAACAATTCTTAGGTTTCGGCAAAAAGTCACGCAACAACAATCTTTTAAGTGCTCTTATGGCGCCATCTATAGCCGACGTGGTGAAGCACAAAACCATTTCGTTACTATGCCACAGAGTTTCCGGGTGGAGTCCCGGCAAAGTTTTAAGGACAGCTAAGACACCAAAAATAAATCTCACTTTCATCAATCCTAGTTAAAAACGTATTTGCGTCAGAATAACAATCATATTTGCGTGCAAACGTCATACTACAAAGAAATTATATGTGTCTGTTTGGGTGTCTGTGATGATAATTGTTGAATAAACAATTGGAAAGTTGACAGCAAACCATCCACCCCATAAATATCGATATAAGTCACTCATTATTTGTGATAAAATCATAATTGCACTTGCATCTAAATCCTGACATATTGGCAACAAAAAACAATCTTGTGATTTTTTATGACCTTTTGTGTTTGGTTTGATTTTCTGTTTTCCATCCTCAAAGTTTGACATTTCAATTTTCCCTTTATTTCCAGAATGTTATTTTTCTTCATTTCATAAGAACGAAGCAACATTTGAAAATCACTGAATCGTTTTTTGTAGTTCAAACATTACAGAATCAAAAGCGATTAACCGAATTAAATTCCGCCTGGTCGTTTTCTTGGACTAACTATTTCTAGGTAGGGCTCTCGTCCAATTATCCTATCTGTGAAAACGAGCTTCAAAGGCCTTTCATGTTGATCATTTGCCTCTGAAAGAATACCGTTTGCTCAAGTTGTGCTGATATTTGCACGAAACGGAGTAAACATCGTCCCTTAACATTTGGTAAGGTTGTCAATGAATTATTGTCCAATCACGTGAATTAAAGAGCCTTTGAAGTACGGAAAACATTATTGAGCAATCTGTAAAACGGCGACAGCGACAATGTGGTTTCAAAGCGTGACGGCATGTGGGCGGCCCTTCGGGCCCCGTGACCTCAAGCCTGGCAACAAAAGTTGTGTTGCCTTGCTTCTGCGGGGCGGCCTAAGGCCGCTCGTGGTCAATGGATGGGTGTCGGGTTTGG
This sequence comes from Hermodice carunculata, assembly GCA_964020975.1. Classification (NCBI taxonomy): domain Eukaryota; kingdom Metazoa; phylum Annelida; class Polychaeta; order Eunicida; family Amphinomidae; genus Hermodice; species Hermodice carunculata. Next base: position 56,185,092 of record OZ026612.1, read on the forward strand.
TCTGTATACTTAACTTAGTTACCTTGTCATTATTTTGTAATTATTTCCTCAGTGAGTTCCATTTATCTTTCGAACCTGAGTTTTGTATCACTATTTTACATTTTTTCTCTTATGTTCACGTTTATGCTTATGCTTTTTGATGTATTTATTTGTACTTCTATTTCCCCATCCTTGGGTTTTGAGAAAATATGTACATGGTTATTGTTGATTGAAGTGCCATTTTTTTCAGGCCTGTCTTTGGTGTGCAGGGTCACTGGGGTAATCCATCGGGGCACGAATTTTGAAGGAACATCGTCTGAGGATTCCCGCTGCTCCTGATCATTTAAAGTCTTCCTTCAGTGAACACAAAACAAGCAAGATAACTTTAAAGTATACCACTAAGGCTGTGATATGTTTGCATGTTCGCATCATTCCCCTGTCCACAAACACACTTTCGGCATGCCACTTGATTTCGCGGCTCCACACGGCGCCGTGATCCCACTCTCGTTTTGCCATGGGCCGTGGCTACCTGTAGCAAGTACGTAATTCTTTTATTGACTGTAAAGATCATGAATGACCTATTTGTCGCAATACATAAGATACAATACATAAAACAGTAAATATGCACCTGGAAATAAGATGCTGTAACTAATGGTCCTTATTCCAGAGCACGCAAGTTTCAAGTGAAACTACACTACATGAGTTACATATTTGCATCACAGATACAATATGCACCAAGAAGATACTTTACATGAAAGAAAGCACAAGACTGCATGTACAGTACAAAACACTTGGTTCTTTCGGAGACATAAGACTAATGAATTAATCATCTAGTAGCATTGAACTAAAGTTTTCTATATAGCAATTTGCCACTGTCCGCATCTTTTCTCTCTCCATGAAGTGGGAGGGGCAACAAAGTAAACGGGTAGGAATACCCCCTCTGGATCACGGGTCACTGTTAATTCTAAGGCTCTTTCCACAGACCACATTAAATTCCTGAGCCCATATCACAATCACAATAATGTCAATCATCAAAACCTTAATCACATTTATCGATAAAATGATTATCACAATCACAGATATCGGCAAATTGTAAAAGTACAATCACATTTCGCCTGTATTTATTTTGATAAATAACGCATAACAAGGAACTACCTTGATCACAAATCACGGTTAAGTAAACAGGCCCAATAACGAATAACGAAACAGCCCCCCTCCCCTTCCCAAGTAACGCATGAATATCATTTTCCACTACGCTTAAACTACACTTTTAACATATGCGATCCTCGTAGGCTTGTTTTGGCCGACAATATCTTCCTACTTCCACCTGGAACCCATGAGAACTAAGACGAAAGCGCGCTATGGCACTTATGAAGTGAGTACTTGGGACACCAAGTAGGTAGCTTTCCATATATTAATCAGCTTTAAATGATTTATAGACCCTAAGTTTGTTATCATTGTTTATTCCCTGTAGGTCATAAAGACTGTCCGATATGTATAGCTTGTTTAATTTCTCTTTTAACTCACCAATAAATGGTTTCTGATTTACAATGTTATGTTCCATCCAGACATCAAACATACTAACTTTAGAAAGAAAATCTTGAATTTTTTGAACACCAGTACAACTGTCCCTGTCTATTTAGTATTACCAAAGTATTATGTGCATTTCTAACTACACTGTTTATTGGTAATTTTAACAATGTAATCTAGAATTTGATAGATCGCATTTGGTACCTGGGCTGAAGAGGAAAGCGACCTGTATCACAAAATACCCCCAGTGTTGGGGTTTGCTTGCGGACCCCAAGCATTTGCTTTAAGAACTGTAGCTAAACTGTTTCCAAACAGTTAGTCACGGAGTTTTGAAACCATACTTCACTACCATATTCAAGGATTGGTATTATTTGCGCATCGAATAATTTCAAAGCTGTTGGCGTGTGCTTACACATGCTAGTGTACACCAGTCTGTTGCCGCCATACAAGGCTTGCTGGGCTTGCTCACGAGAAAAGGAAAGGTTTTAGCATGAAAGCAGTTTCATTAATTAGAGGCGAATACCACACCACGATATTTATACTCGGAGACAATTCCAACATCCAAATCGTCAAATTTGAACATACAGTGGTCACTATATTTCAAGTTTAAAGATCATAACTTTAGTTTCAGGTAGACTCACTAGTAAATGCCATTTTTTACAAAAGAGTAAGAGGCCATCCAGTTTTTTTCTGCAGGTCTGTTGATGTATTTGCACACAGTGCAAGGTCATCAGCGTATAATAAATACGTCATACATACACACACACACACACACACACACACACACACACACATATATATATATATATATATATATATATATATATATATATATATATATATGATACAGCCACAATCCCTCAGCATTAGGAAAACAATCCTCGAGTTCATATAAACATTCTGTAAACTATTTAGGGCTAATAACCCCACCCTGTAGAACACCCACTTCACTTCTAAATGCGTCACTTAAACCCAGACGTTCAGATGTCCACATGCCTGTGTGTGTGTTTGAGTTTTTGTCATATTCCACTTTAGTTAGGAGCTTGAAATTTTGCCAACTTATAGAAAGGACATTTATCTTGTGAAAACCGTTAAAATTTAAAAATCGCCCATGCAAAGGTTTTTGATGTGTTAGCTGTGCTTAACATATTTATTGGCAAAGGACATTGCTACAGTAGTCATTAGAAAGGGACTCTGATCTGGCAACTTGTAGAGTATAGGGTCTCTCCGGTAAAATATATCTTTGTGACACCTTGCCTACAGAACCACACAATATGTAGTCCTAGCTCAAACGGCATAGTTGATTATTACATCAGCTTATTTTTTCGGACAATTGTTTTAAGCCCTGGTTGGCCGAACATGTGCTCACTTCTCTCTCAACTAAGGCCTTCTAAGTCCATTTGTCTGTAGCGGGGTCCTGGGATCCGGAGACCACGTACATTGGATCTCCAGTGCTGTCGGCTCCCAAGCCCTAGTCTGGTGGACACAATCTTAATTTCAGTGGCGGTGGTTTCATTCTCAGGTTCTGGGACCCGGGGGTTTCCGGGATTGGCGGTGTGCTCGGCTCCCAGGCCCCAGCCTGCTGGATAAATTAAAATGCGGTGGCGATAATTCCACATACATGTGGTACCCGGCAAACATGAGCATGCATTTTGAGTTTAACATTCATTTAATTTTAGTGCTTTGTTTTTATCACTGTAGCCTATAATCGGGTTTGTTGTTTTGTGTATATTTCTATAATTTCTATAATTATTCATTTCAATGTGCATTATATTTCGTCGTTTCACAATGGTTTAATATATATATATATATATATATATATATATATATATATATATATATATATATATATGTGTGCGTGCGTGTGTGTGTGTGTGTGTGTGTGTGTGTGTGTGTGTGTGTGTGTGTGTGTGTGTGTGTGTGGAATTAAGGTGAAGGTCCTTCAGGCACATAAACTCGTTAAGATAAATCAAATTCTGCAAGAAAATCATGCAAGCTGGAAATTGGGCCTATTTGTTTTTTATATGTGTCCAAAGTTCAATATGGCAAGAATTTTCTGGTATGAATAACTGTAACTATTTGAGCAATAAAATATAAAGTGAAAGTCCTCTGAGTCTTGTGTATGTAAAGACCCGAATGATACCGTGCGATGATTGATGAACTCTGTTGCTCACAATTTCATTCTCATTTGTTCAAAATAATTTTAGTGCAAAACACTACTTTCAGTGGGGTATGTCATCTGACGATATATAGTATATGGCTAGTTGTCACGAAACGTGAACAATTGGGTTTTAAGTCTCTAGTATCATAAATTTAACTATTATGATTGTATAAGTACCGTTATCTTATGTCCCACGATGAGATCTTTCGGGGGATATATGGTTTTGCATATCTAAGATCGAAACTTGTTTCTAGTTTTGTTGAAACTGTGCCAAATTTTGGCGATTTTTGTGTCATTTTTATTCAATTATTTTCTAAAATTATGATTTACCTAAATACAATGCTATAATATCTCCAGGTTATAATGAAATTATAATTGCCAATGTTTTGTGAATAAAGAAACAGCAATGTTTACATATATGATGGAGATCGTAGATTTTGGAAAATAGCTTTATGCTGGTGTACTTTTTTGAAACCATGAGTATGCGCTCCTTCAGGCATATCTATCTAGAAAAGAAATGAGTTCACAGATACTTTATAACATTGAATATTAGGAGCTTGATAGAGGCACATGAACCGATCGCGTTTTGCAATAATTATTGTAAAGATGTCAGTATACGAATTTTTTGGATATAAATGATGTGGGGTAGTTTTTGGTGAAGCCATGGGTATGCTGTTTCGTTCTACACAGTGGGCAGCAATTTATATATTAGTGGCAGATATTACATGCAGTTTATCGTCCAACTGCGCCTTAGGAATATGCCAAACCTTGAAAACCGATATCCATTTTCCTTCCATTTATTAACCATTTCCCTCAAATCTGAAATCGTGGGTATGCTGAAGCCATGAGTATGGGATAAAAAGGTATGGCAAATATCGACTTTGGTCGCCATCTTTATCAAAACTATTCGGATGTAGCAGCACCAAATCAGCAAAAACATGATGCAGCAACAAAACCACAATGCATATATGCGTAAGTAACTTTCTTTTCCTAACAGTTATGCAAGTTTGGTGAAATTACGTTTGATCAGTAAACAGCAAAGAGGAGACTAAGGTCCATGGCAGTACTTTTTCATGAGCATTAGTTAATAATCTTGTCATAGTGATGTAGAATTGATGTGCCAAAATAGATGTGGGCGATACAAGCACAAGTTTAGCCTACTTACTTCATGTATATTAGCACAAGTAAAGTGCATACTCATGGTGTCATGCATACTCATGGCTTCATTTGTTTATCAAATCACATTCAGAGAGATTATATCTTTATGGATTGGTCATTTTCATACTATTATTGAAAATAGTGTTGGAAAATACTCATGCAACACATTTGGGGGCAATTTGTAAATCATTATGCAGTATTTAATACTTTTCATCCAATAACATTTAATTTGATATAAAGAAGCATACTATAATCTTCAAAAAATAAGGCCTAAATGAATGTGCATGTGCCAAATTAACATGATTTACATTCAAAAGCGTAAAAGCCATATGTTGAGCAATAATTTGATGATAAAATCTTTATGGGGTTAGAAATACTGATGCATTCTCATGGTTTCACGCATGCTCATGGTTTCTATTAAATATGGAATCAAAATTCAGAGAAGTTATATCTTTCTACAATTGATCATTTGATATTATCATTTCAAGAATTTGATGAGGGCACTTACATATTACTTTTTAGGGACGATTTATGAAATATTACTTTTATGAAAAAACAGATTGCTCTATTAATATTTTAAAAAATCTAATCAAACCTCACAAAACACTAAAATGATGATAAAGCTAAAGGCTAAAGTGCCAATTCAGCATTTTTCACGTTCAAATAATAAAAAATATCCATGGCCAAAAAATTTTTGTTTTAAGGCTTAACTGGTCATAAATATATCAGTATATACATGTACTCTTGATTGCATGTAGCAAACCACAATAAAATGTAATAAAGTTTTCAAGTAGGGTGGTACCTGCTATATGCATCCACTGCCATGAGCAGCCGCATTGTTTTTTTGTGGTAACTAGGCTTGGACATAGGAGTCAATTTCTTTGTAAAATTTACCTGTGGTGACAGGTCACCTGCTCTATGTGGCCACTTTTTCTTGGCAGAAGGGGTGGCCACATACAGCAGGTACCTCTGTATATCGAAAATTAATAGCCTAAAACCTAACACATTTATTTCTTCTGCCTTTTGCAATCTTCCCCAAAGTGTAAATATTTAAAATAGAATTTAATTTTACATGGATATTGCTCATGGATTTTTATTACTACATTCTTTATTTCCAGCATGATCGTCAAGATACCTTTTAGCAGACTGTACACTGAGTGAAAAAGAAGCCATGACAAGTGTATCTGAAGATAAAGATATGCTTCCAAAGAGACGAGCAAAAGTCTATGACTATATTTTGGTGAAGATCATGCCAGTAAAAGCAAAGAAGCCCCTGCATTATGTTGGAAAAATTATTGAGCCTTAATCAGATGATGAAGATGATGACTTAATGGTTTCCTTTTATCGGCAAAGCCGAAAAGAGAAAGGAACGTTAGTTGAACCTGGAGTTGAAAACATTGCTCCAATATAAAAGCAAAATGATATTGTCATGTTTCTTTCTCGCCAAAAGAGTGTGGGTAGCACTTGAAGAGTTGACAGATGTTTGCATTTCAATGTCGACCTCGCCAAATACAACTGTCATTAGAACTCAAATTCAAATGCACTAGTTTATAATCTGATTATGCGCTGGAAATAATGGAAATTGGTGCTGTAGTCTGCTGGTCATTGAAAACATGATAAGAAGCAGGGGGCTCAACTTTGCATATAATTTTTGAGGGACACGACGATTTGTGGTTCCATCAAGAACTAATAGGTGTTTTTGCAGATTTCTTTTTACGGGTTTTGCAATGTTAGTTACGATTGACTTTTATTATGATACTTTATATGAAAGACGCCAATGCTAGAGGCCAAATCCTTATGAGACATAGGGTTTGAATAAAGTACATTAAGTTAAATGTCTGAAAAAATATTTGAGAGAAAAGGCTCAGTGAGCCATTTTCTGTACTCAGTTTACCATTAAAATTATATTTTTCTAAGCAAGAGTCATGTTATTCTACCTATAGGTTTACTGATAGAATAATACTGTTGAAAATGAAACCATGGGTATGCATGAAGCTGTGAGTATGCATTGTTTTCTTTATTCTTGAAAACATTTTTGAAGGCATTGAATCTGTGTACTATACCCACATATCTTGTGCACATTGTCCAGGTTATATTGAAGACCTATAGGTACAATATAATTATTTCTAAACCTTTTTATTCCTATTATGGCAGAAAATGTGAAACCATGAGTATGCCAGCTTATCCTAGCAAAAAAATTAAAAGCATTAAGAAAATGAACAGTTTAATCACCAGAAGAGGCAAGCGAGAATACTCATTAGAAACCAAAACTCTGAATAAAATGTTCTTGAAGGTCATGTTCCTTTTTGCGTCACGTAATTCCAGAGACGAATGCTAAAGTTTATTTTAATGAAACCGTGGATATGCATTATTAAATTGCTTTATAGTTTAAATATATGAAACATATGTCGACAGTGCATATCCCTTTAGATTAGTATGCTTTTCCAGATAATCTGTGATTCACTTTGTCCATAAATCATGGACTAGCATAATAGTGACAAGAAGTGTAAGATCGTCATGTTTATTAGAGTGAAAATTTTCAATGATACCAATTATTTTCACATTACATCTTTTAACTCATTCCACCCTGATAGAAGACTGAGTCAACAGCTTTCCTTGGCGCGCTCTGGGCGCAATGCGCCCAGAGCGCGCCAAGGAAAGCTGTTGACCATTGGCATATAATTTGGAATGATCTTCCATGCAAGTTTCATCCAAAATATTGAAAAATAATCCCTAAATTAGTAAAATACAATTAGCAGACGACATTTAGATATTAGCGGGAAAAAGCGTCATCAGGGTGGAATGAGTTAATTTAGAAATAAGATATTTGTCCATAATGCAGTTTATAATAAAGTACATGATGTACAGAGATTAAAAATATATCAAGAAATGTCTTGTAGAATTTTTCATCATTATCACTTCATACTAAAATAAATAAGTCGTGTGCATACTCATGGTTTCAAGTAGTTTGTATCTTAATTGACAGTGCAACCGTACAGTTCTAATTTTCGGAATTAAGTTACCCAAATTTTTCCACAACCTCCCTAACATGTATACATTATATACGCAAAAGATAGTAATCCTAGCATAAAGTTTAAAAAAACCATGTCTGAACCCCATTTGTTGACGTTTCGTGACAACTGGCCATATACTTAAAACCCGTCTACAGTCTATAAATGCTCGAATAATTTCTCTTCGTCACTGACAACTCGGCTGTCAACAGCTTGCGGTTATTTTTGCCTGAAATACTTGATTATTTTGCCACATAGTGCTAACATCTGACCGATTAGGGTTTTTTCGGCCAATCTAGAATAACAAACGTTAATTCACGATTGACATGTGAAATCAAAGAAAAGAAACATCTCAATGGTCTGATTTTAATACTTTATGACAGGGAAAAATTCAAATCTGAAGACGATACTATGCTGTCTGTAAAGAGTATATATTAACCTGATGGGCTTTCTCTAACGCTTTTATTTAGTATTATTTGTTGATACTGCATGGCAACAATGTTAAAGCGGAGCGGTAATACTTTGATTTCAGTTGTTAAAGGTGGCCGGTGGAATCTCCAACGATAAGGGTATGGTGTACTTTGGCGTTATGTTGTAACTGGATTTTTATATATTTATAACCATTATACGCACCAAGTTATGTATATCTGGTGTCGTTAAGATATTAATATATACATTGTAGAAAAAAGAAAGGAAAAACTTTTTGCTGGGTCTCATTGGGGGATCACATACAGCTGAACCATCAAATGACCACTGTAGAACAACGTCACTTTTATAGAGGCCGCTCGCAAAGCAAGATGTGCTCCGCTTTTGCTGCGTGATTTCTCTCTTGACTTTTAAGTAATCATATAGTAATATATATACACTAACTTTACAATATTGGGCGCATAGGCCCCCCCCCCATACAACAATTAAAAGCGCCTGTTGAGAAGCACTGTCAGAACACGCTCATCCAACGACAGTTTCACTTGGATTTCGTGAGCAAGTATTCCAGGATGTCAACCGAACCATCGCTTGTAGCAATATCATCTGCAAACGTTGGTCAGCCGAGCTCCCGAGAAGACAGTTCTCACAGGCAACAGGCAGTGGCACTGGAAAAAGCAGGGACGTATGATGAAATCTTTTCCCAGAAACTGCTTCAGCAAAGAACCTTGAGTAGACTCAAGAATTTTCATGCCAACAGATTATTTGTTACAAGTATCAGGACCATACGTCAGAATAGGAACCCAAACAGTATTCCAATATGTTTTGGCGTCTGTTGCCAAGCCTGGTACGACACACCAATGTTGCTTAACCCATATAAGCTTTGTATACATGAGACTTTGCGTTCAATATGGTGGTTTGAAGAGTTCGTAAAAGTAAATCTAAAACCGGAATCTGAGCATTTCCTAGATGGCCTTGAACGAAACAAGTTTGGAAATATCGTCATACAACTAGACTTTCTTGTGTATAAACAATCTGCCACTTATTTGCATAGTTTATACACATACCAATAAAAGCTTGTAGCTCGCTTACATTGGAACTGAGCAAGGTCACATTGTCTGCAAATCCAAAAATACCGAAAGATTCGTTACATTTAGTCCCACCTTTATCATTGGTACATGAATTTATAAGTGATGACAATAGTATCAGTTATCTAAGTGGCTGTTGCTAATGATAAAGTGTTGTTGACAAACTAAACCTTAATGATGACCGGAGGGATTTCGTTGATCGTACAGGCAATAATTCAGACAGAGCATCTCGCGCTCTGCATACTACCTGTTTTATATTGCCTTTATCCTCACGCTGAACTGCGATAAAAACAAATGCATAGCTTCCATGACAACAGCATGCATCAATTGGTTCAATGTATTAATGTTTCATTTTACAAGTGACTTCACTTTGCTACGTCTAAAAAATTACAATTATCATGCTCAAAACTGTAGTCATTATGTCTGGGCGCGAACTTAGACATTTGTCTTTCGAAGAATTCTTTCTTTCTTTCGGATAAAATTATTACGGAGTTTTTCCTGGACACTATTATTCCAAAAACCACCAAACTTACCGTGGTGACTGACCTACCCGTGAAATTGTGCATATTGTTTGGAATAGTCATGTTGTTTAAGATTTTGCAAATTAGGGACGATTAAAATTTTAAAAGTTCCATATCTTCCAAACTATTGCAGATGGACATCAAATTTCAATGTATATGTAAGTGTATGTGGCGCCTGCCGCTAGAGGTAGACAACCCCATGGGGTCACTGCCTCAGCACTGGGCATGAATGTGTGCACAGCTGTGCGTGTGTGTAGGGGAAGGGGGAGGGGGTCTGAAAGAAATATACAAGTGACAATGGTGACAGCAGCATTTTCATGCTTGGATGATAACTGTCAGGCCATTTTTGTATGTGGCTGGTGGCCCAGGGTCCCTGGCCAAAAGCAAATATGCATATCAATTTCCCGCCACGACTGAATACCTGTTTGCCTAGTCTCACTTGGCGTGATATAGCGAGATACGGGTCGGTACCTGTGGGGACAAGCGGCATATTACTAATATTTTGGAAATAAAGAATACTTATTAAAGGGAGATGGAAATTTTTTTTATATATGGCGCGGGAAGTACTAGAAGAATACCCGTTTGACATTTGTGAACTTAAATTTCTAAAAAAAAAAAAAAAAAAAAAACAACAACAAAAACAAAAACAAAAAAACCTGCAAATTTTGTGACAGTGGTGTGAGCCGCTCGTCCCCCGTAATCGCCTGAGGTCAAACCCGTGCTTTGTCGCGTGAAGTTAATATGCATAAGGCGTATTGTCAAAGGGCCTGGGTCTGCTAAGCAGGCAACAACAGCATCACTTTGAACAGGGATATACATGTGATGTAGTTTTCTGCTATACAATTTGAAAGAGGGGATTACTGGGCTCTCTCTCTCTCTCTCTCTCTCTCTCTCTCTCTCTCTCTCTCTCTCTCTCTCTCTCTCTCTCTCCCCTTCCCTTATTAATTTCTTATGTTTATAAGTGCAAAATACAAAGATTGTGACAGTTTTAGCCTGGGGAACAATTTATGAACATTTTAAGCAAATGTCATTGGTTGTCCTTTCGATAAGGCTCTAGCAAATATTGTAGTAAGTGTTTTGATCCTTTAACCTTGACCTTCAGCACAAATTTTGATATATCTTGTAAACTGACTTTTGTCGCTGTAGTGCTACATGTTTGTTCGCTTGTTCTGCTCATGAAAAAAATCCGTAAAAAGAAAACCTTTCACAAAAGAATTATAACGGAGGTTCAATGGATTTTTCTCCAAAATAGTGAATTTAAAACTTGAGTGAAATACTTCAGTGAAAAAAGAAACTGTGAAAATGTATACACATAAAATAAGTCCATTTGCAGTATATATATGTAAAAACTAGGCTGCCTCCGGGGCCTTGCCCTTGTTATTTATGCAAATTAGGTGAATATGCAAAAATTTAATCTGGGATAGCTTCAAATTAAACTGTTATAGAAAGAGGTGCGAATCCAACTTCAATTTATGAGTTTCTGACATAGCCGCATCCAATGAACTATGGAACGAAATTGTAAAATTTTAATTTATGTAAATAAGGTGAATACACAAAATTTAAATCTTGAATAACTGGAAAACTATTATACGTGCAGGTGCCATTCCAGCTTCAATTTGTAGGTTTGCGACATAATCGCATCCTATGAACCATGAACCAAAGTTGTTGGCTTTTAATTTATGCAAATTATGCAAACACACAAACTTGAAATCGCGAATAACTTCAAAACTATTATAGATAGTTGTGTCATTCAAACTTCAGTTTGTCAGTTTGTGACATGGCTACATCCAATGAACATAGAACCAGAGTTTAACATTTAAATTATAAAAATTCGGCTAATAGACAAAATTTAGATTATGTTGAACAATGGCAAAGAGTAGCATTTCACACTGTTCTCATTAAGGCATCCAGACACATAAGTTGTGAAGTAAATCTTCTTTTCTAGCTGGAAGTTTGCTTTTCTCACTATGTATCTACGGTAAGCAACATCATACCGTTTTTTAATGCACCATCGTGTACATGAAACAAAACCTCCTCGATAAAAGATAAAAACGACAACAGAAGTTGGCAGTGGTTACATCATTGAAAGAAAATGCTTTGAATGATTTATTACATTCAGTAAAGACCGCAAAATATGAATAGACACGTCACGGATTGTGAAAACACAATTTTTCCAAGGGAGAGGTGACGTTGTGGTAGAAATATAAAGGGATAAAAGTATATGACCACCAGCATAAGCAATAAAAACAATCATGAATAACTCCAGCGCCAGATTACACCCAAATGTTGACGTCAATTTTCATTGCAGTCGCGAATGTTCCAGGACCTGAGTCAGCATTTGCTGCGTGTCCAATCACAAATGAAATGGGCAAAACACTATCTGCTTTTACAACTTGAAATAACGCTTGTGATACATTACCAGACCAGGAATCTCGTATAGGAGTGGTCAACGGAAAAAAACCTTCTGCAATGAACCAATTTATTTTCATTGTAAAGGACCAATATATGCTCGTGCATAACAATTCACACAGACACACACATACATACATACACACACACACACATATATATGTATGTATGTATGTATGTATATATATGTATATATATATATATATATATATATATATATATATATATATATATATATATATATATATATATATATATATATATATATAAGTGGAATATGAATCTACCCATGGACCATAAGGTATTTGGGTTTTGATGGGTTGCTGTAGGCTTAAGATCCCGAATATGATGAAACGCTCAGCATGGATCCTATATAGCCATACATACCATCAACATATTTCTGTGCATTTATTAAGCGGAAAATAGTTTGCAATAATTATACTCACGGCACTGCTAGTAATTATACTTCGGTCAGATTGACATATACTATACTATGGTAATGATACGGAAGTTATTTAAAGCGTGTGTGTCAACACACACTTTTCTGTTTATCCTGAATTTTCTTTCTTTCTTTCTTTCTTTCTTTCTTTCTTTTTCTTTCTTTCTTTCTTTCTTTCTTTCTTTCTTCCTTTCTTTCTTTCTTTCTTTCTTTACCAGCGAATTTGTCCGACACATTTTTTATCTAACACTATTATACATAGAAACTCCAAACTTGGCATGATTGTACCTCCATGCAAGGAGTTGGGCCTTTTTATTCAGAGGAATGAAGATGTTTAAAATAATGAAAATTAGAGGCATTTGAAATTTTAAATCTTGAATATCTTCAAAATATTATAGATAGAGCTGTCATTCCGACTTCTTCTAGGGGGGTTATTGACCATTGGGCATCTAATGAATTTAAAACAAAAGCTGTGGCAATTTAAATTGTGCAAAATAGCAGCATTCGAAATTTTTTAACTTGAATATCTTCAAACCATAATAGTTAGAGATGTCATTTTAACTATACTCGGCGGTTGTTGACCATAGCGCATGTAATGGATCTAAAACAAAAGTTATAGCAATTTAAATTATGCTTATTAGCAGTATTCGAAATTTTCAATCTTAAATAACTTCAAAGCTATTATAGACAGAGATGCCATTCCAACTTCTACTCCTGTGTTATGGAATAGTTGTACATTGCCATACGAATATGCTTTGAAGACACCTACACTGATTTGCTATGCAGCGAATCATTTTTTCTAGTTATCATTTTTTTTCCACACGTTCCATCCTTGGCGATCTCAGGAATAGACGATTTGGGGATTTTGATGAGAAACTAAAGAACTCAGATTTATTGTATGTTTTGGCTAAATTTTATGGTTTCGTTGATGGTTGCTAAAATATGTTATTTGAAAGGTGACATCGCCCAATGCCTAAGTAACGAAGCTTGTACAATTTTTCATGATGTTGGTCGTCAGTTTCTCAAAGATGCCTTTGACCTACGAATTCCTTTAACCTAATTAATACTTTTGACGCTAATGGCTTAGCGGCACCTCTGTTGCTATGCTTGTCAACGTGACAAATCCGTCTTTGGTTCCAAGTTTCAGTGTAATATGTATTTTAAGCTAAATGTATATATTTCTATTATGTGTGATATCTTTTCTTATATACGTATAGTGAATCATTGTACATATATCTTTTATTGGATGCGCCTGTATTACTACCCGGGTGTTTGGCGCCCCGATAAATTCTGAACGCATAAATAATAATAATGTTGACTATGGGATGACGACTAATTACTTCGATATAATTGGTTTAAACATGTTTTATTTTCAACAGCAATTGGAAAGAAGGCGAAGCCTCTATTAACCCCTCTTGCAAAAAAAAAAAAAAAAAAAAATGAAAAGAAGTACGAAGTAATTAATTCTTCAGTACGTTTCGAACGTATGTTCGCCGTAATCTGTAGAGATTGGGCCCATAATGGAGAAACTATGGTGGATTTATGGTTGACTGCAAGGGACTAGGCAGAATCTGAAACAAATTTGAACAGCAGACGCAGCAGCATATCATCTATTGCAGTAACTAGTCACTAGAAATATTGGTATGGCCATATTATACACCTGGCGCTTACCTATTTACACAAAAAGACTGGGTCAAAACCTTTATTGGGCGTGCTAAAGGTTAAGGAAAAACTTTTGACCAGGGATATAGTATTGTGATGGGATTCCTGACAATGTTTCAATCAAATCTTTTGATAAAGGCTGAACATGGAAAAAAAACAGACCTCATGTGAAACTCCCAGTCGCTGATGACCGGCTTGACTGGAAAGTGTGAAGTGAAAAATAGATGTTACATTAACCACTGCACATGGACGGTACTCTCTGCGCCGAGGACTGTGGCAACTAATACATTATAGATCGGCAGGCAAGCTGCGCACTGCATGTACAAACACCGAAAAAGCAATATCGTTTATTTCCATTCGGGTTACACTGAGTCAAGAATAAATACAATGGACTGGGCCGTGTCTATTATGGCATTCACGCATACCGGCCTTCATTGAACCATTTTTTAAAAAAAACTTCGTCGGAACTAGGATCTGGTGCAGTTGGTATGTGCGTTTCCCATTTTCGGCTAGGTGATTGGTACCGAAGGTCGCTGGTTCGAGACCTGGCCGTTCCGTGGTCACAAAACATAAACTTTAACGCTTCAACATCGCCGTTATATCGTGGGGGAAAACCCAACCTGTTCGTAGAAGTGTAAGTCGTAATAAGGTCTGAATAGCGTTTTCGAGTTTATTAACACTTCATCTAAAAACCTGTTACATGTTTCGGCGATACCAAAATGTACGACTCCCTTCCCAATGCATTTTAATGCGCCAAAGATGGTGTAAAACGTAGTGTTCCTGTTGCCAACTTCAAGCCGATTATTTTGTACTATCAAATTACCATCGCTGTTTTGCTACGTTCAGGAATGAAAATAATCTTATATACACTTACTGATTGTGTTTTCAAACATCTGTTAAAATGGGAACCCGATTTGTTTATACGTACAACAAAGAATAGCGAGATTGCATGAATTCTTTTAGAGTTAGGATCATACCAGTTCCTAGTTGCTAAACAGGCCCCTCTGGCTGAACTCAAGGTTTGTAAGACAACTGGTCTCGACAGCTTTCAAACCAAATTGTCAAAAATAGCTTCCTCATCCAGATGCAACAGGCTAGCGTACACATTTAACAGGTTGTTACAGACCAGATCTTTACCTGATGAATGCCATTCAGCCAGAGTCTCAGCGATCTTTAAGAAAAGAACTGGAACTGACGTCGGAAATTATAGAAAAAAAATGTCTACACTGTTGTTCATTCCATACTTTTAAGTAAATTCATTAAAAGGCATCAAATGAACATGTTTGGTTCAAGTTTTATCGTATTGTTTGAGTTCAGATGGCCTACAGCATTAGAAGCCGTTCCGAACCCAGTCAGAAGGATTGTGTGCCGGGGTGTGCATGATTATACATATCAGTACCAATTATGGCCTTTACTCTGACACACACACACACACACACACACACACACACACACACACACACACACACACACACACACACACACACACACACACACAAATCTAAGGGTCTTAGGTCATCTAACGTTATTATCTTAAACTGATTGAAACCAGATTTGTTTACAATGACATAGTATGCATAAAAGGAAAGCTGCTTTTGCGTTTTGAAAAATGATAGCTCCTAGGCACGTTGAATAAAGAAAACTTATGCGCACAATATAAAGAACTTATAAATGGCAAAATATTCACTAACTGGAAACAACAGAGCAACCCGTATAAAATAATTTTACAAAAAGTAATGCGCTATCATGTCACACCGTGAGCAGTTAAGGTTTACAATTTATATCTTATCAGAAGTTATCATGCTAGGTGCGTTATTTAATCAGATAATTATCGTTTTTTGCAGATACAAATCATACGATTTGGTAATAGTAGAAACTTGTATGGAAGTTACGAAGTAAAACAGGAGGCATGTTGAGTATTCTTTTCATGACGCCAGCAATTTTATTTCTATACCCGTAGTGATTTGCAATAAGGCGACCAGGAGCGAGTTATAATCAGATATATCACAGGTGCAAGGCCATCGAAAATTCAAAATTGCCTGACGCAAAATATCATCTGAAAATGGTATCAATCAGCAAATAATTTTCAGTCACGCAGAATATAGCACCAATTTTGGTTAGGAAACATCCTTGTTGGGTTGTTGTGGCAATTGGACGTAATCAAGAGCAAAACACGTTCCGTTGAATAACCGCGTTAAGTGTACGATTTCCGCCCAGTTATTTTAATAAACCCAACATACAAATAGTCCGCAAAAAATCCATTTTATTAAACAAAGTTTAGAATATGGTTGCCATGGTAACGGAATATTAATGAGAAGGTCTTAATTTCGTATTTTGACTGTTGAAACTGTTTTCCAGTTCTAAGGATAATGGTCCGTTTTGATTCTTTCAGATTTAATTCTGAAATGGAAAGAACAGTTTCACAGATCAAAATTGTGATCATTTTCTGCAAAAATCATGCAGCCAATTGACATTTTTAAACATTCATTGTTGGGCATTCCGTCCAAAAGTGCACTGTTATTTTGTTGATATTCATATAAACTAAATTCTTTCACAGAATTGGTCAATACCAACAATGAGGATGATGTTGAATTCTAAGTATAAACCCTGCGGTGCCCGTGACTTACTCTATTTTCTAAAGATGATATGCAAAAATGATTACACATGTTAACATGCAAGGCATAGATGCTCGTGTTTTTTTACAAATCGAAATCACAGTGGCTCATATCAGCTCAGCCGTCGGCTAAAGTTGTGTCATGTCTGCTGGCAAACCTTCTTAGATACTCATCATAAGCTGCCATTTCCACTCAATAAACCTTACGTTACTCTTCCCGCTTTCTGTAACATGACCGACTCTGCACGTACACATGTATTTTGGTCAGTTTTCTTTTCATTGTCCCTGTGCTGTTATTTGTTAAATTTGTATGCTCTATTTGGACCAATAGAAACTAGTTTTCTCACAAACTCAATTCAACATGTGTTACCCTGGTCAGTTGGAAACTACATGATAATTAGAAAAAAAATCAATTTGCCCGAGTTCACAATGTCATTGGCCTCTGCCGGCCATCTAGCAAGCGGATATTTTTATGTGGGGAGAGATATTGGTATACCCCGTGAAAATTGACGGGACGGCTACAATAATGTTATGGCTGAAAGACCTTGTCAAGTGCGCCTATTTTCGCGCTTTGGTAGCTCATCAGCGCAACGGACACCTGCATGAAGAGAGATAATTCAATGTTCTTCCGCACTTTTCGTTTAAAATGTGTCCTGATTATAAAGTTAATAAGGAGGGTTCTGGGAGAAGATATTTGATATACTAAATCTTTGGGTTGATTGTAAATGCCGCATCGTGGAGTTTTAGTCCTGCTTTAAAACCTGATTGTGTGAAATGGATCTAGCTTCAATGAAGAAATTGAAGAGAATGCGCCTCAGCATGTGCCGATATAGATTGCAGTCGATGATAATAAGAAGAAATATTTGATCACGCCGTGGTGTCAAAAATAGTGCTTTTAAATTGCAGGTGTTCTTGTAGCAGTATACTTGAAGATGGGACTGGGCGAATGTATCAGCATTCGAAGTAAAGTCTTCTTGTCTAAACATAAAAATTTGATCGATATCTTTACTAGAACGCATGAAAAAGAATAAGAAAAGAGTACTATGCAAATAAAATCTAGAATATTTTAGACCTGTATCTCAAGTGTAATCTTTGATGAAGCCACATTGTGAAACACCTTATACATGTTATACTGCATGTAGCGTTTGATGCTTGCGAGGCACAGCCTGCACGGTCCATTAGTGGAAGAAATAACTTGAGAAGGGAATATTTTTCAAGCCTAGCTTCATCTGTGAATTGTGATAGCTGCAAATTAAACAGTGATGAACAAGGCTGGCCTCTGAGATAGACACACAAAGACTTTGATCAAGAATGCCATTCTCCACGTTTGGTGCTTTCCGTGGGCTCATAATCAAGTAGAAGCAATTTGTGGGCGTGACAGTGGGTTGAAGGAACCGGCAACATTTAACCATTAGACAGATGAGGCAGCATATGGGACACTTGTGTAAACAATCCACGTATTATCAGTGCATTTGCACCAAAGGCAGTATAGGTAGTGCTTCAAATTAATATAAGGAAACTGAGTATAATTGTTAAATTACAAAATATAAGCATTTTTCCACGTGACGACACGACTAGCTAGTTGGGGCAAAAGCCACAGAGTGTAATGCGTTGCGTGGTTTCATTGCGGGAAGAATAAAACGATGGAAACTATATGGATACAACTCCCTGCGCTTGCATTTGCGGTTACTTCAATTGCAACCAGTACCATAACGCATTACATCATATATGAGGTCTGCTTGTACGCTTAGTAGGTTGGAAAAATTGCCAACACGTTTCACCTTTCCGAACTATTACAGCATACAGACGAAACTACGTGGCGTTTTGTGGTTCTAAATGACAACTTAATGTTTAAGTCGCAATTTATGTTTCATGCTACGGAGCATTTTATAAGTATGTGGCAATGACGTCGGTTTTAGTCGCCATGGGTGTTACCTCTTTAGCCAGAGGTAGGCAGTATATCAATACATGGCATTGCATAACAGGGCATTTCTGGGAACTCCTCATCTATAAATCAGATGCCACAACATGTGCGAAGATAGCCTTATGGTACGCACATCCGTCAAAGACAAATGCAGTTACTTTAACCCACCATTGCACTTGGGTTATATCGACTATAAATCAAGCGCCTCGTAACGATTAAAACTGCTCTTTATGCAATTTCGGTACGCATGTTAGAACCGCAATAAATCGAGCTTGAATAAATTGGAAATGAAAGTGACCCGGATTTACAAAAGGTGTACTATATATTGTGCTATTAGTATATTGTGGTCTAGCGCACAACCGTTACACAAACAAAGAAGGAACCGTGAATTTGAACTTACGCGTCACAACAAACAGTATCAGGTCAAAAATGCTTGAAAAGCGAGACAAAAACAGGAAAAATAAAAACGTATGGAACGTATCTAAGCTGCACAAATGTATCAATATTGCTGTTAATATTAATATATAAACACACCACTTATGCGCATATATATATATATATATATATATATATATATATATATATATATATATATATATATATATATATATATCCCATAATAAGGTCTGGAAAAGGTAAATAATACATTCTGGACATCGTTTCTTCTCCGCTCTCATGTATTACTGTGACATCACAGATGGTCGCTGATTTGTCCCCAGCTAAAGGATGACCACTTGCAGCTGTATATCAGACTATAAAACACATTCTGTCGTTTTGACACACTTTGGAGAAATAACACACACACACACACACACACACACACACACACACACACACACACACACACACAAACACACACGCACGCAAAATCAGTTTATTAATGCAAAGGCCCGTTTGGTTCACACTGTACAAGTTACGTTCAAGATTCACATTGCGTTAGTTGCCGGGACCGATAGATATAATAAATGCAATCACATTTTTTGTTCTTAAGGACTTCAGCTGCAGGAGTTAATAACGTTAGTGTATCGTAGGTTTACGTGGTCTGGAAATGCAGTATGAACTCCAAGCCGCCAAGTTGAAGCATGTGAATGATCACTTTGTTCACAGCGTACGGAACTGTCACAAATTACAATTGTTGCCACATTTCCAAAAGCCATTTAAATTCCTATCGAAAGCAGTAAATCGCCAATTTGCTGTAAAATCCACCAGGGAAACGTGGAACACTAAAGCCAATGTCTGCAAAGTAAAGACATGTGAACCCGGATCAACACTCACAGTTAAGTATATCATTATTAAGGTCCGTCTGCTGCGAAAATTCTTTATTGACTGTTTCATTGTTTTTTTCGTTTCTACACTATCAAAATCTTTAAATGGAGGCCACACCACCCAAATATTTACAATGTGCATTTGAAAGATGGTTGTCAACACATCATGGCACTATGCATCCACGAGAAAACAAATCAAATTAACAACAGCTATTAACTTTGTAAAGTGAAAAAGATATTTTGCAAGATGATTTCCAGCATGATATTTTGTACCATATTTGAAAATGTGTAATGAAACCATTTAAGAAAAATATCGTGGACTTTACAGATCGACAAGCATTCAAAATTAAAGGATGTCTGCCAATATAATATAGGAAGAATGCTTGAGGAAAAGGTCAAAGTTTTTCAAAGAGTCAAAGGTTTACAACAGCATGTAAAACCAGATAAACTATGGTAAAAATTAAACAAGATATATGGACTCAATGCAACATTTATTTTTTCAAAAAGTCAATATCAAACAAAAGCAAGTGTGCTTCAATGGAATTTCTGCCCCTTTTCTCTGTGTCAACCAATACATGCTTGCCAAATCAAGCAAAAGCTGGTTTCGCCCGATAATAGGACGTATATATTTATATTAACTAATATTTACAACAGAACTGTCCTGCTAGCCTTTGTTGCTGGCTAAAAGAACCAGGTAACCGCCAGCATGAGGGCACATAAGCAGGAAATGCTGCCAAACCACCCAGAAATAATACTTTTTATACAAAACAAACGGCAATGTCTGAATATTTCAAGCTTTCTGTTGGTCTTAAAAATAAGTGATTCACTTGTATTAAGCGTTTTGGTTTCCCAAGTCAATACTTTGATTAGAGAGATACATTTGGCCCTGCTGAAAACATGGATCTGCCCGCGACTCCTTCCAGTCAAGTTGCTTTCTAAGGAACAGGGGCAGCACATGGTCTCAATCAATATGAATACGCCCTGTTGGAATTTAAAAAAAAATTCCCATCAGTTAAAACCACAAGGCCATGCATCCAGATCTGGCCACTTCCGGATATGATTTTACATTATTAGAAGCCCAGTATCATCGTGCAACGGAACAGCATTCCAAAATGCAGAATAGGCAAGATTCAGTCTTTTCTTTTGATTGCAAAATAATGGTTACAACGCCATCATCGCAACATAGATTAATATTGAAATATGTGGCAAGCATCATCGCACACAAAACGCACAAGTTAGGGAATAAAGTAATGCAGCACATCATTTGTGTTCTAATCATTGACTCAAAGAAAATATAATGCATATACCAGCTGTGACCCTTCGGCAATTTCAGAAGAGAATCATTATTGCCACACTGCACAGAAGTGTGTTTTTAGAACATTGTCGGGTATTCAAGGTAAATACCCGATACCCGAAACTCGGGCATTGCAATACCCTGGTACCTGGTCGGGTGTTACCTGGTTTTGAAAAAAATGACATGCACCAGCTGCCATTCAAGGGACCATCAATCGATCAATCAGGGAGGGCATATATGATGAAGTCAATGAACGATAAGAACAAATTCTGTCATTTTGAAGATTCATCGTACAACCACTATTATAGGTTATGTATGATAGTAATCAGGTTGTAGAGGTCGATGTTCATTGCCCGTTTAACAGGAAGCGTGTTATTACATTCGTCATTATACTATTTGATGATTAATGAACAGAAGGAACCTTTATCTGTTGTAATGCAGAATTGTAATCAGCCCGCCATATCTCTCTCTCTCTCTCTCTCTCTCTCTCTCTCTCTCTCTCTCTCTCTCTCTCTCTCTCTCTCTCTCTCTCTCTCTCTCTCTCTCTCTCTCTCTGACCAGCACCCCCGCCACACTGCAAAATCATCATGTATTAGATTGCCAAGATGTTTTTCTTAGAAAGATCCTTTTTCTTGTTTTTTTTTTTCACGGCACAAAAAGAATAAAGATATCATACATAATCATTGAATTATCAATATATATATATATATATATATATATATATATATATATATATATATATATATATATATATATATATATATTTACGGTTGCTTTTTTCGGATATCCGGTTCTTGGATGCTGGAACCGGATACCCGGAAAAAATCATTACTCGAGTACCCGACCGCTTCCAATGGTACCCAAAATGCTAGAACTTTTTTAAACACTTCAAACACAGGATATCATTTGCTGCATCTTTTTTATGTAGCGTTTAATTGAAGTTCTCGAACTAAATAAGAGCAGAAAACAAACACTCTTAGTAAAAAAGGCTCTTTTTGGGGGGGGGGTCCCTTTGCACTCAGGACACCAAGGAAAAGTATTGACCAATGCTGCCTCTACACATAAGCAACTATGCCTCAAAGTTCATATCATTTTTGCCCAATCTTGCTCATGTCTTCCTCAGTACAATTAAATTTGCACGAATGGCACCACAATAAAATCATTGTTACCCGATTTCTCGCACTTGGTGCCCTAATGTGGGGTGTGAGATCATTTGCCTGATGGTTACTTCAGGGGGAACTCTCTCTTGGTTCTCTAAACCATTCATGCCTTCAGCAGTGCTAATAAAAGAAAAAAGCCTGGCGGAGCACTGGCCGCGAACGTATTACGACTATTTATCAGGTAACTTAGATATTCGAGACCGGCCGCCATTCTTTATTCCTTTAACATCATGGACAATATTAAAAATAGTGATAAAATGCATTTATTTCTTGCTTTGAAGATAGGATCCGTTCTTAGCTTATTCTTTTACCGATGAAAGGCACTTGCCCAGAAGATTGTGATATTGCTCTTGTCATGAATTTGTCAGAATGTCCTACGCACACCAAAGAAATCTGTCATCCTTTATTACCAGTGGTTGGAAAAAAGACAAATGTCTATCCTGGGTTACTAAAGAAATAAATTGTGGCAGGGATGTGTGTATTTTCGTTCCTGTTTACATCATTTACACTCAATATATGACTTGCGATTGAAGCCAATTTGCTGGCTGATATGTACGGTCAAATTTCAGAGTACATGGATACATACAGGTATCCTTGGACGTATTATGTTCTTTCTCTTCCTATTCTTACTTACGCGCGTGGAGGAAATGTGTACAGTTTACTCAGAGCCGAGGATGTTGCTTATTATATTGGCTTACAGGCATTCTGTGTTTACTCAAGCCGGATAATGAGCACTGAATAAAAGTTCATGCGTCTGAAGAAAATGCGTGTGGTAATTGAAACCTTTAAAGCCGACTGTGTCAACTATTTTGTCTTGCACAGAACATCGAGGGAATACGTTCCACGGTTATATTTGTCCTCATATGATGAGCCCGCTTGGTGTTGGGATATGATGAACAAGAGACATTGTTACTATTCTCATTTCTTTCATTGAACTTCAACAAGGATGATACGGTAACATATACATAAACTAGAAAATGATTTGCTGCATAGCAAATCAGTGTGTGTGGGGTGGGTGGGTGGGTGGGTGTTCAAAGCTTATTGGTATAACAATGTACAATTGGTATTTCAGTACTAAAGTGTATTATCGGCACAACAATGTACAATGGATACTTCAAGTACAACAGTGTATGATCTATATGACAATGTTAGGACAGTGTAAAATGGGCACTGTAACCTCTGTGTATTCCTGCCGTATGTCTTACAAAGCCCAGCCAAGCTTGTTTGCAAGCCTCTATGGTGCATGTGATTCAGGAGATGCACCTGCCAGTGTACATACAGATGTTATGCATACTAATTGGCAACATCTAGAAATTGAGTTATGTCATAGCTGAGGTATATTCAAGATTTGAAAATTCATATGCCCTTAATTTGCGTAATTTAAGTTTGTGCAGCCTTCGTTACCAATTCATCATTTGCGTAATAGTCCATAACGAAGGAGTAGAAGTTGTATTAGCATCTCTATCTATTATACTTTTGAAATTATTCCAGATTTAAAATTTCTAGTGGTGCTACTTAGCATAACTTAAATTGCTACAACTTTTATTTTTAATTCATTAGGTGCGCAAGGGTCAACACCCCCTAGTAGAATCTCGAATAACATCTCTATCTATTATAGTTTATGAGATATTCAAGTTTTCAAATTTCAAATGTTGCCAATTAGCATAATTTAAATTGCTACAACTTTTGTTTAAAATTCATTACACGTGCAATGGTCAATAACCCTGTAGTAGAAGTTGGGATGCCATTTCTATATTTTTTTTGAAAATGTTCAAGATTTAAAATTTCAAACGCCCCTAATTTGCATAATTTAAAACATCTTCATTCCTCTGCATAAAAAAGGCAAAGCTCCATGTATGGAAGTGCAATCATGCCACGTTTGGAGTTCCTATGTATAAAAGTGTCAGAGAAAAATGTCGGATAAATTCACTGGTAAAGAAAAAATAAATAAATATAGAACTTTAAGAAAAACATAAAAGTGTGTGTTGACACATAGACTTTAATAAAATATGCATCTCTGTTGCGTCTGTTTTTCAATCCCAAGTACTTGAAATATACATGTACGCACACACACACAGACAGACACACATACACATACACACACGCGTATGTTGATACATAATATAAATATAGATATAATATAGATAGATACATGAAGACAGAAAGCCTGCAGGAAAGCGCGGAGTTGATACCTTGTCGACGAGGGCTTTGTGCAGTTGTTGGTGATTCGTTCAAATACAGAAACAATTTCAGGATGTAAAGTGCCAAAAAGCCATTTGATATGTTTTTATCTGGCACATGTGAATAAATCACAATTCTGCTCGAAATCATTCAAACTAAGCTGCTACCTGTGAATATAAAAGGTCACAGGTTGCATTGATTTATGCATCCTTTTAACATTTCATTTTACTTATTTAAAGATACACCAACAAAAGGTTGGCGAAAGGACCAGAAGGAAAAATATGGACATGTCATATTTGACTGACATCCGGGAACAGCCTTTTTATCCTTTTCAGGTAATATACTTTATCAGATATAGTGAATTGCTGGTTAGATACTCTGGAATACGCAGGCATCAATTAAGGTGACACTCGCATATGTAACACAAGAAATGAATTGACTTGGGGTTGTCATCACCTTTCGCACATGAAAATAAACCCAGGTTAAATAGCTGGGGAGGGAAAATGCATAAACAGGAGATATCATTATCTGCGATCTATCTTCTGAATGCTTCCTGAAACCCTATATTTCATTGCAAGCAGGAAATCATACTTTGTACATAATAGTCAACAGACGGCAAATTCCCGTTCACAGAACACGTACATTCTCTTTTATCAAATCATTGGACTTTTTCACAAAGTAGGAGCTGACAAATTGTTGTTACTGACAGATTTTTCTGACAGATGGAAGGATATTTTAAAAGCCTGAAAACCAGGCATGATGAAATCAGCATTAAAACACTCCAATAACGTCATTGTTACCAATTATGTAAAAACCCGCCGGTATTTTCGGACCTATATCTACTATCGGGTCAACCTTGTCCACTAAGCTCCATCTTTGACTCATTGGGTGCTCTTGGCTCCTGTACCTAGTGCTGCTACTTCATTCATAGCCCAGGGGTGACTTGAGTGTCTGATTCAATATTCCTACTCTGGGGCCAAGTGCCGCCAACAACTGGTAACTTCAAGACATTGTATCTACATTTTTAGAATTAAAACACTTCAAGAAGGTCATTGTTACTAATTCTATAAAAACCTGCCGGTACTTTCGGACCTGTATCTATTATCGGGTCAACCTTCTCCACCAAGCTAAATTTTTGAGGCAGTTGGGGCCCTTGGCGCCTGTGCTCAGTGCTGCTACTTAACGCAGAGCCAGGGGGGGGGGGGTCTTCAGTGTCTGATACAATATTCCTATTTTAGGGCCCACCGCCACCCACAACTGGTAACTTCAAGGCATTGTATCTGTATTTTTAGGTAATGCTCACACCGGAAAAGTAACATTACATGTTGCATATTACATTCATTCGACAAATTAACCTTCCCCTAACCCCTTATCACATATATATCTTCGATACTACCTTTTCAAAATGTCCAATCCAGACTTGGCTGCCATTTTGAAAATTGTGGATTCTGCACCCAAAGGTTTGTAAATGAGGATAATAATGGAACGATCGTTTATGATATATGAAACCAAAAGTATATATTTTGCAAATATTTCAGAGCATCAGTAATGATAAGATATATATCTGGTCGCGATTCACTTTGATATCCAAATCAGCTGTATTTTTGTGTGACTGTGTAACTGTCCTGCAATGGCCATGTTCAAAATGGTGCATAGTTCGCTGGCTCGAGATATTGTATTGCACTTGGATTTGTTACTGACAGTGATAACTGCTTCTGACACAACCGAGCGGGCAAATATGGTTAAGGTAATAAGTCTAGTTTTAAAAGTACTTTAACGACCATTTGCCCAGGTGATTCAGAGAACGGACACCTGGAACCCATGCAGCAAAATATTATGATGAAGATTACCGAACAACTGGGGCTATGCTGTTTCACCGAACAACCATAGCTATGTAGCTATAGTGCTTCCCCAGCCCAAGTTAACACTCAGACATGTTGAAATAAAATACTGTGTTTGAGTTGATTTTACTGCAAAATAACAGAACATAATGGCCGCTTTCTCGATAATACCTTTCAACTGGGGCTAGGGCAATGCTGTTTCACCGAACAACGGTGGCTATACAGCTATGCTCTTTTTCCGGCCGAAGTTAGCCCGTCACTCTAGAAAAGGGACCCACCGCAGATTTGAGAGAGTGTGTGGTGGACGCTTTGCCTCGGTTCTGGTCCCGGAAAACATGGCAACACAAGCTGATAAGGATTACGATTGTTTCCTCCACCTCATCTACTTTTCCTTTCTTTTTCTCTTTTTTTTTCTCTAAGCCAGCCTTTATTATTATTATTATTATTATTATTATTATTATTATTATTATTATTATTATTATTATTATTATTATATTATCATTATCATTATCATAATCATTATCATTATCATTAAAGTGAAATAAACTAGTGTGTTTGAATTGACTTTACTGCAAAATAATGGCACACGACTACCACTTTCTCGATAAAATCTTTCAGCCAGGGTCGATCTATTTTTCTTAGGTAAGGGGGGCTTGAAACTTTTTTATGTTTCATGAAAATCATTTATAGTCGGGACTCGGGCCTTTTCAGTGGGGTCGGTCGGGTTGTCGGAACCACACACATATTTTTGTTAGGCCTTGGGTAACTTGGACATTTGTTGGAACATGTGTAAAATGGATGTTCTTTTTCCCCTGTCACACATTACCTCCTTTGACGTCAGTTTAATTTGTTACCTGTGCATAGCCGAAGGCACTTGTCTAACTTAAAATATTTACAGTGGGTCGACCAATATTACAAAAGACACGGAATTAAATCTCATTCCCTCACTTACTCTTACATGTTAATATCACGTCGACAAGAGAAAATTAAAATAAAGGAAGCAACCAGAATTGAATGTATGCTCGACTTGCTTGCGGGGATTTTCAAACATTCAGCACCTAATTCCCATTTTTTTATTAATTAAACCTAGCTATTTTCTTTTTAAGATGGATCCGAGAATAATCCAATCTATTCACCGTTCGAACAAACAATTACTGTGTAAATATTCATCTCCAAGATCTAATTAATATACTCATTTGACCACGCGCTTTCTGCTACACGCTGAGGCATCAAAAGGGTATATACATACTGGGTTAGATATCAGTGGTACCTCGTAATTTACCCGGGAAAGCTATCCCTTGTACACGGGAAAACCAACGATCAGAGTAGTACAAAATCAGGGGTACGTTAAAATGCGGTAGAAGAAGCTGAAACTCACCAATAGTCAAATATATCGAAGAAAAGCTATGAAGAATCTTCAAAAGCGACACGCTAAAGTAAATGTCAGGATGGTTCGAATAGTCTGTAAGGATGTTGCTGTGGGTGATTTCATGTTTTCGCGAAAAATCACGAACACGGTTTATCAAATGAAGTACCTATATCACCACCATAGCGGTATCTTATATGATCACCCAGGAAGAGACAAAGCCTGCGGAGAGGAGCTGCACTCTTTCACCCACCTTTCTTGTTATTTCATTCGTACACAGGCAGCCAGGGCGTGGCCAGAATCTCAGCTGTGAGAAATACAAAACCTTTACATTGAATGGACATGTTTCTCCAAATGTATCATAATATGATTCCAGGGTAGGGATGAGCACCATCTATTTCGTGAGGGAAAACCCGTATACAGCTGTCCAGTCACAATCGCATATATGCTCGTAAATGCTTTTTCAGTTTGGCCTCGGAATGCCGGGTCTGAACCAGTATTTCTTTCGTACATTATAAATCTCAGCACAGCACAGCCGCATTGCTTTAGCACTTTCAACATAAACATTCAGTAATGCACCAAGAATCTGCTTACAAAGACAGGTCTCTGGTAAGTTATAATAAGAATATGGTAATACGTGACACACATACAATTCAACATCAAATCTACTGCTGGCCAATCTAGCTCCTGGAGTGTTGCTGAAATCGATGGGTTGGATTTTATACAGAAAACTGCGTTTGGCTTTAAGGACTGACTTAGTTAACAAAGTGCAGATGTCTTCTTTAATCCGCACTAAACAGCCACGAGAGACATTTGGTAAAGTGACACTTTTATATATGGTATTTTCAAATGCAATTCTTTATATGTTTTCATGTGATGAAAGAATGCCGCATGGTTGAACGATATGTGCCCGGTAGAGGCAAAATTATATGTTGCATTCAGCATAATTGTTAAAGAATCTTCTATGTCAGTAAAATATAAAAACAAACGTGACAAGGGAAAAGATTGAAGGGGACAAAACAAAACATTGCCTAACCCTTTGGAAAGCCTGAAACCAGGAACTATGGAACTTTTCAAAAACTAAACGTATTACCAACTTTACTACCTAAGCTGGATATACACTGTAGATCTACGGACTTTTCTAGAATCCCTCTATACCATGGCTGTGTGACATATATAAGAATTCTGACCATAGCTTGTTAGGTTTTGTTACTTGCATAATCCTTTAAGAGTAAAATACTGGCCCTTTACACCACAATTTTTACTGTATGCTTCGTGAATTTCATCTGGTATGTCATGACTCTCTGTGAAAAATACTAATTGTCTCTCGATCACAATTGTACATACTGGAGATTATTGTAATCCCTAGATAATTTGTTAGAATTTGGGTACTAACTTCCTTATGGATAGGGCAGATTATTCTAATCCCAAGATAATGTACGATAATTGGCGGGCTATCTTGATAGGAAATTAATATCACGTTACATTTGCATTTCTAGAAAACTGCTTATAGTAGTAGGTGGGCTAGGTTAGGTTCCCATGCACATACTGCCCCAATCTATCACTCTGGTAGTTTTTGCGTTCTTTGGGGTCTGTTGATTAAAAAAAAAAAAGAAAAGAAAAAGAAAAAGAAAAAAATATTAACATTGAAAATTTTGGGTCTCACTTTATGTTTTAGACCGATATTTTAGAAACCCTATGTAACAAATTTAGACGCATTTTGAAAAAAAAAATGTAAGGACTGACTGTGTGACTGACTTGTTAGCCTACTGGGGGCTTCTGTTTAAAACGAGACCTTGAGATCTGAGGATGTTAATTTTCCTAGAAACTTTTCAAAGTGGATAAATATGTGCACCAAAACAAAGAATGTAATCTTTTAAAATGTTCTTTTGATAAAGCATGCTTCGTTAGTGCTATAACAAAGTATTAATACTAGAATATGTGAACCTTTGACCTTTGGTGACCTAAATGTTATGTTATCTTGCTGAAACTTATACCATACATACAAGAGTGTTTGGGCATTAAAATGACATATTATTTGTTAAAATATGTTGACTTCTATGTCTATGTTTCTTACTCTGCCCTGTTCACATGTTTTTTGTTTTTGTTTATTTGTTTTTTTTTTTTGTTTTTTTTTTGTTTTTTTTTGTTTTTTGTTTTTTTTTAGTTCAACAGACCCAAAGAACGAAAAGGTAACAGAGTGATAGATTGGGGGTGCATGGGGACCTATCCTAGCCCACCTACTATTGCAAGCTCTCATGGCTACGTGCGTATATGAACTGTTTTCTTATCATGGTGGAGAGTGCAGTGCCGATTACAAATCACGGTGTACCTCTGGCGCCCGAGATTTTCGGCGTGGGGAACACCAGTGTGCATTACGCAACTTTTAAAGCATCCTGGGAAATTTCCACAGTTTTATTTGCATCAAAGTTTCAAACGTACCGGGCATCATCGAAGTTATGTCTGTGTATGTTATGATGGTGGCAGTGATGATGGTGACAATATAAATTAAGATTATGGTGAAAATAACAGTAATAAAAACAAACAAAAAAAATCCCATCACATCACTTATTACTTTCTGTTAAAAAAAACAAAAACAAAAACAAAAACAAAAACAAAAACCGCACAGCAACTGAATCTTCAAATCAGTGGCAGCCAGCTGCAAATTAAACGCCACAATACTCAGCATATTAATACTGTCGCTGTATGGTCATAGTATTACGCACTTGTTTAAAATTATTTCCCCGCGTTTATTACCCATTATTTTTCAACATTCGTAGTAAACTGGAAACTGCCAGTTACATGTTAGGTCAACATTATATTGTATACTGCATGTTACATATCAGAGACAAGTCAAGTTTTTTTTTTGTTTTTGTTTTTTTCAGGGACTGCTGGTGCCATTCGTCGATAAAGCAAATGATAATGTTTGATTTAAACATACCTTGTTGATCCAAAACATCAAAATTACCTCAGCAATTGGGAAAAACGGCAAATCCCAGTTCGCTGGGTCCGTCCATGTGTTGGTATTTTTACACACACACATACACACACACACACAAATATATATATATATATATATATATATATATATATATATATATATATATTTATATATATATAGATATAGATAGATAGATAGATAGATAGATAGATAGATAGATAGATAGATAGATAGATAGATAGATAGATAGATAGATAGATAGATAGATAGATAGATAGATAGATAGATAGATAGATAGATAGATAGATAGATAGATAGATAGATAGATAGATAGATAGATAGATAGATAGATAGATGTAGGTAAACCCCCAGGGGCTACAGGTAGCAAGAAGCGGCCTGCGACAGTTACAAGCTTGCCTAATAATTGTACTTGATATCTGGTTAATATTTTCATTGCATTCTCTTGACATAAATACAAGTACAAATGACTTTCATTCTTTTCTGACTTGCCCTATAATTCTACCGTTAATATCCAAAGAATATTAGAAAGTTTGGCCACAATAATTTACAGTTTTTAGACTTGTCTCTTTTGCTACTTAACGTTATCTTTTGGCATCTTTCTGTTCTAATATTCACTTTCAGACATTTCAGGCTTACATGTTTTCTGTTAGGTAAACCCCCAGGGGCTACAGGTAGCAAGAAGCGGCCTACGACAGTTACATGTTTGCCTAATTGTACTTACTATCCTGTTAAGAAAAAATGTTTTGATAGCATGTTTTTGGCATAAATACTAATGACTTTCATTCTTTTCTGATATGCCTAAATACACATTTACTCAATATTAAAAAAATATTCAAAATTGACAGTATTTTCTCAAATGTCACAAACCTGACACATTACGTTGGCACATTGACTCAGGGTTGGCAGTGAAATAGAGCCTAATTGTTTGAGGAGTAAGTGTCATCATGGAGTTTGTTTTACATCTCTGGTGCAGGATGTACACTGTTGCAGTCCTTGTTAGGATTTCCCTTGGTTTATACAGGTGGTCCAGCTGCAACTGTTTATTTTACAATCACTGGGGCTGAATATATAATGCCCCAGCTTGTTTCCACTTCAGTTAAACATTGGCGGATAGTTTAACTAGGATAAGCTGTCCAGCTAGAAAGGATACATATTGGTTCAGGGCTAAGTCAAATCGTTCTTATCTGAACCTGTACAATGCAAATTTGGTAATTATGGTTTGTTTGAAGGTATTCTTCTTTCATATGAAGCTCTGCATTTATAAGTAAAACTTCACGTATTTAGCTAATTCATCAATTGCCACGTTCATATTTATTCATTATTATGTGGGTTGTCTTTGCTGAATATTTAGCTTAGACAAGGACCCGCTACTCCGAGAGACATGTACGGGTAAAAGGCTCCGAAATATGTTGAGTAGTTACCCGCTGAAGACCTTTTAATTTATTTGGGCTAATACAGCCTATGTCAAAACTTTACAGAGGAACGTGTGCAATATGGACAATAGTACGTCTGTGTATATAAGTTAGACAGGGACAGGCTAGCTTATGGAGAGTAAAGAGTTCGGGCTGCAGAATAGAGTAATGACTACTAGGAAGTGGTTTTGGACAAAAAGACACAAATACATAAATGTATATATATATATATATATATATATATATATATATATATATATATATATATATATATATATATATATATATATATATATATATATATATATATATATATATATATATATATAAGACCTGCCTTTTTTTTATTCACTTCTCATAGTTTATTTTGCCACAAGAATGTCAAATTTTGAATAAAAAATAAAAAGTTGAATTCATTTGAAACTAAAAATTAGGAAAATTGTAGTGTCGTTCACTTTACACAATTGCTGTGTAAACACAAGACAAGCGACATAAATCGCAATGACAAAACACACTTTTCCACTTTATACAGTTTTAAAAATATATACTTTGTTGGACTTTTTTCTAGTTCATTGTGTATTATAGCCTATTTTGTGGACTCCTCTGCCAAGCAGAAGTACATCCTTAATTCGACAAGCATTTGTATTTTTGTAATAAGTGTGATCGAAACCGTTTCCACATATAATTTGTAATCTTATTGCCAGCTTGTCATGTTAAATCCACAAATAGTACATCGACATCTAAAAAGAATCCCAAGCGTGCATGCCACTACATCAAAGCAGGCCTATCAGGTTATAAATCCATTTATCAAACAGTACCAAAACATGCACATATCAACCCAAGAGACAAGTCCCCAGCAAAAAAGCCAAGATCACGTACAGTGTCATAAAGTGATTAAAACAAAAGGCCACGTTTTTGTGTAACGATATTCATTAAAAATCCGTGAAAACAGCCAAAACACCACCCAAACTAACCATGATGACTGTTAATTTTTTTTTATATTATTGTACATCAACTGCCATCATGCATTTCATATGCTGAGCCTTGTACCAGCTCACCATGACCCAAGGGCAGCAGCGTCCTCATGTCGATGTAGGTGTATGAAACGCCCCATTTGTAACTGTTAATAAAATTAGCCTCACATATGAAACCCTACAGCCTACATGTCTACTGTTGAAAACTTGTTTCATGGGCCTATGTGACAATGGTTTGGTACAAATCGAGCGAAAAGTAATTGTATCATACAAAGTACATGTTACCCTTCCAGGTTGCTCCCAAGTCAATTGAAGGTCATAATTTCATTATCATTGACAAACAATACCCTGTGCTTACCTTCGTGAAACTATTATGTAACGTTCGAAAGGAATCGCGCAGAGCGCGCACATGGTATTTTTGGTAATTTTACCTCGGTTTGATTTTTTTTTGGAAATTATTCTCTAAGCTTGCACAGTAAGTTATTCAGACCAGCTCCAAATTTCCATCTGATATGTTTGCAGTTCATAGTTACATGATGAGGTCACATATTTCTAAAATGTTTATTTCATTTAGAAGACAAGATGTTCTCAATCACAACGTCTCTGAAGTCCAGGGACAGTGGATATATATATATATTTGTGTGCAAGGCAATCCAATTATCCGTTATATACCTACTTTTGTTTTAGCTACGAATGTTATAGTGTGTTAACTTGCCTCATATAGACTTTTGTATAATGTCTGTTCTAAGTTTATATTGGTTTATGCTGAATAAATGCACCCACAAGTCTCGTCTGATTCTTTTGATCAAGCAAACTGAGAAACGGCTTACATTTTTCATGCAAATAAAGACAGTTGATTATAAATGGTTTCGAGGCAGCCGATAAACAGATAAAATCGGACAAGCTTGCAACAAGCTTGTCAGTGCATTTTTAAATGTAAGTGTGTGGCACATGCCAGAAGATGACAAATTTTCTTTCCGTCGTGATTTATGTGAGCAGGCCTGTCGTATAATTCTACTGCCACGCACTTTGAGCTAATTTTCCACTTTGTAATATTACAGTGCTGATTTATCGGGTTAGCCTCCGCCACAGACATAATTGAATTAAAAGCTTTGGAATGAATTTCATTTAATAGATCAGGCTACCGTGCACAGTACATATTCCGAAACATAATCCGTCTGCAGTCAAATGCCTAATTAAGGCGATGCATCTCCAAGTAGGAAATCTTTTATGTTTAGCGATCCTCTTCTATATGTGGCATCTGTGACGTGTATCATTGTGTGACTAATGCTGCCTACACATCAATGAACTGACAAAACCCTTTTACAATAAAGGTTAAACCGTAGTTCTCTTTATGAATCACGTACAAGATCTAAAAATGATTTAACATTACGTTTTTTTTCTCTGTGGTTCCCTTGCAAACACAAACCTCATCTACCACACAAAGATAACAAATGGAGGAATGAGATACCATGATTACAGATTAAAAGTCATCCCCAACGCTGTTCTCGTTATGCTGATGCTATTGAAGATTGTAAATGCTTATTATGGTCTCATTAAAGAGATAGATGCAGTTATAATGAAGAATAATGTAGAAAAATTGCTTTAATATGTTGAAAAGAGCAACAGCTCATCATAGGGTCACAAGAGAGCAGTGAAAAAGTATCCTTTTTGTTTTCAGAATAACACGTTCTTCAGCGATTCAGTAACCAGTTCCATCTGTATTCTTCAAAGTGAAAGCCATGTAATTTCCAAAGCCGTTTTGTAGCACGTTTCGTTTGTGCCCGTCACTCTGTCAAGTGAAGGAAGCCTACAACGTAAACCTTGCCACCTTAACTTCCAAGCAACAACAAATACACCTTGGACAAAGGGGCATATGTGGTATGCTTTACCAGACTCTATTTTGGTAGTTTCTACTCTATAAATATTTGTTGGTGCTTCATAATTTCATTTGGATGAAAACTCAATGTAAGAAAAATGACGCACCTTAAGTCCATTACTCTTGTCATTAGCTGATGCAGATTGTATCAAGTTTATAAAACAAGAACATTTTTCTCTGTTTCACCTGTGTAAACAGCGTAAGACAAATTTTTGTTTCAGATGAATTTACACAAAATAATAATAGGAATACTAGGGTCTGTAGGGATGTGCGTAACAGACATTTTAATAGCGATGCCCTTATAATAAAGAAAAGGATGTTATACTTTCAAAACTGGCTTTGCTCCCAAACATTACATATTTTTGAAAAAAGGGCAGCTAGACTGGGCCTACGTTATTTTCTTCAAAATCGGAATGTTCCTTTCCTTTTTTTTGTATTAATGTTAAAAGTCGGCCAGTGCGCTTGAGCTTTAGTCCTTTTTAAAAACGCAAATTATTACTCTGTTAATGCTGTCACTCAGTGGCAACATCGGCTGCACGGATAAATCGCCATTAGTTTCTCAGTTCGATTACTCGACCCAATACTAAAAGCCGGACAAAATGTAAGTCTCCTAAGAGATTAATGTTTTAATACAAGAAACAGACAATATTTGACAATGCAATGATAATAATAATAATAATAATAATAATAATAATAATAATAATAATGTTGATGATGATGATGTTGATGATGATGATGATGATGATGATGATGATGGTGATGCTGTTGCTGCTGCTGCTGATGATGATGATGATGATTTCAGTTGTCTGCAGAATGATAACTGGTGAAAAAGTTCAGATTTATTTGTTTAAAATCTAGAATTTTAGGAAGAAAGTGGACACACAAGTGGACACAACAACCGTTGTTAACAATAGCCCAGATATAAAGCGCTTTACATATGATCAATTTCTGTGCATAGACAATTATAAATGTACAAAGTTTGAACAAGTGAAAAATGAACACAAATATCCTGCCTGCAGAGAGATATCAATTCACACAGGATTTATCCCGGCCTTCCTTAATTACTCTTCGCTGTTCACCTCAAAGTGTCACTTGTCCTCGTTAAAATTAACGAGGATGAATGCAGTGACCACTAAGTATGCGGGGTTGGAGGAGACGCACAGATCAAAACATCACCTATAGTCCGGCGGAATGGTGAAATGATTGTGCATTTTGGGTTAAAAGCGTGAAATTTGGCTCAGATGTAGATTTTGACCTACTTTACATTTTTGGATATGGGGCCAATTAAATTTTTTCCAATATGGCCGCCATTTTCAAAATGGCCACCATATGAAGTAATCATTTAAAAAAATGGTTGTAAAATACCCAGTTATTTTTTAAATGATTTCATGTTGACCTGAAAGGTGTATATTTAACTATTAATATACCTTATAAAATAATAATACAGAATTTGTAACAAAATGGCCGCCATTTTCAAAATGGCCCCCATATTTATTAGATATTTCAAGTATTTGAGCATACTATTAATATTGAATACATTTAGTTATATATACAATCTACACATTATTACATTTTAGTTATTTACGTGCCTTATGAAGTGCAACAGTATATCATGCATCAATATGGCCGCCATTTTCAAAATGGCCGTCGTATAAAGTATTATTATTTCAAAAAATTGGTTGTAAATACTTGTTTTTTCTAATTGTCTTCATTCTTATATAGAAGATGTTTATTTAACCATTGATGCACCATGTTAAGTAAAACATAATTATGCAGTATATCAAACTGGTCACTACTTTAAAAATGTCCGCCATATAGAAAATGAAAACCATATTTCATAGATATTTGAAGTAACATGATGTACAACATCAGATTATATGTAAAATAATGTATTTTGTTTTTTTCATATTCCACTTTCAGATTGTTGTAACAAGTCCTCCTGGTCCTACTAACAAAGTGCATGTTGTCCCGTCAGAAAAGAACTAGATTAGTCATAGATTAGACTGTAGTTACTATTTAAATAATGATGATGGTGGTGCACTAATCCAACACAATGTCAAAAATATTTAAATTCCTCAACCCAGAATTGACCGTTCTCTATGCTTTGTGAGATCTCTCCGCGAGGTCAATTTCAAGCTTTACATTGAAGCACTTGATAGGCTTCTTCCTTGGTTCTTCGCTCTAGACCATCCAAACTACAGCCGCTGGCTACCAGTTCATGTACATGACATGCTCAATCTTGATCCCTCCATTGAAGCTGAGTTCGAGAGTGGAAACTTTGTTGTCAACAAGACGCATCAAGCATTTTCATCAATAGCGATAGACCAAGCCCATGAGCAGAACAACCGCACAGTAAAGGATGATGGAGGAGCTGTAGGTCTGACAGAAAACACATCACAACTTATGCGGTGGATGGTGTCAGGTCCAGAAGTGGCAAGGGTCATAGGCGAATTTGAGGAATCGCTTGAGAGCATCAAACAGACGCCGAGTAAAGGGCCCAATATTAAGCATCATGGACAAACAAAGACTGTACAGACAACATTCACCAAGCAAGTGGTATCTCTCTGTCATAGAGTGGAAGAAATGGGGAACCCATTCCAGGAACAAACTGGTGATATGCTAGTTCTAGACACAAGAGATGTTGTTGACGAACAAATTGCCTCCACAGTAGCCAACATACAAAAGCTACGAAAGAAGCTATACATCAACTTCGTGGAAGAGCGCCTCGATAAACGGACAACTTCGCTGTTTACCCCACTGAAGAAGAACAAACTTCCACTATTCAGCTGTCCTCAGGCCAAGAAAAGATCTGGTGACAAGCAGCAGATAACATCGTTAAAGAAAACCTGTTCACTTTTCTCCCAGCTGTATGTTTCGTGTCAAGTTCGTGATGGTAACCTTGAGGAATTCTTTCGTCATGTTAACCAAAGTTACCCGCCTGCGTTGTCAAAGTTTGGAGAACTGCGATCTGGAAACAAGGCAGCTTTGACGGCATGTCTTGAAGTTCATTCTCCTTCTACCCAAGAAAGTTCTCCTGACGTTGATGCTATTCTTCTGGATGGTGCAGCTATTGTCAATATGCTGAAACCTGGCCCTGCCAAGACATTTCAGGAGTACTCCCAAGTCATCTTTCTGCCTTACCTTCAGTGCCAGCTAGCAAGGGCAGAGCGATTAGATATTGTCTGGGACGAATATATTCCAGATAGTCTCAAAGCAATGACTAGACAGAAGCATGGTAAGGGTACGAGGAAACGCGTCCAGCCAAATACGAAAATCCCAGGTAACTGGGAAGCCTTCTTCAGAATCAGTGAAAACAAAATGGAGCTCTTCAAATTCCTAGGTGAGCACTCTGTGACGATCCAATGTGAAGGAAAACAGGTGATTTCTACAGCAGGTAAACTGGTCTTGCTTAATCATGGTAGAGAGAATGTTAGTCGCCTTTCACCTTGTACATACGAAGAGGCAGATACGAGATTGCTCTTGCATGCAGCAGATGCTGCAGCAAATGGATGCAAGAAAGTGATGCTGCGTACTGTTGACACTGACGTGCTAGTCCTATCCATAGCTTTATTTTTTCAGTTGAGTCTGAAAGAAATTTGGTTAGCGTTTGGCACAGGGAAGAATTTCAGATACATTCCAGCTAATATTATTGCTGAAGCCTCAGGACCGGAGAAAGTTATGTCGCTGCTTATGTTCCATGCATTCACGGGTTGTGACCAAACTTTGTTCTTCATGGGCAGAGGGAAGAAGACCGCTTGGGAGGCATTCAAGATATGATGCAGTAGCTATATTTGCAGGCCTGGGAAGGGTTCCTCCTACAGAACAAGCATTGCAGGAACAAATGACAATAGTCGAACGATTTGTTATAATAACATATGATCGCACAAGCTCTTGCAACAGTGTTGACAATGCCCGGAGAGAACTCTTCACACAAAAGGGAAGATCTATTGAGATGATTCCACCTACGTATGCTGCACTTTATCAGCATGCAAAGCGGGCTGCTTACCAGGCAGGGCATTGCTTGGGACAAGTGTTAATATGTGCTCTGGTACACCAAGTCCATCTCACTGGGCTTGGGTGCAAAAAGCGTCACAGCCATGGGAACCTGTGTGGACAACCTTGCCAGAAGCATCCAAGTCCTGCCAAGAACTCCTTAAGTGCGGATGTAAAGTGGAAAGAGGATGTACCGGACTGTGCAAGTGTGTTCATGCTGAGATGTCTTGTACAACGTATTGCAAGTGCCATGGGGACTGTGAGCGCAACTAAGAAGTCGCCTTATAAGTAGCTCTTTCTAGAGGTAGACATCTACATTGTACAGTTCATTTTACATTGTGACTGTTATATTACCAGCCTGTATCAAAACATGGCAAGCCTAAGAGTGCTAAATTTCTAGAGCAAGGGCAAAGGCCTTATGAATTAATCATGAGGTCATTCTGTTCTAACGCCAGCGTCGCGACAGGGCAGTGCAAAAGTTACGACGTGCAAGTGTAGGTGAAAGGCCGTGTAAATTGACACTGTGCAACATTTGCTTTCATGCTCGCTGGCATTAGAACAAAATGACCTTGTGATTTATCCATGAGGCCCTTGCCCTCGCTCTAAAATACTCTTTATAGCAATCATTTTGGACTGGTACTTGCCATTAATGATTTGCCTGTGCATCTGAATTATTATCATGACTCCTTCTAAGCTAAAGCATCCATGAGATAGAAATAGGTGCAAAGAACCCACAAAACATACGAAAGTCGTTGGCTCCCCAGCTTTATTTTCCAGCCATGTTTAATTTAGCGGCCATGTTGGAATTAAATTATTTAGGTTTTTATGATAAACACTTTATTATTACTTGTATTACAGCATAAAGGTTCAGCAAGACAGCAAAAGCAAGAGGCCGTCAAGTTCTACTGACATCCGAAAGAAATCAGAATTTGCTCATTCAGTACTAGTATTTCGCTAGTAATATGGCAGCCATTTTGAATAAGGCAGCCATTTTGAATATTTCTTTCACAGCACCTTTACCATTTGGTCAAATTACTATTATTTAGCCTAATTGTAAAGGGATAAGTATGAAATAAGCATCCTGGAATGATAAATAGGTGCAAAATAATTATATTTTAATACATTGGTGGCCATTTTGAATTTGGCGGCCATCTTGAAAAAAAATCATTTGGCCCCATATCCAGGATTACTCAGCATATACAACTCTACCTTTCTACCAATTTTCATGCTTTTAACCCAAAATGCACAATAGTTCCAATATTTTGCACCATTATACTACGGACAGTCAGGGTTTGCAGAAAGCAACTTTAAACTGTCAGGAGTAGAGATGGAAATGGGGGATGCTAAACATCATGTGCTAAGGGTGAAGTTGTACGACAGCCCGTCATTTAATTCATTGCAATTCAACACACAACAACAACATAACTGTTACAAACGCGGTAATTGGTAATAAAATTGGGATTTTTGTGATAAAAATAAGGTGCGCCAAAGTATAATAATCTGGTACAAGCGATATCCAAAAGTTGGCGACGGAGATTCTTTTCAATTTAGTATAAATCCTGCGTTAGCACCAGTAAACCACAATACAGGCCCACCCAGCTATCGTTTGTTTTGCGCTGTGTCATCTTGATCCATTGTTGCTTATT
Source organism: Hermodice carunculata (assembly GCA_964020975.1). NCBI lineage: Eukaryota > Metazoa > Annelida > Polychaeta > Eunicida > Amphinomidae > Hermodice > Hermodice carunculata. Next base: position 56,225,984 of record OZ026612.1, read on the forward strand.
ATTATTATTTATCCCATGTATGTGTAGTCCAGAGTAACCACGGACGGGCCATTCTGCACAGTGTAGAATTTATTGCCGATCCACACTACCGTGTAGAACGGTCGCGTGCACGCCCTACTTTCGCGCTGACCACTTTTTCACGCGTGCGCACCCAGGATGTTGATTTATCGTCTGCTGCGGTATTTGTCGTTGATTGCTGTTTCGACACAACACTATCACTTCTTTTAATGTGAAATGGTAGAGAATACTCTGGACTACACATACATGGGATAAAAATAAAACAACACTCTTGCAATTAGGCCTACCTGGCCGTAAATTCTGCATGGCACTCGCGTACCCGTGGAGCGGAAGGATACGCTCGAAAACACACATACATATATGCATATATAAAATTCAAATACTAATTATTGTTACACATTTAACATGCACATAAAGTATTGGTAGCATTAGCTGTTTCGGCCCGAGTGATAATCACAGGCGCTCGTAACGTTTAGTCTGTCAAGCTTTCGGGCTAATATACGCGGGGTAGGGGGTAGAGTAGAGAGGGTGAACCTGAAACATCTATACCGGTACGTTCAGTGGCCCACGTAGAGCCTTATCTACAATAAAGTATCGTGTATTCATCTGTGCACTCAATCATTCGTGCTAATAAGATGGTGGAGGATGGGCCTAAAACCACAACGTCGTCAGATAGAGCTCCTACACAGAAACGTTTGAAACAAAGTTCACATCTGGACCACCATCCCGCTTCACGTTTGACATGATTTCTCCGTTTCTGTACATATACCAACAAGGTGCAACTCACCAGTTTATTTCAAAACTATTTTCCACAGGTATATGACACAGATAATCCATTGAAATCCATATATATCCGTAGCAACACGCCTATAATTATCGCAAATGTGCCACAAAATCCATTTCGGGCAAAAAGCCCTACATTCCAGCGCCAACATCAAACGGGTATCCCGTCCTGAATCGAGTTCGTTCCGTGACATTAGCCGTATGGTCACTTTTCTCAATTGTCAATTGACGCATCGCCTTCACTGGTTAACCAATGGGAAAAAAAAAGGAAGGACGGCAAAAGCATGGAACAGCTCTTGGAAAAATGAGCGCTGTGCCATTTCTGTTTCTATAGGCCTATATTGTCAAGTGAAATCAGAAATTTTCGCAGGTTGAACTGACACAAATTTCACATCACTCCAATATTGGTAAGGGCGATCAGCAGGAAAAAAAGTGGAAGTTGTTTTCCTCGCTATGACATTGTGTACTGACATGCACGGTGAAATAATCTATATTGTTAATTTTGCGACAAAACTTGGGATGATTAAAATCACTAGATTGTTATGGGATTCAGCTTCATAGATGAGACCCAAGTTCCATTTTGTGGATATATTGACCAATCACACGATGAAGCCCCAAAATTACAAAGGTGTGTCCGACTGCACTTTTTTCTCTCTCTCTTCCAACACACACACACACACACACACACACACACACACACACACACACACACACACACACACACACACACAAATACATACATACATATAATATATATATATATATATATATATATATATATATATATATATATATATATATATATATATATATATATATATATATATATATATATATACACATACATATAAATATATATGACCCTAAGTGTATGTGCCTGTTTATAAGGCCATTGCCTTTGAAAAATGTTTCTTTACTATTGCCGATTTATTTCATTTTGGTGGTGGGTAGATAGATTTGCAAATTCAGCAACGCCTCAGAAGTATGAAATTGCGCTGCCCTTTAACTGTACAATTTGTCTACATCAACAAAATTCCACGGTAAATGCCTTGTTTTATACCACTACGTGTCGTTAGGCCTGTGGAATGAAATGAAATGAAATGAAATGAAACTTGATTGACTACACTACATCAAACAAAAAACAGTAGCATTTTGTCAAGTACACGTACAACGCTCAAAGCGCCAACAAGATATGGGAAGAAGAAGAAAAAGGTCTATGTAAAACTCGGCAATGCCTCTAAGTTCCTCACTATAGTGGTTTCCCTCTTATGGCTAGACAATTTGTTATATATTTTTCCACAATTTTGATTAATTCAATGTCTCGTAATTCCATTATGAAATTAAATAATTGTCTCGTATTGTCTTGTTTCACATCTACAAATATATTGTCTATTTGTTTCAACATAACATTTAAGGGTATTCTAAATTGGCTACAATTTAATACGAAGTCAATTTCATCCTGGATGAGGTGACATGTATTGCATGTCCGGAGGCTTACTGGTGTTTTGTTGGGACGCTTATGGCTACCTGTTTCAATGTGTAGATTATGGGCACTGATACGGAGCTTGGTAACATTTCTGCGAATATGAAAATTGTTTATAACGTCTATATATATTTCAAAATTTAAGTGTTTTTTGTACTGGACATAAGTTCTTAATTTACATTCACTGTCACTTTGTTGTGACATGCCACTTTCCCACTGTCTCTGAAATTTCTCCTGTAGTTTGCAAATAAATAACGTGAATGGAAATATGCCAGATCTGTTGCCTTGATTATACCAAAGTTCCTGGAAATCAGTCGCAAACAATATATCTTTGATGCTTTTCACCCACAGTGACTGGTTTTGATTTTCATATGACATTTCAATATTGTACAAACAAGAATCTGATAATAGGGATTTTTTTCACTGTTCGCAACCCTAAACCAATTTTACACACCATATTCATTATCTTCAGGGAAATGGCGGTACATCCAAGCTCACCAAGGACAGCTATATTACATGCTTTCCGATTCACTCCGAGGCAAAACTTCAGAAAACCAATATAAAACCTTCCGATACCAAATTTGAAATATCCTGGAATACTGTCAGGTATTAATGGCTAGGATGGGCTAAACGCACAAGCTCCCCAAATTTCGGACGCATATAACAATATTGGGAAAATAACTTTATCAAACATAAATATATACATTTTGACACGCACATTACCATTTCTAAAGACATGCTTAAGCCTCGCTAGGGCCTTACTTGCTTTATCACGTAATAGTTTGATTGTGCCATCGAAGGAGCCTGAAGCAGAAATTTCAATGCCAAGATATGTATATTTAGAAACTATTTCTAGTTCAACGTCGTCTAACATAAATGATCAATTTAGTTTTTTGCCTGTTTTATTGAAAATCATAATTTTGGACTTTTTAATATTGATACTTAAATTCCAATCCTTATAATAAACACTTAGAATATCCAAACATGTTTGTAATCCTGGTTCACATTCAGATAATAATATCAGATCATCAGCGTAAAGCAAGCAATTAATCTCTTTTTCTTTCAAAGACACAGGATCACAATTCTTACCGAATAAATCGGGAAATCATTAATAAAAGCATTAAATAACGTAGGACTCATGACACGTCCTTGTTTAACGCCCGTAAGTACAGTTATGTTATCAGAAAGTCAATCGTTAAATTTGACTTGAGTACTCGATTCAAAGTACATATCTTTTATAACGTTATATATGAAACCATTCATTCCATATTTCAACAATTTAAAGAATAATCCCTCATGCCAAATGGTGTCAAAAGCCTTTTGAAAGTCCACAGAACATACAAATAAATCTTTTTACCGAGAGCTTTTGTATATTTATCTACTAATGTTTTGAGCACAATTTTTGATCGCTAGGTCGACATTTCTCGGAGAACCCAATGTGGAATTCATTTTTGATATTAGCATCTGACAAATACTTTTGTAATCGAGTATTCCGGACAGTACAAAAAAGTTTCGACATACAGCTACTTAGTGATATGAATCTAAACATATTAGGATCACTTGTACACTCACCTTTTTGTATCAGAACTAGTACACTTTGCTTACATGAAGTTGGGAAAAAGCCGGATGTAAAAATATTAGCAAAGTTTGTGACAAAGTAGTCTTACCCTGTTTTAACATTTCATTCAAGATAGAATCCTTGCCAGGAGACTTTTTGTTTTTCAGTTTTCCTAAAGCAACTTTTATTTCTGTCTCGCTTATTCTATAGTCGAGTGCAGAAAAGGATTTATCTATATGTTCTTCATTATTAAGCAAAGTTTTCACTTCTTGCTCCTTAGGGGAGTCGCAACTGAAGTTAAGGGACATTACATGTGAGAAACGGTTAAACCATTGTCTAGGTCTAATATTTTGGCTAGGATTGTTTTTGTTGGTAACCGTACATTCTAATTTTTTAATGAGTTCTCAACATACTTTCGGATCTTTGTCCTGAATATCACCCAGAGATTTCATAATATTATTCTTAAAATCAACTTCTTTTCATTTACATAGCAATCTAAATCTTTTCCTCGTCGAATAATACGATTGCCTCAGTGCATAATTATGCGGGTCACTAGACAGTTTCTTAGACATTCTTTTAGTTTCATTGTACATATTATAACAATGTTTACTGGCATATCTAGGAAGACGCTTATCCTTTTTTCTTTTAGGTCTAACTTTTAATGTGATCCTTGTTGCTTTATATATAAGTTTGTTAAAATCTTGGATTATTATATCAATATCATTGCGATTTTACACATTATAATGATGATGCAGAAAATCATCAATGTCCTGTTTACAAACCAAACTTTTCGCTGTGGTAAATATAGCGGGATTCATGTCATTCCATACAAAACGTTCTGGCAGTGGTTCAATAATATCACGCGAAACACATTATGGTACTGTCTCTCGTCTCAAAGAACTGACCGCAATATCAAATGATACGCTTCAGTGGTCGGAGAATCACGTGAAGGCGTCGATTAGCATACATGGTATTGGATGGAACAATGAATGGTCAGCCAGAACATAGTCAATGCACGTTGGTTGTGTGGCGTTATGGCTGTAGCATGTGTATTTCCCTGTGAGGTTACCGAGTTTACGGCCGTTTAAGATCCGCAAACCTGTTGACTTACTCAAATCAAGTAAAAGATTACCACACTCATTCACTTTTCGCTTATCCATATTAATTCTGATCAAGGGTACGTCATCAAAATTATCAATAAGTAACGGTATTTTTTCAGAGTTAGCTTTATCAGGTTATACAAAATCATTCGAAGTTGACGTTGTTGTATTAAAGTCACCCATAACTATACATTTGCTCCCATCCCTAGTAAATTTAGATATGTCAGTTTCAATGCGTTTAAAATGTCCGTATCACTGGTGTACATTGAATTTATGGGTGAAGTATATAGAGTAGCAATATATAGGTCCTCAGTCATTAGAAAATGCGATTTACTTAGTTTAAGCCATACTGTATCTGGACAAGTTATAGGTAGAAATCCAATACCATTTGAAAGACTATCTTTGACATATATAGCAATCCCACCTGAGTATTTACATTATAGCCTGGCCGAGCATGCATTTTGAAATCGAGCCGGCTACTCGGTACTCGGTGCACATTACCGATCCCGAACCGGGCAACGTTCGGGTTCGGTATACGCAATAGGGAATTCTCACCAGAGACTGCGCATGCGCTATTTCTTAGGCTTTACTTCCGCTTGGTAGTTCTCTGAGTCGGTTTAAAATACATACATAAAGCACATGAAGAAAGAAAAAAGAGAAAATATTGCAATTTTGTTCTCTGACCGCTTGTAATGAACATAAAAAATAAATGCATGCACGTTCATATTACAATGCTTAAGCACAATACAGTAAGTAAATTTAAAAGAGATTTAAAATCTATATTTTCAGGGAAGGAGACTACACAATTACCTACAAAAACGTTAATCTAGGCATATGCAAATTTTATTTACCAGCGGATTAAATACACAAACAATGATATGGGCTAGTAACAATCTGAGAAAAGCAGTTGAGAATAAACCTAAACCAATTCAATAAATTATAAAAGAGAGATTTGCATCAACAACCAGTTATAATTCAAACTTGTTTTAGTATAAGGAAACGATCAATGTATTATTCTGAAATAAAGATAGAATGATTAAATGGCAGAACATTGTGAGTGTAAAGAATGGAAATGAGTTCGACGCAATGATGTAAAACGTTGCTTTTGGTACAGATGAGTTATCGCGTACTTTTCAAATAATTGTATTCTATAATAACCATCGGAAGATGTCAGCTGCAACTTAACATGGACCTGGTATTCTCATTCTGAATACATACATTCAATCAATTTGAGGACTTCAAGTTAGAATGAATACTAGTATTTGAGTTCACTAGCCTGAAACTGACTATGTCTGCTGCTGTTCACAATTTGAATAATTTATTTTCAAACCGGGTAAACGCATTAATATGTATGATATAACATTACATACTGTCAAAATGAAACTGCAGAACTTTGAAGCGTCGCTTCCGCAAGCATTTCCTCACAACTCTGTCAAATTATTCGATGCTGGTGTGTGCAACATATCTCATCAACCCCTATTCAAATGCATGACGCGTGAAATACCACTAATGTGCTCCAATACTTGTTGTGAGTAGCCTATGTCTATCACCTGAGCGCGAGAAATGCGCCTTATTTGCTCAGGTACTTGATGCGAGCAGCTTAAGTCTATCATCTGCCACCCCTCTTTGCTGCCGTGAAAATAAATCAAAGTGTGAGGACGTTTCAAATCGAATCCGAACGCAGAAAGTTATCCGAACCGATCCCGAACCGATATTGAATCCTGCGAATCGGTAATATCGGATTCGGTCAGGCTTCACCCTAGAGACAGCGAGCAAGATTGCGTTAACAATTTTCCTGTAACTTCGGGAACCAAGGAAAAATATCAAATATGCATTTATTCTCGTGACTGATATTTCCTGGCCTAAATCTTATGGAAAACTATATGTTACGTGTTAGGCATGTATTGTATAGTTATTTTTTCTCCGTGCATGTCTTGAAATCGAACCTGTAGATTGACACATTTATGTACTGCCATGTACGTTGTCAATGTTGTTGACACGTAGATGATTTTAAAATTTCGACCTGGCTTATATACTTCTGTATATTGACCGTGATTTATTTCTCTTCTGTAGTATCTCATTCATTTAAAGAAGTTCTAAAATCACTCAGGTACCGACCATTTGATACTTAGGGGCGGGCTATGCATTTTGTATCAACCTAATTTTTTTTTAATGCACACAAGATGTACATAATTTTTTTCCCTCTGATCTCAACGTACATTTTTTTTTGGTGAAGAAGTTAGTGGGATGCACATGTTCTTTAACTGTATTAGCTTAACATTTACAGTACAATCAATGAAGACGAAATAAACACAACATTTGGTATTTTGGAAAATTAACATTGTATATTGAACGCATAAAGGAGACATTAATTTGTTCAGTTTATGTTTACCAGTGAACTATGGTACTATCAGCTATCACAGGCTTGCTGAACATAGTGCGGAGTTAAACCTGACTTTGCCAGCCATACCATATAGGGCGAAGCCCAAATGTGCTATGGCTGACTAAAGCCAAGTAAAACTCCGTACTACGTGAAGCTAGCCTGTGATAACGATTTTATCATATTTTTAGTAATAATTATGTTGCTCGCCTGCTAAACCGTGATATAAACCGTATCACCTGTTTGATTTTCGTGCTGCACAAACTTTTCTGCTCGCTCGCTAAAACGATATCGATATAAACCGTATCACCTGTTTGATGAAAATACCATGTGTTTGCTGCATAAGACACTGAGTGTGGTTATATATTTTGGAATAATAAACCAATCAATTCTGCTTATTATTACTAAAAATATGATTATACAGCATCTTGTCTAGTCAACATGATCAACACAAACATGTATTCTTATTTGAGCAACCAAAATACTATATGTTTCTTCTAACATATATATATATATATATATATATATATATATATATATATATATATATATATAGTTGAAACATGCTAACATATTAAGCAGCATTGTATTTATATCCAATGTAGTGACTGTCTCAGATATACAAAGGTATACATGTAAAAATATAGTAATGCTAGAACATGCTTGGCATTAGTTTATGCTATGTGGCAGTTTCAAGTACATGTAAATCATCTTCATGATCGTTAATAGAGAGGTATTGCCTGCTGTTCATGGTCCCCGTGTACGCCTAGCACATCACAAGTTTTGGCTCATCACGTGGTTATTATGCGCGCAGGTGTCTGTGGTTTAAACATATTTAGAAAATAAAATATCTTTAAACCACAGACACCTGCACGCCAAATAACTACATGATGACCTAAAACTTGAGATGTGATAGGTGTACACGGCAACCATGAGCGGCAAATATATGTGTGTTTACATAATCATTTATTTTGAATGATTGTGCCTAAAAGGTATTCTAATTTCGATGACGGAATCAAAATACTAGTATGTGTGATATTCTTGTCATTATTTCAATTTATTATATTTGTGCAATATAGGTGAGACGTGTTAAATCTCCAGATTAATGGGTATGCGCATGTATTTCAGTGATACCCACTTTTGAATAATTTGTTTCATATTTTATTTTATTTTATATTTTATTTCTCAGATTAAGCTATTTTTAAGGCACCGTTACTTAGCTCTTCGAGAGCCAATCACAGGATAAGTTGTGCTGATGAGCCTGAATCACTATATATTATCATCATTCCAGATTCAAATTCCCCATCCACAGACCTTTCATTCAAGTACCAGCATGTCCATGTTCTCAGAGAGACAAACAGTCCAGGTCAATAGCTTTCCTCGGCGTGCTTTGGGCGAGTTGCACTTTAAGCCCAAAGGGCGCCGAGGAAAGCTGCTGACTCAGTCAACGTCCAAATGTGGCACCGTAAGGGGTATTTGCAGTTATTTATGTCTTGGCCACCCATGGGTGCTCTAGAGCCCAAGAATTGAACAGGTTTTTGTTACTATTATTGACGGAAGTTTTGGGTCCCAAATTTATAGGAATCACAAGATTATCGAGCAAAATTCATATTAAATATTGTATTTTCCTACCATTCTCGTAAATGCTTGCAACCAATTGACCATTTTGATTTGTTCAAGCACCTGGATGTATCAAACAGATGGCTTGATAATAGCAACCTGATCTAAGTCATTCACATACAATTTTGATTTTTATTCATACTATGCATATGTGCATTACGTGAACACTAATTTATGCAAGTTACTGCAATAAAGTGCTAAAAACTTATCTACCAAATCTCTTATATTTTGTTGAGTTGATCGAGTGCATGATATAGTCACCTTTGGCAGAGTCTACTCTAACTGAATAGAGGCACTTGTTGTAAAATGTGAATTAAACCCCTACTCATAGGAACTTTGTTTTCCTTTTTGAGAAGCTTTCAACTGGCATCCACCATGTTTTTTTCAGCTCTGAAGATCTTGTGACCTCTCACCCCTATGGGGAGGCTTGTCACATGATAAAAGACTATTGTAGACTGATGGAAGTCGATGGAAGTCTACAGGCACTTGGTTTGAAAGTACTGTACATACATTGCCCATGCAATAGTATCCAGTGGAAGAAAATTCAAGATCGATAATTTTATCAACGTGTCTTTCCAAACCAGGATAGTACTATTAAAATGCTAAAATTACCATCATTGCCTTCAATTAATTAAGAACTATTTAACAATTGATGCTTCACATTTCTTTTGCTGGGGACAGGGTATTGATACCTGAGTGGCCGTGTGAAATTAAAACTTTAACAGCATTATGAAAATCCTTCTCTTGTATTAATATTTAGATATTTTATGATATTTACTCTAAGTCTCAAATGGGTAAAGTGATGACTGCAGGACTCTCCTTAATAATTTGATATTCTGCATTTACATGTATAGAATTGCCATATCCATACTGGGTTACAGAATAATCTGCACAATGTATATAGCCCGTAAAGCAATGGAACAAGATCACTCTTCTGCGTCATTCAAATTGGCATTTCGCAACAAATGGTGGGCTCCCAAGTTCTCAAGGAAAGCTATTGACCCACTAATACACGGAATTTGATGGGAAAATAAACAGTTTTTTTTTCTTGGTTAGCTAAAACGAGAATAGGAACGTGGATATATCAAATATTTCGAGAATCATACATGTACATACATAAAAAATCTAAATGCCACTATTGATACTATCTTTCATTAAAGCAGTATATTTTTTTAGAGAGGAATGACGTACTTTATTTTTTTCAGGTGATACTACGAAGGACATTATTTTTTTCAGCAGTGTTGGGACGTACATATTTATTTTTAATAAAATGCATAGCCCCCCCCCCCCCCCAAGTATCAAATGGTCGGTCCCTTAGCATGAGGCAATATAGTAATGTTTTGAAGCCTGGGAAATTTATATTATGTACATGAATAAAGGTTTTATTGTCATCCTTGGATCATACGACATACACAAAAAGACAGGATTAGCATATTTTATTATAATGGGCCTGAGCTATGTTGATCTGACGCAATGATGAGAGACATTATTGTATGGACAGACTCAGTTATTTTTCCAGTCACAAGTAAGAATGTAAATTCTTCTTTTGATAGAAGAAGTACTTTAGTCAGTAGTATGAAAAATCGGTGTTAGGGCTTATTCGTCGGTTGAAAATCCATCAAATGAACATACTTTGTCCCAGGAGATATTATGAAAACACCGTGGCCCATAACACGTACATCTTGGCATTTTACAGGGGATTTTACGCTAGCCTAAGTCAGATTATATAATATAGTTTTATATGCGCTGACTGTAAGTATGGCAGTCGAGAACTACCACGATCCCATAAGCCCTCATTCAATGTGGCTGCTGGTGAGAACCCCCTATTCAAACATGAAAACGTTCGACAGGAGTATAAACCTGTAACCATTTTAGGGGCTTTACTATCGTTAATGTAATTAACGCGATTAATGCAACCCATGTGACACACTTAATTGTAAAGTAACGTTTATTGCGTTGTTTAAAGTGTATACAGGTAGGAAAAGTAACTTCAGTGACTTTTTTTTTTGGTAACTTTATAGCAACATTGACAGTGATGTCCGAACCCGAACGTTTAGCGACTGCAAAAGCCGAACCCGAGCCAGCCTTCAGTCCTGAAACCCGGTAAGCTCGAGTTCGGTTGTTCGGGTTCGGTCATGCTCTAATTTAAATGAATTCTGTTTCTTCGGTAGCACGCTATAGTGCAGTTTATATCCAGGTATGTCAATATTACAGTCTTTTTCCTGCGTGTGTTTCAGTTCGTACTGTTTCAAAATATTTAGAAACTCGTTGTGATTGAATTTGGACTCACTTTGACCGCAGACTTTGTGCCTGTGTCCGTGGATATTCCACGTCATGATCTTAATGTGATCACTCACCATACTTCAAATCACATACAATATAATCATGTAAAGGGACGCCTGTTACCTACATTGAAATTATTTCTTCCCTGTGTATAGCTATTATTACGTCCCTTATTCGCGTAGTAGCGGCCAAAGTTCTGGTTATTGTATCTCCCGTTCTGATCATTATATCTCTGCCCGTGTTCTGACCACAGTATCTCCCGCTAGAGTTCTGCCCATTGAATTTCCCGCCAGAGTTCTGATTATTGTATCTCCTGCGTCTTTGGCCCTGTAGTTCCGGCTTGTAAGTGTACTTAATATTAGCGGCCAGTATCTGCGAGCCCTGGTCATTAGGGTGGGTATTGTCCCCATACAGTTCCTGGCGAGGTGTATTCTGCCTATTCAGGAAGCTTCCATAATTGTCACATACTTCAATTCCCGGTTTTCCACTCACTTTGAGTTTTACCTGAGGATTCACAGCCTGCACTTTGAGGTCCAAGTCTTTGTCTAAACACGGTATAGCGGTACAGATGATGACCCGTTTCGCCATTTCCGTGGATATGATATCGTCTGCTAGTAGTGCCAATTCAATTGCTACACTCTTCGGTGTCCTATCACCCTTCACATCATTGGTGATAAGATATATGATAATAGCATCGTACCTATCGCTGTGAGAAGCAAGGAACTCTTTGGCTTTCTCAATAGTATATACTTGTTCCATTGTGACGGTGTGGTCTTCAGTACTCAACAGTCTATCAACTTGTATGCGATTCATATGTGAGTTCCCCAGAATTAATACCTTTTCTTTTTTGCTGTGGGACTCTGCCATTGCACCGGGTGGTGCAGTTTCTTGGGGCCTAGCATGCCGCTTTCTGCCCACTGCAGTTGACAAAGGGATCGTTTCAGTGTCCATTCCCAGAGCCTGGAGTTGCCACTGTAGCGTTCTTTTGCTGCTATCAGTTCGTCTCTCAGTTGAGATATTGACCCCTGTAGTGTTTCTATCTCCTCTTCTTTCATTTTTATTCTGGATTGTACCTGTTCTACTTCTTCGTGCAGTGTATTCCTCACTTGACGTCGCAGGGAGATTTCTCTGTAAATTTCACTATGTAGGTTTTTGATTAGCCCTTCGTATCTTTCCACGCATATACTAACTGTATGAGGCGTCTCAGCCTTATTTCTCACCAAGGGCTCAGTTACTTTGCTAATTTTGAGTTCACTACAGACACTTTAACACTTAGGAAGGTCTTCCTTTGTCTTTTTCAATTCAACGCTTAAATTTTTATTCTCTTCTTTGGTCTTTACAATTTTTTCGTTTTTCCTACCTATTTCTGTTTTACTTTCAGCTAAATCTGCAGCCACTGCTTCTAGCTTGATTTTGAAATTTTCGTCTTGGTACCCCTTTATTTGTTCCACCAGGCTGGTTTCTAGGGACTGGAATAGTAATTTGAAGTCATCAACGCACTCTTGGATCTTGCCTGTGTCAGGATTATCACGGTTTTTGTCGGGTTTATGTGCATGCAACTCCTTGAGAATAAGTTGCATGTTGTGGGAGGTTGCTCTACACAGATTACAGCTCCATATGTTTTCAATGTCATTTTCTTTTTCGTGAATACAATCAAGGTGAATCCACAGCATACAGACACTGCATTGAATCATGTCAGTGTTGTATTGTCTAGAGTGTACTGAGTCAGCGTAACACAAATCCTTTGAGTTTTCTTTTTTTTTTCTTCCCTTTGAATTTCGTTTTGAAATTGTTACCGTGTCATTTACAGTGTGTTTCTTGACCTTATCTGACACTCCTGCTTTATTACCTTTATCTTCCTTTGTATTTATTTCAGTTCGTTTTGCATGTTTTCCTTCAGATGTTTAGTGCGTTTCGGGACATCTGCACCTATATCAGGCTGACTATGTGATCTTGTAATGCGGCATTCACTAACGCAATTGTCTATGTCACCACCATTTACATTCGATTCAGAGGAATTTGTTGCTGAGATTTCCTCCTGTGTTTCTGATTCTACTACATCCACTGAATTGCTGATCTCTGCATGGAAAAGGGATTGGTCTTAGGTCTCAATATGTTTTGGACTCTCATCAGGGCTCCCTATTGTTTTTGGAAGTTCCTTTCCAATTTGTCCAGGTGTATCTGGATTCTTCTGTACAATATCAGGGGATTTATTTCCTGAGGGACTGATGCATTTTGTCTGGTATTTGTCCTCAACGTTGGCCATGGCGATAATGGGTATATAGCGTTGACCACTTACATTGAAAGATCCACAATGGCGCCAAACTCAAAATGTCTTTGTTCCAGTTGTGGAGCGTAATCCGTCTGCTGTAGCACTAATATCAATGCTCTGTCGCCAAATGATAATTCCAGGTGATCTCTGTTATGTAAGTAAGATCCCAGCCACAGATATCTGATCAAGATAGGCTAACAAATCCAGAAAATCATAAAAGAATCGCACAGGAGCGTGATGCCGGGTGACAACCTAGCAGCGCCATCTATGCGATGTACATGTGAGAACAAACATTATGTGTAAGCAATAGCATGCGTCAGCATTTGACATTATTAGTCTAATTGTTTCAGTATATGACTGGTGTGAGGTGACCTTGGAAATAGATCTTATTGAGCAACTGAAGTGGAAGTTCGTCCGGTGTTCAGCATCTTATTTTATTCTGAACATATATCGCCAGGCATAATAAATATGTATGGTTGAGTAGCTTTGGACCCAAAGACTATCGTAAGCGTAGGGCAACATTTATTTCAAGAGTCAGTTATAATAACATTGGCTTAAGCCTATGCAATAAATTTATATTGGTGAAACAAATTTTGGTCGGGCAAATGATAACCTAGAGAAAAAATCTGCTTCAGATTCTACAGTGCATAAAAATCATTTTACTTGTCATAGGTATTGTAGGAAATTACTGTGTTGTGTACTTTTCGAACACCCCCTTGTGTAAATTATTTCTATTTGATGCATCTGATTTTATTATTCATTACTTCCATAGTATGATGTTATTAATCAATGGTTTTCATATTGGCCCTGTCACAGGTCCAAGATCAGCCGCATAGGCAATAGGCCGAAGGCCAATGGCCAATACGGTTAATCAAGGACCTACAACTGCACCAATATGAAACCTTTTCATTTATGGTAATTTTAATTTTTTTTATTAATTTACTATGCATAATTCAACATCAATTTGCTACTTTTGTTGCTAAATAATCCTTGCTTGATCGTAGCTTTGCATAATTAATTGTAACACGTTTTCCCCATCGCTGGGGCGTGTCGTCATAACACCTCCTTTCAACATTAAGTGGGTGCAGGTACCTACAGTTCGATTTTTGTGACGTGACGTGTCTTGTATTGGCCGAGTTGTATGGTCTCCATCGCGTTGTTTAGAGAAGCAGGCTCACACTGACGAATACGGGAACCACATTTATTGCCACTTGTATAAAAATGCGCGGGTACTTTCGGACCTGTGTCCACTATCGGGGCAACCTTATCCCCTAAGCTCCATCTTTCACTTAGCAGGAGCACTTGGCAGGTCCTACTAGTACTGCTACTTTGTTCATAGCCTGAGGGCAACATTAGTGTTTGATTCTAAAACCCCTATTCTGGGACCCACCGCTGACTGCAACTGGTAACTGTGCGGCGTTATATTCAAATTTTCAGGTACTGCTCGCTCTAGAAAAGACACATTATATACTGTACATTACATTTGCTCGACAACTTTACCTTCTGTTAACACAAATCACACATAATATTTTGGATACTACCTCTTCAAGATATCCAATGTAGTAATACAGAGGTACTTGGCTGCCATTTTGGAAATTGTGAATTCCACACCCAATGGTTTATAAATGTGGATAGTATTGGGACGATCTTGGGTTTTTTATACTATATGACACCAAAAGTATATATTTTGCACATATTTTAGAGCATCAATAAGCATATGCTATATGCTGTGGCCGCGATTTACTTTGATATCCAAATCAAACGTATTTTTGTGTGACTGTCCCGCAATGCATTGCACAATATTCAACATGGTGCTTGCTCACCAACTGATTTGCGGGCTTGCATTTGGAATTGTAACTAATTATGATAACTGCTTCAGAAACAACCGAGCGGGCAGATTAAAGTTAAGATAGTAAGTTATGTTTTAAAAGTACTTTAACCGCCATTTGCCCTGGTAACTCGGAGAAAAGACACTAGAACCTAGCGAAATATTACGATAACGATCACCCATGGACCTATTAACGACAGGTCCATGGATCACCAAATAACCGAGGCTATACTGTATGGAGCCTGTTTCACCAAATAAGCGTGGCTATGCAGCTATGCGATTTCCCCGGCCCAAGTAAACCCTCCAGACAAGCTGCAATAAAATGTAGTGTTTGAGTTGACTTTACAGCAAGATAACTGCACACGACGGCTATTTTTTCTCAAAAATATCTTTCACATTGGCTATGCCGTTTCACTGAAAAATCGTTGCTAAGAAGCCATGCAGTTTCCCGGGCCCAAGTTAACCCTCCAGACAAGCTGAAATAAAATGCTGTGCTGGAGTTAACTTTACTGCAAAATAGCGGCACATGATGGCCACTTTCTCGATAAAAGCTGTCAGCCAGGGTCTATCAATTTTTACAAGAGAAGGGCAGCTTGAAACCTTTTTTTTTTTTAATGTTTCATAAGATTTATTTATGGTCAGGTCTTTTCAGTAGGGTGCGGCGGGTTACCGGAACCACGCGTATTTTTTGTTAGGCCTTTGGTAACTTGGCCATTCGTTGAAACATGTTTACAATGGATTTCTTTCCCCTTTTATACGTTACTTCCTTTGACATCAGTTTAATTTGTAACCTGGGCACAGCCGGAGGCGCTTGTGATTTAACTATGATACAGGCAGAGCTTGCTGGTGTTGGCCGAGTTTCTCTCATATTGGCCCAGTTCACGCAATCGTAGCGTGTAGGCCAAATTTAGAGTTTTGACGCTATGTAATCCATAGTCAATTAATAATGGGTCTTTTTTACAAATTGTAACAAATATTGAGTGTAACAATGTGCTAAACTGCAATAAACTGCAAAACCTCTGACGCATTATGGGAAAGTGCGCGGGGAATGGCAGACACAAATGAGCAATTCCTTCCTTCACGACAGATGTACGGACAAAGGCACAATCGTTTTCCTTCCTGTGTCATCTTTTTGAACGTTTCAAACCGGGATATTTGTAGGGACACCTATAACAAGAGGTGTTCTGAAGCCACTGTTGTATGATCCGGGCTTTGATGGATACAACGTAGGTTTTCGTTGTCTTAAGGCCAGAGTTTTTAAATTTTTAGTTTCACAGACATTTGCCACAAAAAGCTCGGGTAGGAGGGAGGAATAAAAATAAAAATAAAAATGAAAATTAAGCACTTGCATTTTTTAAAAAAAATTTTAGTCTCCACACTAAAGGGTAGGAGGGGGAAAAGTTTCCCACACACCTGGTTACTTCCATGCACTAAAGCATGCCTACATGTATTACTGTACACCATACAGGATTTCAGTGTATTTAACATGTTCCTGTCACTTTACACACCTGTCTGTTTGTATTGTAGTATGTTTTTAGACCTCTAGTCCTAGACTGGTGCAAGCTTTTCAAGCTGAACTACTTGCATGGATGAGCGTTGACTCTTCCCTGGTAATTTTATCAAAATGACTACAGTAGTCCCCCTCTGTAGCGGACACCCGTTCTGCACAGAGAAAGTGTCCGCTGCAGGGGGTTGTCCATTGAGGAGGGGATCAAGTATATTCTATTATATAATACCAGATACAACTGCATTATAGATACAGTAGTCCCTCTTTTGAGCGACCACCCCTAGCGCCGACAAAAAAGTATAATGCAGGTGGTCGCTCATTGGAGGAATCGCATATGCACCACCTCAAATTCATGGTGGACTTGTCCAGAGGTGCTCAGGTAGCGAGGTACGCAAATTTCTGCCACCAGCTGGTCATGCTGTGAAAAGAAATTATCATTTATCAAATTTAACAATTACAACCCTTAAAATCTTTATTTCAATAAAGAACTCTTGTCTGGGTGCTGAAATATGTGTTTTGCAACTTAAAAATATTTGCCGGTCTTGAGCTGTCATATTCCCATTACGCTCAATGGGCCCGATACATAGCCGGGTGCGGAGCCTTCGCTTGCGAAGTAACCAGCTTAAAATGTCATAAAATTGTTTTGACAGCATTACTCACTATCTTAACTTTATTCTACACATTCGGTGGAGTCTAACTCATCGTAATTCATAAGTAATGTATCAAAATAAGACTCGGCATTTTCCCATTGCCACCACGTGTGTTTTGGGCGCCATGTTGACCTCGTTCTTGACCGTGGGAAAAATGGATCTGGCATGCACGTCGTCAGTGTCGGTCGCACGTGCTCAAGCAGGCAAGCTCTTAAGGACACTTCAGACACCAAAAAAATATCCCACTTTAATCGGTCATAACTCAAAATATCTTTGCGTCAGGATAACAAATCATATATGTATGTAATCGTCATAATCCAAAGAATTTATATATCCTGTGTTTAGGTGTCTGCGATGTTAATTGTTGAATAAACAATCCAAAGTTGACCGCAAACCATCGATCCCATAAATGTCGATATAAATCACTAACCATCTGTGATAAAATCAAAATTACACTCTTATCTCAATCCTGACATATTGGCAACAAAAAACGATCCTACGATTTTTCATGTTTGGCTTAGTTTTTCCGCTATCCATCCTCAAAGTTTGACATTTCAATTTTCCCTTTGATTTCCCGCATGTTCATTTTCTTCATTTCACAGGAAAAGAACGAAGCAAAATTTCGAAAATCGCTGAATCGTTTTTGCAGTTCAGACAATACAAAGTCAAAGGCCGTTTACCGGATTAAATTTCGCCCAGCCGTTTTCCTGGAATAACCATTTCTTAGTGGGGTTCCCATCCTATTCTCCTTTCTGAGAAAACGAGCTTCAAAGGCTTTTGATGTTGGTCATTTGACTCTAAAACAATGCCTTTTGCTCAAGTTGAGCTGACATTTATACAATATTGAGTAAACATCGTCCCTGAACATTTTCTGTGGTTGTCAATCAATTATTTACCCATCACATGAATAAAAGAGCCTTTGAAGTACAGAAACCATTCTTCAGCTATCTGTCAAACGGCGACAGTCAGTCTGGTTTCAGAGTGTGACGTCATGGAGGCGTGTCTTCTGGGCCCCGTGACCTCAAGCTTGGCAACGAAAGTTCACAGTTAGCTTGGTGCGCGAACAGATCAAAGATGGCTACTCATAACAATTTCGAAGCCAGCATTATTTTAGGTTTTCGCACGTATATTTCAAAGGGGAATTTCTGTTATATACCCGGATCCAGCATGAAACGTTCAATCAGTTGTTGGAAAGCGAAGAAGTTAGTATCAACGAAACGAAACAAGAGGAAAAATTGGAAGAAGAAACTCCGTACACGATGGGACGTAAGAAAAAAATGAGGGGACCCCCGATGGCCAAAGAAGTTATGGCAATGTTGAAGGAAACATTGAAGGGTGGATGGAGAAGGGACCACAGTGATAATGACAGTGACAGTGAGGCAGAGGACAGTCCGACCCCGATGCCGATGTGGAGTGCCTCCGCGAGGAAGATCCAGGGCCAAGTTGAACGGTCGGAGCAGAGTGTGACTGAACTTGCTGATACTGTTAGTGCTCCTGAAGGATACCGCTTTATTGAAATGCAGCAGCTTTCTGTCATGCTGTCTGCGTGTATTTGTGCCACATGCGGCAAGGGAAAGTTAAAACTAGTTGAAGACAACGCACACAGAAGGGGTTGGGCTTGCAAACTTGGACTTAGATGCACCATGTGTAACCGCACAACGTGGACTTGCACTTCGCCTGAAACAACCTCCGGAAGCAAGGATGTGAACAAACGGGCAGTCATTGCAGCCAGGAGTATTGGAAAGGGAAGACGTGCATGCGCTATGTTCAGCAGCCTGATGGATTTACCACCGCCAGTCCACTTCAGTTGTTGGCGCAACCACACAGTTGCATGGGGTGAAACAGTAAACGACACCCTGCAAGAGCACTTTGACAGGTAAGTTCAAATCTTTCTCATGCTTGCCAATAAATTAATTTAGGCCTATGGGCGATAATATGGATGCTGGACCAAGTCCGAACGATTGTAACACGAGAGGGACTCCTGGAGTCCACGAATCGCACTTCACGGCACAATAGTGTTGTTGTTAGACCATACCCCGGAGGCTAATTCTAAAGGATTGCCAAAAGCATATTATTCGGCATGTTTAAAACATTATACTATGGTTTCTTCATGGTTCCTTTTGACGGCTGCGTCACATAATGCCCATGCATACAGAATCATTTTTGTTCTTCACTTCTTTATTGCAGTGTTGTGTTGGATCTGAAACGAAAACGAATACAAGAGGGTCTTGTCGAGGACATACTGCCACATGACTTACAAAACATGTCACAAGAAGAGATTATGGACACAGTCATGGATGTCCCAATCACAATTGATGGGTCATGGTCAACCAGAGGGAAAGAAAGCAACAATGGTTTTGTGACTGTCATTTCAGCAGACAGTGGTCATGTTTTGGATAGGCACTTTATGACAAAATCATGTTTGCAGTGCTCAAAATGGGATAACAAGGACAAAAACAGCATGGAGTACCTTGAATGGTAAGGATTTAGTGGTCTTCTTCTGCAGCATAGGCTTGTGGTTTTGATTTATAGACAAACAGATCCAGGACATCACTAAAAAGTATACATGTGTCTAAAAGACAAAATTTGTTCAAGACATTGTGCACTGAAGACAGTCAAATGGCCAGAACTTCAGAGATTTCAGTCAATGTACAAATGACTGCATTGTCAACCAAAAAGCATAACAAAACAAGACCACCACCACCACCACCACCACCCCCCCCCCCCCACAAAAAGAGAAGACTGTTGCAGCAAAAAAAAAAAAAAAAAAAGACTGTTGCAGGGCTGCTCTGCACGTTGGCCCAAGACATGGTAAAGGTGTTATATGCATGCTGACCATGGACAAACACATTCAGACACAAAATTTTGGTGAACAAAATTCTCGGCAGCTACATGGTTCAGTATAATATGCGCTTTCAAGATTTTAGCCTGTTTACAAGTGGCTGGTGTTTGGGTGGCCCAAAATACCTAGTGGTTGAATATGGATAAGCTTGGAGTAATGAAATATTCCTGAACCAATATAAAATTTATGCAACTTATATGTAGGAGAATATACATCATAAGGTTTTAAAATTTTAACCAATTTATAAATGACTGCAGGGGGGGGGGAGTAGTGGAACCACAAATGTGTGTATGCCCACAGTTGGCCCATAAGTGATCCATTGTTTATTTATGTTATAGGTTTTCTGAACATGGACAGACATGTCTAAAAAATCATTCTGGCAGTGCAGCGTCAATGGAGAGTGAAGGAGCAGTAGAGCTTTTCCATCGCTCTATGGTGAAATATAATCTACGGTACAATCCGCGGGACCATTCAGTAATGGTCACTCACTGGGTTCAGTAACAGGATGCTCTGCGGGAATTTTTTTTCTCATACTTCGGTCAAACAGCAACATAATTTAGAACAGAAAAAATCACTTATCAATCAAAAATACATAGACAAAATGATCAAGAGTAAACTACAAGTTTTCTTGTTGTTCGATTTATTTGGGTGTGTAAGACTGAAAAAGAACAGGTCCCCATCTTCAACTTCCTACAGTAAAATCAAAACGATGTAGAAGTTGGGCTTTCGACATCTTTTCAAGTTCAATAGAGTTCTAACTTGTATGGGAAAAAATACGTGTATATTCTTATGCCGATTTACGGACAGCGAAGAATTTAACGATTTTGTGTCCGCACAGAGGGGTATTTCTATTACTTGGAGATTAAAACCCTGTCCGTTGTCCGCGTCAGAGGGGTGTCCGGCAACGAGGGGCAATTTCAATGGGAAAGCCGTCGGTGCCGCGGGACTCTGTCCGCCGGAGCCGGGTGTCCGCTTAGAAGGAGGTCCGTTGGGGAGGGGGACTACATGAAATTTATGAGAAAACAGGTAATGTCAACTTTCATCCATGTTTGTTTGTGGATTCTAAGCACGGCTTGTGGGAACAGAATATCCGGAAATTTGTAAAAAATAGCTGAACTGTCCGCGTCGGTCGGCGGAAATAAAAAAAAAAGATGAATTTTCATTTTAATTTTTTTTTCTGATTTTGGCTAAAATAGGGTCGGCGGAGTTCGTGAAACGAATAATTAAAGAACTCTGGCCTAACTATTCCCAGGAAGATATCTATTACACGCGTCAGCCATGCAGCCCTATCACAATTTCATGCGCCAGTAGATTGGGCACTATTTTTTCGGTCATAACTCCTGCACGCCCTCTCGTGGATAGACACAGAACTTTCACTATACAGCACATTGCCTGCGAGCAATAGCGATCCAGTTTCTTTATGATACTGGCTTTCAGGATAACGCACTTCATCAAGCACGCCAGTCAACAAGGTCCCCTCACACACTCATGATAACAATCCCAATGAAGGTCATCTATTTATAAACATGATGTTTGCTTGACAATTAATTTTTATTTTATTATCATGAACGCAAAAATGATACAGTTCAATGGAAGTTCAGGTGGGGCTACCTAGGCTCAAAACAAACAACAGAATGCATCATACATGAAACAGGTAAACTGCTCCACAAATCACAGCATTTAGTATGACATGCACCCACGCATGGAAACTAGACACGTCCTTTATTAATCCATGCTGCCTTGGTTTGCATAACGAATATATTTATTTAGGAATATACTTTATGGGATCTTCACCGGCGGGGGGGGGGGGCACATTATGTTTTGGAGTTGTCCGTCTGTCCAGTCTGTCCACCATTTGTTTTTTAACCCAATATCTGAAGACTTCTTGGCCGCTTGAAACTCAAATTTTTGTTCTGGTGACCTTGACCTCATTTATAAGGGCACAAGGGCCACGCATGAGTAAAGATGGACTCATCACTCAATGCTTGGCATCAAAGTGCCTCAATTGTTTTCTCCACAGAGGATTATGTGAAAGCTTGAAACAGTTAATCACAACACTCAAACGAAGCTCTCCATTATCTGTAATCCAAAATGGGTTAAAGATACCGTGGTGTTGGTCTGCTCAGGAGGCATTAAAAGGCTTTGATACCATGGTTTCCTTGCAGCTGAACTTCAAATTAACAAATGTGACAAATATTATACATCTGAATAAGAAAACTTGGGGCAGAAAATTCAGAATCCGATATTTTGGACAGATACATGATCGGGTTCCATGGTCACGCATGCATAAATGACAGTCAGCGCAATCATTATGCGAAAACATGAGGAATACAAATACACAGCCTTGTGTCTTAACGCATGGATGTTTCACGTGTATTTGACTGCTTGCCCCATGCTCTTGCTCTCTCCAAACTGAAGGCCTATGGTCTTCACTCTGAAGCCCTTAAACTTATGAGCAGCTATCTCAGTGACAGAAAGAATGTTAAAATTGGTGAGACACATGGTGACTGCATGGCGACAGATTATGAAATGGGTCCCCTAGGGATCTATTCTTGGGCCGTTGTTATTTAATATCTTTATCAATGACATACTAGGATAAGGGGTTGTCATCTGTTTAATTATGCAGTTGGCAACACTTTATCCTTTAGTCACCACGGCCTCCAAATTTTACAGTACAATCTCGAACAACCATCTAGCAATACATAGATTGTTTTAATGAGACGAAATGCTCGCCAATCCAAACAAATTTCAGGCTATTGTTCTCTCCCCCTCAACGAAGCACTCTTGCATTATAAATTTCGCAATAAAAATGAGATCATTGGTTCTGAAGATCACGACAAGCTGCTTGGGGACCAGATTGAGAACAAGCTTGATGTTCACGTCACTCAAATGTGTAGAAATGCTGCCAGACAACTGAATGTCTTAAAACGTCTCAATACTCTTTTAGATACTGTTTGCTAATTCCCCATTTTCAGGTCTCTCAAAATTTCATTATTGCCCCTTAGTGTGGCACTTTTGTGGATCTGTCTTCACTAAGAAAATGGAAAAAAGTCAGGAACGTGGATTACGCTTTGTTTTTGATGATTAGAAGAGTGATTACTGCTCACTACTCAAAAGAGCAGATCTGCCTATATGAGCAATTAGCAGATTGAGATTCTTATCTATTGAAGTCTACAAAGCCCTAGGAGGCCTAACGCTACCATAAGTGCAGAATATATTTAAACAACATCTATCTACTACGAATTCTCACTCATCCAAATATTTAACCCTTCAATTTTTCAATAAAGTAACTTTTGGGGAAAATTCTCTTCAATAGCTTGCCATCAAAATTTGGAATAAAATAACCAATAAAACCAAAAATGCAATTTCACTCGGTGAATTTATAAGATTAATTCTGCTTTGGAATTTTGAAGAGTCTTGCAATTGCCATATTGCCAGGAAGTTAACCAGTCTCACATGTATGTGTGACTGCGTGCGATCTTATACATGTGTTTTTTGTATAGGAACTTATCGGTGAATCCCTTTGGTATACTGTACATTTCTAAATATTCACATGTCATATGTCTCATGTCTTCATCAGTATCCGGATGTGCATATTTTAGTTTTTAGTCATTCTTTTTTCCCCTTGTCTCTGCCTTACCATTTCATTATCATTATCATTCTCTTTTATGTATTCTGTGTTTTTCATACTCCTTAGGGATGCTCATGCCACCATGCTTTTATCTATAAGTTACATATACATTCATACTTTTATTTATATTTTGTACTTTTATTTATCCATTCTATTTAGCCTAGGCTAATTGTACTCTGCAGTCGGCTGTAATAGCCCTGGACTAATGTGCTATGTTTATACGTGCTGACATGAAATTAAGCTTTGTATCTTGAAGCAGCAATATATGAACAGGCTTTATTATTATTTTTTTTTTTTTGCTTTACGTGTATGTTTTTAGTCACAGAGAGAGAGAGAGAGAGAGAGAGAGAGAGAGAGAGATGTGCCAAATGTTTATGTATATATACTTTTGTGATTGTACATGTGCAGCAAATATGTGAAATATCTTTGAAGACGTTCAAATGTTGATCGGGTATAATTAAGTTTTCAAGACACAAGAAGAAACGTTAAGACGGGTAATACTCTCCCCAGTCATTTCAATTCCTAACATGTGAATCCAATATGGCACAGCAACTTTATGAAATCTTTATCTGTACTGAACAATGGTTGCAAATATTTACAAGTGTATGTGCGAATTTTAAGTTTGAATTTCAACCACAGAACTAGAATATAGCCATACTACAGCTTGAACTATATTTTGAAATTGTCGGTGATCAGCATTGTATGCAATAATGTAGTTTGATCAGCAACCCATTATAAAGGAAACATTGACAAGCCTCAGTTTCCATGCAACGTTTCGTGATGTCAACGATTCAGTATATACTCACTGAACTGTGCACCCGTTACATTCTATACACTCAATTTATAGGGAAGTGCAGTTTAACAGGATGAAATGGTCATCATGACATGACATGGCATGGTCGTAACAGCTTCTGTTAACCATTTAATTGCTCATGGGTTACTGTCAAGTCCAGAGTCCTGTGCTTCAAGTTTGTAAACGCTGAACCACAGGAGGAAAAATGAGAATTCGTGACTGGCCGTGAATGCTGTGGAATTACCAAAGGAGATGTCTCTCATGTTAACCTCAACCACAAATTTTATATTTTCGCCTGTGGAGTGAACAGTAGGCTGGTTCTTCCAGTCCCAGAACCTCAAACGTTTCAGCCCCATTGGTCGGTTGGGAAAAATGTATTGAAAAAAAAATAGAAACTGCGCACCCCACTGCATCTTCATACTACTTGCTAGATCAATCCGTAATCTAAAAGCCGGGTAGTTTACGTTCTGGAAGAAAACACTGAGAAACACACGGCTCCTGCTTCGAAAATGGCAGTGACCGAACGTAGAGAGGAAGTATGGGCTGTCGCAAATGATGTTAACTTCCAGTAAAAATCCCAAGCACTGCCCAAGTGGATGTATTGCCAAGTAAACACTACAAGATTGACCGTTTATAATGAAACTATGATGATTTATATTTTTATGTTTCTTCTGTATATTTTTTAACTTACTAACTAGCAGCACGATGTGTAATGAACAGCCTTGCATGTTTGCATGTGATCTTTTTGGTGTATTCTCGGTTACTCTATTACTTCGATTGTTACGGACATTCTGTTCAAACGTCTTATAATGGATTACCCGATTCGAAAAAAAAAAACATATTAAAAATGTGATAAAAGGCGGCAGTATTTTGATGCAACTCCAGCTGTGCGAGCATTTTGTCTTAAACAACGAGGAGTTTATACCTCATATAATGTGAAAAATGAGACACGTTATCATGCAAGTCTTCCACCGAAATTAAAGCACTAGAATAGTATTTGTATTATGTAAAACGCGCTTTCATTCAACAAATCGGCGAAAGTGAAACGCAACACAACAGTTTCTACGGATAATACATGGTGGGTTCTCCAGTATTTGAATATCCGAAATTCGGTCACTCGTGTTCTGAACATCAATACCCGCATAATTTCAAACTAATCAGTGATCTACTCCACAACTCTAAATGACCAAAGAGCATGGCATGGATGATATTTTGTTTTTCAACTACGACGTAGATATATTCAAACACACACACACACACACACACACACACACACACACACACACACACACACACACACACACACACACATATATATATATATATATATATATATACATACATGTGTGTGTGTGTGTGTGTGTGTGTGTGTGTGTGTTTCCGTGTGTGTGAGACTGATTTTGTACTTCCTTCCTCTGAACGACTTGGAATATATGAAATACTGTCTTACCTTAAGGTTCACTGACAAATTTGTACGATATGATAGCTTAATGTGATAGACAGAGAGACAGACAGACAGACAGACAGTCAGACAGACAGACAGACAGACAGACAGACAGACAGACAGACAGACAGACAGACAGATAGATAGATAGATAGATAGATAGATAGATAGATAGATAGATAGATAGATAGATTACCTATTATATAAAATCCCGCCGGCTGTTTCGGACCTGTATCCACTATCTGGGCGACCTTCTCCACCAAGCTCCATCTTTGACTCAACAGGTGATCTGGGCTCCTCTGTCCGGTGCTGCAATTTAAATTGATTCATAGCCTGGGGGCGACTTCAATGTCTAATACAATGTTCATATTATGGGGCCCAGCGCCGCCCACGACTGTTAACTTCAAGGCATTTGTTTAAAAACATTTTTATGTAATGTTCACACAGGAAAAGTAACATTATGTTCATTCAACAAATCTTCCATTCCTGGACACTAATCATAAATATATTTTGGGTACTACAAGTTTAAAATATTCAATCGGGACTCACCCACATGGGCTTGGCTGCCATTTTGAAAATTGTGCATTCCACACCCAATGGTTTATAAATGAGTATAATAATGGGACGATCTGGGGTTAGGGGGTTGGTGGGAGTTACAATATACAAAACCCGAGTATTTATTTTGCAAATTTTTCGAAGCATCACTATAATCATATGATACATGCTGTTTTATGGTGTATATTATTCATTGGGCCTCGTTCTATCTACCAATCCTAGGAAAATATTCGCAATCCCGACCACGAATAAACAATGGTCGTCAACAGACAGTGTAAGACCACGTGACAAGCATTTTGAGATCGGTTATGATCGTGTGCAAACTTGGGTACATTTGATTAGGCTCAGTCCACCTCGTTCATTTTCATGCATGCACATTGCAAACAGTGCCAAAAACACGTGGCTGCGATTAACTCTGATATCGAAATCAAATGAAATTTTGTTTGACTGTTCCACAATGCATTGCGCCATATTCAAAATGGCACTCACCATTACGTGCATGATTTGCCAGAGAATCGTGTCGCATTTGGGTTTGTAAATAACGCTGATAACTGCTTCAGACTCAACCGAGCGGGCAGATTAGAGTTAAGATAGTAAGTTATATTTTTAAAATACTTAAAGATCATTTGTTGTGGCAACCCGGAGATGGACACCTGGAACCTAGCGAAATATTACAATAATGATCACCCAACAACCCTGGCTATGTTGCTAAGTTGAGGTAATATGTTTCACCAAACAACCGTGGCTATATGCAGCTATGCTGCTGCCCCGTCCCAAGTTAACCCTCCAGACAAGTTGAAATAACATGCCGTGTTTGAGTCGACATTACTACAAAATAACGGCACACGACGGCCCCCATCTGGATAAAATCTTTCAGGGTCGATCAATTTTTATTAAGGAAGGGTGGCTTGATTTTTTTTTTTAAGTTTCACAAAATTTATTTAGGGTCGGGCCTTTTCAGTAGGGTGCAGTCGGGTTAACGAAACCATACATGTATGTTTGTTAGAACTTAGGCAGCTTGGACATGTGTTGAAAGATGTTTTAGACGGCCGTTCTTTCCCCCTTTTACACATTGCGTCCTTTGACGTCAGTTGAATTTGTTACCTCAGCACAGCCGGAGGCACGTGTATCATATATAAAAATTCAGTAGATAAAAGTAACAAATTGAATGTATAAAGCACAAGTCCCAGCATAAGCAGTCAGAGTTATGATGACCAAAACGTGAACTGGCTTCTGAATGTGAGCTGGCTTGTAAACGCGAAGGTCTTCTTGGTTAAATTATTATCTGCTCAATGCTCCAGAGCAAAAGGTCAGTTTGAAAGTCGATAGCATCAGCGTTATCGAAGGAGACTAATGTGTGTTTGTGGCATGGAGCTGTAAACACAACGGAGCTTGTTTCCTGTAAAAAGATCGATGGCAGCGACACAGGAAAAGCACGTGATTTGGACGTTTCGTTCTAGCAAGCTCAATTGTTAGATCATTTTACACTATTAGCAAATTTTCATCTAATTACGATACGAAGAATAATATTTGCGAATATCAACATAAGTGAAGAAGAAATAATCGGACTCTTTGGATTTGAATTAATTATGTTAATTATTCCTGTCAAAATTGTCAACAAGTGGGAAAATAAGTCCAAAGTAAAAGATGATCTTGATACATTCTGTTCTCCAGAATGTTGATTAGAAGTTATTATGTGGCAGGCATCAAAGAAATTGTAAAGAAACAAACCTTTATACTTAACATAAAGAAAGGCAATAAATTTGAGTTAGAAAAGCAGGGAGGGAAAAATTTTGTTTTAAGTGTACCGACCTTCTTATCCAGTTAAGCGGAAATATATGAAAGTGTCGTAAGATGATGAACATAAAAAAATCAGGAAATGTATATAAGCATGATAAATTGTGAGAACTCATTAAGAGAAATGTGTGTTTTAATCCTAAACGTAACATACAGGTGAATGAAATGTATATCTTGAACTGTAACACTTGCTGAAGCAGAAGAAAATAAAACGGCCGGAATATAATAAATGGTGGGTCATGATATTAGCAATTATTCAAAGTGCATGAAATTTGCAATTCAAATTAAAATGAAAGTCCCCAAAGCTTCTTTACACTTAACAAAAAGCGTTTTCTCGGCCGCGAAAATGGGATTTGAACGTGGTCAGATATACATACATATATATATATATATATATATATATATATATATATATATATATATATATATATATATATATATATATATATATATATATATATATATATATGTATATATATTTCCTATCATAGTCCTCTCCTCTATTCAATACTCGAGCCAGTGATTGAGGATCAGTGCCAGCCAGTTTGTGTGTGTGTTTCTATAATCACTTATGCGTATAAAATCGGAAGCTACTACGCGTGGGTGCATCGGCACTCATAAATAGTTCCTCGTAACATCTTTGCTAATTACCATCAAAATAACGACATAGAAGATGCAAGTGTGGTAACGCATCTGATATTAAGTTAGAGAAAGGGCTTATATCAGTAGATACCTAATTTACAAATCTTCTGATACTTGTCCATTCTCCATAACAAAGTGGTAATGATAGCGTCATACCACATATCTGGAAACCTGCCAAGCGCCATAATTTATTTAAAGAGTGCGTGAGGGTGTGGGGTAATCAATTCAACATCTCACAAATTAAATCATCAGGACCGCTTGCCTTCCCATTGGGTAAACATGATATCATTTTCCTTATTTCTTATTCTGTTATGTCCCTATTTAAAATATCAGGTTTGTTATTAATACATTATTCACAATTACCGTGTTCTTTCAAACATTGATCTACTTGTTTACAAAACTCGGCGTAAGCCTTTACATAACTACTTAAAAGTGACCTGAAATAATTGTACCACCTTTCATTTGTTATATTGATTTCCTTCCTATTGTATCTTCTCAAACCCTTAATAAATTCCCCTAATTTCCTTAGAATTGACATGCTGCTTTTACATTTCTCAAAGGACTTAGACTGATATAATCGGTTCTTGTGATTACAAAGAGATTTTATTAAACATCCGTTGCACTCAAATATTTCTGTAAATCCCCAAATACCTTTAGAAATTCTAAACCCTCTTAAAAGACTCGGTCTCAAATCTTTTGCATCTGTACAATACTGTTCCACCACTCAGGATTTACTATTTGCTATGTATCTATTCCTGTTTTTACGGTTATTTTCAGTAAATCTGCGGCATGTTGAAAGATTTCTGCAAAACATGACGCAGTTTTATCTACACTGTTGTCCAATGCGTTATCAAAGATACTACACCTCTATTAGTTATTGAGGCCTCCAACAAACCTCTTAGTATGTTCTGGATCCCATCTAAATTGTAAAGGCTATAATGTTACTTCGTTCTGTCGTATTGACCCATTGCATAATGTTAATAGTAAGTGATCATTTAACTAAAGTAACGCAGTACTTCAAAACTAATTATATAATCAAATACAGTCAATGTTGCCATGATATAATCTATAACACCACAGCCGTTGGGTTGGATACATGTGAAGTGTTCTTCTATATCGCATGTATTTAATCACTTAGGAAGTGAGTATCAAAACATGACAAGTATCTATAAGGGATTTACCAAAGCTATTTGTTTCCCCAGCATCTCGTTTTTCTTGGCATACTGAAAGGATTTAAAGTGTTCTGGTCTCCAGTTGGCATATTTTCCGTTGAATCATCTATTACAAAGTCACCGGTGTCTTTTGTACGTGCATTATAGTCACCCTCTAAAAGTAAATCAGAATTGTCATGTTGTACCTTTAAGCAGTCATGAACTTCCACTAATATGGGAACTCCATTCTCCTCTAATTAAAGAATCATTGATATGTTATTGAGAACTTCCACTGGCGAGAAAATTAACCCACCCAGTATCACATCTTTCGAAAAAAAAAATGGAAGAAGTGTTTGTTCAATTTAAATTTGATTGCTGATTCTGTGTTAAACTGAAGTTCTTGTACAACGTTTGTGACCTCATTAGCTCAACTGGCTTGTCAGTCATGAGGTACATCCATCTGTCCGTTCACATTTTATATCTTCGACTTCTAAAAATCTGTCAGTCAGATGTACTTCAGACTTGGTGGGGATGTGCCTTGGGTGGCTCTCTACCAAGGTTCTACGCCCCACTAATTTTTGTATTTTTTGTTTGTTTGCTTTGTTTTTTGGGGCAAAAAATACAATTAAAACTCGTTTCTGAAATCAGTATGCCAATTGCTTTAAAACTGCATAGGGACGTTTCTGGGGACCATAGACCTTATTTAACAGGTGGTGCTACGGTTTTTTTTGGGGGGGGGAGGGGGGGGGGGGCTATTTTCGCCTTCTTATCCAAAGCGTCTGAAACTTGGTCGAAATACAGCTCGTCGGCGGGTTTAACAAACTTGTTTACTTGGTGGTGATACTCTGGATTCCAAATGTTCAACGCATTTCAAATACAGGTACCGGTCAATTAATATAGGCATCCTATTGATTACCATGTAAATCAAGGTGATTGCAATAATAAATTCACATGTTTGACTTCTCCAAAACCGTAAACCAGATTCACTTCATATTTGATAGGGATATACCTCCTTGGGTCTCTACCAAGTTTGTTCATATGGTCACGCTCCAGTGATTTTTAGATATTTATTATTATTATTATTTTTTTTTTTTTGGTTCATTACTTGGCAAAATCTGAGAATATCATCTCCAAAACCGCTAAGCCAATTGCTTTGAAATTGCATAGGCATACTTCTGAAACTCCTAGACCTTAAAACGTTCAAGAGGCGACGCTGCGATTTTTTTCATATGCATACATTTACACATTTTAGTGTGTGTTTGCTTTTTTGAGTACATCTCCAAAACTTTCATTCAGATTGTTCTGAAATTCTGTACAAACGTAGCATGTAGGAAGGTTAAACTAACTTGTTCATTTGGTGGTGATACTGTGGATTTTTAACGGTATTTTTTCAATTTGGGTACCTGTCGGTTAATACTTGCATAACTATTCATTACATTATAAGTCAATGGGGATTGCAATGGAAATTCACATTTTTTACTTCTTGTCCAAAACTGTCCATCAGATTAACTTCAAACTTAGTGGGCGTGTACTTTCAGTAGGTTTCGGTCAAGTCTGTATTAATAGTCATGCTCCAATGATTTTGATATATCATTTTTCACCTTTTAAAGAATTTTTTCGCGTTTTTACTTTGCTTGACTTTCTCTCACAAACCATAAATTACATCTTTTTCAGACTTACTGGGAATATACGTAGATTTGATTTGCACCAAATTCTTCACTACATGGTTGTACTTTCATTTTCTGATTTGAAACAAATTGTCAAAATTCGGAAAAATTGGTAAGGGGATATGTTCATGTTAGCAACAGTGGTGATGGTCTCAGATAAAGGTGACCTGGATATCATTCTGAAGTTCACAGGACCGCTTTAGTCTGTGCATATAAGGTCAAGTGAGCCCAGGACTGTCACAGTCCGCTAGTTTTTAACGAAGGCTATTATTTCACCAGGAAATCTTTCTACATTGTGGTACAAGGTGAATATTCAGTAAATTCTGCATACTCAGGCAGAAAGAAAATTCCTCATTGGATGTGGCCCAAGTTTTATATGACAATATGGCATGAAACATTTTAATAATCTTGGCAGATGCTGACAGTAAAGGTTATCTACATTCCAAGATAACAGCTTTAGATTGTCCACAATAACATGAGATTTGTGACTTGTTAAGCGTTTACCTCAGTCACATTCTCCATGCTACACCTGAGTCCTTGTATACATAAATGTCTTTACCTACCACGAATTTATCGTGACAAAGAAAGATTTTATTGTCTTGATACGCTTGTCTCTGTAAAGTTTAACATATGAGAGATCAATTTACGTCTAATGTCGCGTACTTCCTCACTGAAGTCTTCCGAAATGTTCACGTTCGATTTCTATAACGCCTTTCTGGCCTTAGCAAGTACGGATGCTTTACTTACATATATTTCATTTGGTTTGAAGTACAGCGGTGCTCGGTGAGTTCTAAGTGTCAGTGAGTTTCCGTATCGAAGGTGCTCTTTCGTTCCACCATCGCACCCAGGAACACACTTTCTTCTCAGTATACCATACATATCATCAACCACACTTTAGGAAATTCTAAAACCTCCAGACACATTCCCATGCATATTCCACTCACCAGCAGCAAAGTCATGTATTAGTTTTTGCCCTGCTTCTAGACAGTTGACAACATCAGTACTCATTAGATTACCATATAAACCACTATTATCACCATAATTGTGTATTCAGCGTCTATACTTAACTCTTAAGTGCCAAATTTTGGACTAAGTCAACAACTTTTCTCGGCGCGCATTGGGCGCATTGCGGCCAGTGCGCGGCGAGAAAAATAACCGAGTCAACAACTTTTCTCGGCGCCCATTGGGTGCATTGAGTCGGCGAGAAAAATGTTGACCTGGGATATTTATTCTGGAACTAGAAGCATGCTGGTACTTGAATGAAAGGTCCTTTTACGAAGAATAGGAATCTGAGATCCTAATGATACATGTATTACAGACTAGTTTCACTTGAGTATATCGACTTTAGACGAGATTGGCACTGAAAGAGTTAACCTGTGGACGGTGTTTCAGTGTGCTTGTAATAGTCATGAATAGCAAAGATTTTTGACGATCATTATTTGTCCAAAGGGACCGCCAGAATCTCTTCTGGTCTTTGAGGTATGACAGTTTAAGGCACCAATGCCACTTGGGTTTGAATGATTCCTTATTTATAACTTTGACCTCTTGTGCAACCTAGTTATTGGCATCGTTAATTTTGTGGATATGTGTATCTACTGCAGTGCTATGATCCGACTCAAGATCATTAAGTTTTCGATGATTAAGCTGATATTCGCTAATTTTGCTTCCGGTAGGGCCTTGTACTTTCGAATACGGTGGGCAGTATCCCAATTTGGATTAATGAACCCCTTATTATGATTTGTACGTATCACTGCACCGTTGTTCATGTCTATTTTGACTCTCAGACACACAGACAAATGATTTCTGGTATCAACACGCTTCTGGGGAAATAATCTCACACTTTATGACATTGGATACATCGTGGTAAGATATTGCAAAGTAATCTAACCAAGTAACACATCATTTGAATGACCCAAAATACCTTGTAAAAGAAGTTGTTTTAACATGAAATCTGCCAGCATCATATTGGTAGACACGAGAACAATCATTAGAGACACGAACGTGCATACTAAAGCCTTTTCCTATACACCACTGTTTTCCCATACATCACTGTTTTATTTGTGCAGCTTTATTTTGCGGGGACAATGTACATTAAAATCACCGCACATTATTACAGGACATAAAGCAGAATATCCATTTATTAAACCTTGTTGCACAATAGAAGCTTAACGGAAAGCGTCGGTTTGACTTTTGTCTGATTTATCACAATAAGTGAAATAACAACTAAGTATGACCAGAGCTGCATCATTTTCGGTATCATTTATAATTACAGATAAAATGCGATCAGAGTTTGTTTTTACCCCATTAAGATAGATATCTTGTCTCTCTTTGGAGATGATGGCAACGACTCCGTATGGCCACCCAGAGTAGTCATAGGATGGTACACTCATACAAGATTCACAAACAAAGAAACTTTTGAATTAGATAAAGATTTGACGTTTGTCAAAGCATTTCTCATTGTGTCAAGTTCACCTGGCCTGAGCCATGTTTCACGTTAGCATAGTATATCATTTTTCTCAACAATAAACGGACAAGATATCCAGATGGTTCACTGATATCTTCTGCCGCAGTATGCCACATGTTTGAGTCAGAGTAGAGTTTGTCACCGGAGTCTCTGCTATTGGATTCAAAGGATTATGCCGCCTCGAAAAGTTTATGGCTGGGAGGCTTTAACTTTTGAGCTCTTCTCGAACCTCGTTGTGTCACGAAATGTTCTTGGGCTTGGTTCAAAAGCCAGCATAGTCACGCCGTCAGCCAGTTGTCACGATCTGGGACCATTTTGGCATGATCCTTCGGTATACATGTACATACATACAGACGGACAGAGAGAGAGAGAGAGAGAGAGAGAGAGAGAGAGAGAGAGAGAGAGAGAGAGAGAGAGAGAGAGAGAGAGAGAGAGAGAGAGAGAGAGAGAGAGAATCTTTCCGCTTGCTAGTTAGCTCATTGATGTTCAGCACGTGATCATTTGTTTTACTATATCTGTTAATTTGAAAAGCAAACCCCACTGATGTAAACTTTCATTATATCTGTATCTTCCATATGAAATGCGGCGTTAACCTTTTTGTGGGCAGCTGGGGACGAAGCGCCCTGGGATTGTCATTTGTGTCTGAATAGGAGATACATACACAAGCACAGGTGTTGGAACTGCGGGGGAACCGGCCACGTGACTGATTCATGCAAACATAGACAAAGAATTAGATGCCTATCATGTAATAGGCTAGGCCATAAACAAAAGCTTTGTGGTTCTGTATACAAACGTAATTAGCATCTTGGCGAAGAAGGTAGGGCCGAAAACTCACGGGACTCTGATTTTAGTTTTCCCTCTCAAAATGACTTGAACCAAACTGTATCTGATGTTTCTCTAAACGAGTCTTCTTACAGCAACAATGGCAGTTTAAATGCTTCTGGTGGTATTTACCACGCTCTTGAAACAAATGCTACACATTTTAAAATTTTCGCAAAAAACATGCCAAAAATCTCATTTTTAGTCACGTAAATGTAAACAGCTACAGGTATAAGTTTCCTGAGGTCAAAGAACTTCTTAACAAAGGTTTTGTCGATATATGTGGTCTCACTGAAACCAAGTTGGATGAAAATTTTACAAGTTCGCAGTTTCACAGCGGCAATTTTTCTATGTTTAGAAAAGATCGTAACGGCCATGGTGGTGGTATTCTAACGTATATACGTTCTGACATTCCACATAGGTGCAGATCTGACCTCGAATTCTGTAGTGATGGTATCGAATCAATGATTTTTGAGATACATGTGAAGAAAGAAAAATGGACGATAGCTGTCGTTTACCGTCCTCCATCAATAAAGGCTGAAAAATGTATTGATGCAATAGCCCACATCTCAATTGTCCCGAAGCAGGGAAGCAAGACATTTTTCATTTTATGGCACTTAAATGTAAACTTTCTAAATGAAAATAAGGACAAAGAGGACCTAATTAATGTCCTTGATATCTTGACTCATGTAATGTTATAAAGTCTCCTACCTGGTTTAAAAGTACCGCACCTAATCATATCGATACTATGCTAACCAACTCCCCAGATAGGGTGGCCGAATCAACGTGTATTGACACGGGGATAAGTGATCTTCACCATACGGTCCTAGCAAGTACTAAAATAAAAGTACTTAGATCTCTAAAAGCAGACATCAAATATCGCAGCTATAAGTCCTTTGATTA
Source organism: Hermodice carunculata (assembly GCA_964020975.1). Classification (NCBI taxonomy): domain Eukaryota; kingdom Metazoa; phylum Annelida; class Polychaeta; order Eunicida; family Amphinomidae; genus Hermodice; species Hermodice carunculata. The sequence goes on from OZ026612.1 coordinate 56,262,174, forward strand.
GAATATATTTATTGTCGACCTAGACAGAGCCCAATTTCACGTAGCTGGCATCTTTGACTAGGTTGACGATGCGGTTTGGTTTCATGACACCTTGCTGAAAGAGGTGGTTGATCAGCACGCACCAGAGAAAAGAAAGGGCGTCTGGTCCAATCAAGCACCTTTTATAAATGGCGGATTGCGAAAAGCTATAAATGTAAAGCGTACCTTACGCAAAGGAAGTCAAAAATATAAAGGCCAATGGGAAGCCTACCACATTCAGAGAAATAAAGTAACGTCCCTGAGGAAAAAATCTATAAAGCAATACTTTGAAGACAGATGTGGTCCTACAAGCAACGAATCGGCTTTTTGGAAAGCTGTGCGTCCCATTTTGACTGATAAGTCAAACAAAAATCGCAATGGCACGATCATTCTTGTGGAATATGAGACGTTGCACCATGACCCACATGAAGTATGTGAGATCTTTAACAATTATTTCTCATGTGTTGCTGATCTCTCTCCAAATGCCGATTTCACACTATCAACTCAACCCCCTAATTTATCAAGTCATCCCAGTATCTCTACCATTACGGGTGAAATGAAAAACAAAAGCAATACAGCGTTTAATATTCGTTCAGTTCCTTAAGACACAGTCTTAACATATATGAAGACATTGAATCCTAAGAAAGCTACTGGTCCGGATAACATTCCGCCTAATTTAAGCTGGTTTTGACGTCTTATGTCCCACCCGAACTAAAGTTATTAACAAATCTATTGAATCAGGGAAATTCCCGTCTAACCCGAAAAAGGCTGACATTTTTTTCCTGTTTATAAGAAGTCTGATTCTTCAAACAAATGGAACTATGGTCCTGTAAGTGTCTTATCATGTATTTCCAATATATTTGGGGGTCTTCTCAATGACCAAATGATTGACTTCTTCAGTGATATATTTCACTCATTTTTATGTGCTTTCGCAAAAAATCATAGTTGCCAGACTCTTCTTATGAAACTTGTAGAAGACTGGACACCTGCCTTACACAACCACGAAACGGTTGGTGTCATAATTATGGACCTCTCAAAGGCCTCTGATTCAATACCTGATGATCTATTAATACGCAAGTTACAAGCGTATGGCTTATCAAGTAATGCCTGCGAATTAATAAGCAACTATCCAAGTGAAAGAAAGCAAAGAGTGAAGTGTGGAGGTACCTCGAGCGAATGGACAAACATTTTAAAAGGTGTGTCCCAGGGTAGTATTCTTGGACCCATTCTTTTCAATACTTTCACTAATGATTTCTTTTATTTCATGGCAGGACACTGTAACATTTACAATTATGCCGACGAAAACACATTCTCCTTTTATGATAAAGATATACAAAAGGCCAAATCTGAACTTGAATCGACAACAAATGTAGGTATCAAATGGTTTCAGGATAATTACATGTAAGCTACCCTGACAAATTTCAGGCCATGGTTCTCTCCATTAAATTGTCTCTCAGCTATAAGGGACTTTAGTTTCGAAATCAATGGTGTAACCATATTTCCAGAAAATTGTGTAAAACTACTTGGTGTCTATATTGATGATAAACTTAAGTTCCATGATCACGTTTCTCACATATGTAAGCAGGCGGCTAAACAAATAAGTGTCTTAAGGCGTTTCTCGAAAATTTTTAAAGCAAAGCTACCTATTTTCAATTCTTTTATCTTGTGAAACTTTAACTACTGTCCGTTAGTATGCTATCTTTGTAATACCACTGACACATACAAAATGGAAAAGCTCCAGGGAAGAGCCTTGCAATTTGTCTTTAATGATTCTCAGTCTTCTAATAAAAATCTACTGCAACGTGCTAAGAAATCTCCACTTTACTTAAGTAGACTCAAGAAAATTTGCATTGAAGTTTACAAAATTCTTGCTGAAAAAGTCCCTCTTTTGTGAAAGATATGTGCGTCCAAAAGGATACAAGTTACGATCTTTGGGACAATGAAAAAGTACAGCAACCTGCTTACAAGTTAGACTTATGGAAGAAACTCTTTAAATTACCAAGGGGCCAAACTATGGATCCATATACCTTTCGATATAAAGCAAGCTACAAACTAACGTCAATTCAGAAACCTAATCAACAACTGGCTTGGCCCATTATGTTCGTGCTCTGTCCCATGTCAATTCAGAAATTAAGCTGTTTTGAACATCACATACTTTCCTGATTACCGGATCTAAATATTTTCATCTGTGAGATCATTGTACTTACCATTTTCCATTTAATATTTTCAATGTGTCGAAAAATAATACCTCGGCGCTCATGTTTCTTATTGTATTTTACTCGACATGAAATAAAGAGGTTATAATTATACCACGCGTTATTGGGGTATTTTCTGAAAGCCTGCATTATAAATCCCGACCGCGTAGCGGGAGGGATTTATAATGCAGATATAATATCTCCTATTTAAACCATGCCTCTTTTGTCAGTGCCACAATTTTATAGTTGGAGACCCTTTTGACCACCTTAATCAAAGAAACAGCATAGAACTAATTTTTGACCTGCCTGTGCACCCACCCAGGTCTTCCTGGGCATGATCCACTGAGCACGATAAGATATACAAAACGTGTCCTAACGACCAGGTCACACTGTATGGTGTAGAGGATAGAGCAGTCGCTTCAACCTGTGGAAATTAGTGCGGGTTCGAATCCTGCCGGCGGAGAGAACACTAGTTCTCCATGACAAAATTCGAAGTCCAACATTCTGGTCACTGAAAGTAGTTCTCATACAAGAGACATCCACAGGGATTAAACTGGAAAAACTGCAGAGGAAATCCCTGGCAGTGACAAAACAGGTATGGTTTAAGGGGCGGGGGCCACCTGCTGCCTGCACGACTAGGGTTGGCCACTTCTGTCACGGAACCAGCCTAAGCAACATGCCGTGTCGTAGTTGGCCATGTCGAGCCTGAGTTGTCCTGCTCACTACTTTGGGAACTCTATACTAGTGTCGTGGGACCCGCCAGAGCTTTTTTGTTGTTTTATCTGGGTGCGCTTTCTTGATTTTAAAAACAAATTTTATTGAGCAATTGGAAAACAAGGTGTCCCCTATGTACATTCCTCTTGCATATCGAGATATTGGAGGGATAGTAAACATACAAAAGACATCATGTGGTGACAGAGTATGCTGCGCTTTCTTAGTCTTCCCAGTTCTCCTCCTTTGGCTTCGTGGCAGAATTAAATTTTCACCCGCAATGTCGTTAACTTGGTCATCAGTGTCTGCTTCGCTAGGAGTATACTGGGAGTGAAGGTTGCTACATGGGTTTCCTCTCTGTGGGCTAGAAATCGCTGAAGACTCCAGTTGCTCACTCGTCACAGTCGAAATGCTGAGACACGAAGGAGATTGATTGGCTACCAGCAAGCCTCGGTTCCAAGCTAAGCCTCAGGCTGTGATGTCACCAAGATGGACAAAATTCAACATGGCGGACATGTTATTAACTGGTATCACATACAAATAAATTTAAAAAGGGGGCTACAAGAGATGTGTTATGATCTCTTACCTTTATATATCCTCTTTCCATTTATATAAATCCACATTGTGGTATTATTCAGGTCTAATAATAGGGTCATGTTAATCCAATATGTCCATTTAATTTCTGACCTGTCACCCATTGCTGACCCAAATATCTAGAAGTCATGTACATGTATTTTGATTAAATTTTGTACAAGCAATGTGGTAACAAAATATTTTGCCATCTACTGCAAGAATACTTTTTTCATGCAAGCAGTAAGATGTAAGTCCAAATTAGAAAGAAATAGTCTTGTGACCCGACTTGAATTTCAATCTCTAAAATTTGCCATCTTGCAACAAAAATCCACGTTTTCGACAAAGCTCCACTTTTGTAACATGGGGTCTATTCCCGGCAATATGCACCTAGAATGCACTGCCAAAGCATACAAATCCATAATCTAACGGGGGTGGTGGGATAATATCAACCCTGTGTCAATCTTCCAGCCAAAAAGGAAGGAATCCCAAGTTCCGTATTTAGGGGGTAGGGCCCTTTTCATTTTGATCAAAACTGTACAATTTGCCATAGAATGCTCAAAAATATTTTTTTCACAGCTTAAAATATCAATGAGTATGAAAATTGGCATAATCTATGTTATTACAGAAAAGGTTTTATTTTATCAGTTGTCCTACCCCCATTACTTAAAATGGACTGTTGCGGTTATTTAAATTGGACCACTCGTATCTTGAAAATTTAACCCAACCAAGTCCAAATTTATGTCTTCTGGAAAGCAATAACACCTGTTGCTCAAGTTACAGCGTGAATGGATCATGGGTCAGTTTTAAATTAAAATGCCAGAGCAGCATCTGGTCGGTGGGTGTTCCAAACAGACATCTCTTGCATCTTCAGTGGGGTGTTGGGTGACAGGAAGCCAGTAAATTGACCATTAATTTGGACCCAATAAAGGCACCGTCTGTTATTTAAGTGATAAATCACCTATCACACCCCTTTCATGTGATCCAAAGCTGAGAGATGAATAAACACAGAGATGGTCATTTTGTGTGCTGACATGAGCACAGGGGCTCTGTAATTGGCTGTTCACTCAAGATGGCTACCATTTCCATGGTAACAAGAAGCAAGCATTCACCTTTGCTGGATGCTGAGCCAGTATTTTACCCAGTTTTGCAGCATTATACACAGAATGATGGAATAGCATACAATGCAATTTTAATTGATACAAAACTCATTAAACTAGGATTGGGCAGAGTCATAGGAAATAAAATCATGTCCTATTTTGTCATTATGTATCTCTAATTTCAGTGGTAAGCACATCAGGCACTGTTATTCAATGTTGTAAACACAGAGAAATACCTAAACATGATATGTTCGGGTAAATATACATGCATTTTGAGATGATTACAACTCAACACTCCTAAATAGTAGGGACTACGATGTACCCACGCGTCTTTGTTCACATAAGCGCTGCCCAGCTATGCAACTGAGAACGAGGCTGCTGATTTGACCCTTAGTCTCGCATCTCATTAAACCCATGTCAGCATCTCGACTGTTAACTTGACTTGAACCTAAAGTTGTTAAACACGATCGTACAGTTTGGCGACAATTAAAGTCGCCTTGACGTTGAAGGAGCTTAACACTCTCTTGGAGATCAATAATAAGGGACAGCATGTCTGCAATATTACTTCCGTATCCGATGTCCCTTAGTTGGGTGTCTCCCAGATTTCATAACGGTGTCTGTTTGATATTTTATCCAATTAACTCTTTCAAAGGCTGGCCACTTACAAGACCATGTCCCATGTGCAAAAGATCTGGTAGCACAATGTGCTTAACGTGTCTTTGTATAGAATGCATATGTTTGTTTGGAAAAGACTTGCAGACCTTTTGACCTAAAACCTTACCAAGACCCCCCCCCCCCCATAACCACGGTGAAAGTTTCGGGACAAAATTGTATATCCTTTGCACTATACTTAACCTAACAAGGCATAGAGTCCGTGCACAAATCCTTTTTATCAATGGAAGGTAAAATTAATCGTGAGCACTGGTCACATGATCCTACGCTGAATGTCCGTGTGTTGCCTTTTTATGATCAGCGAGCTTATCATATGTGCCCATCATATTGTCACCGGCGCCACCAGTGTCAGCTTGACCGCCAGACGATGCTTTTGGGAGAAAATGAACTTTTCAAAATAAATTACTCTAAACTTTATCAGGCAGGAATCCGACGTCCTTTAATTAAGTGGGTTGAGAGTTATCTTCAGGTTCGCGCTCAACGTGTCGTTATTCAAGGGAAAGCCTCTGAATGAGGTAATGTTGAAGTAGATGTCACAGGGGATATATTACGCCCACTATTATTCCTTATGTAGGTGAACGATATACCAGATATTGTGCAGTCTGAAATAAGTCTTTACGCTAAGTGTTACAAAACCGCTAACTGTTACAAGTAACAAATGTTACAATTGCCCCAAAGTATTACCAAAAATACCTTCACACCGATGAACGTTACAAACACCGCTTGACTGGTCAATATACACCTTGCAGTAACATCATGGACCTCGTGATAAAATAAGCCAAGTCACTATCACAGCCCAGCCCAGCCCTGATTGAGGTCGGAGGCCATTGAGGACAAGAAGTGTCCTTTTCCCGTTCAACTTCTAAATTACCCTGGTAACGCGAATCAAACTTATCATTTTCGTCAATTTCTTGGACTAGTTTTATGGATATATCAAAACAGTATAGCCCAAGTGAAGTTCATTTTTTCTTTTTGGTAGGCGAGAGTTCACAACATCTCAGAATGTTATATTGTCTTTATTATCTCTATACAATATTCGTTGACTCCCAATGCATATTAATGTCCAAGCCTGAAAAGAAATAGTGCAGGTTTTCAAGTCATAATGATAGTTTATATAGAGTAGTTTTGAACGGTGTGTTATAGTATACAACATTTACAGTTTTCCCAGCAGCAGCCTATGTAGTTGCCTGTGAGTGTCAGCCACAACACTCATATCACTGTCGCACCAGCCAATAAAAGCCAATTTGTGATAGTATATGTCATGTGCTCACCCGGCAAAACTAGGCTAATTTATTCAATAAAGTTCGAAAAATCATTTGTACACTACATATCAAAAGAATGATATACATATCTCGCTTTATACATAAACTATGTTTTGAAATTCATATGCAGGTTGCCCCTTTTGAAGTCTTTTATGCAAGAACCACATACGTCTAGCGCTTTTTTCACTAGATCTATGGAGATGTGTCAACGTCTGTTCACATCTCGTGCACATCTTATAAAATTAATTTCATGAAAGAATTCGATATATATTTTTTAATTGGCAGTGTACTGGGAGGCTTTATATTATAAAAATAAGCATCCTGTTTTAGCGGGGATATTTTAAGAGTAAGATATCATCGTTGTCAATATATGTTTCTTGTGATATAATTATATATATATATATTTACATATCGAAATCATGTATTTGGGACTTAAAAGCAATATATCATTTTGCTCCATATAGTTATAAATTAGATTATTTTTTTATATTATTGGTCTTGTCACCCCGAAGCTTAATACTTGTCTGTGATTACAATAATTCAAACACTGTACAATCATGTACTTCCAATTTTGTCCTAGTAAATCAGCATGCAATGATATTATGTAATGTTGCTTTTTCTTCATAATATCAGTTTACTGTCACAAACATTTGTCTCCAAAGTCTGTTCCGCCAGTTTGCCTTGTCAGCAATGGTATTGCATTACTAAAATCCGCTGATTCGTCAAATCTGGTAACTTCTGTTTGAGACATCATCGATGATTTGTAACGAGAATCACACTCGAAACCCGATGACGTCCGCCTTCTCCCAGCATGCCTCACTCCGAAGCATCGCAAAAGCTGTGTGTGAAGTTGGTCACTAAAGGCTAGGTAAATCCATGGGTTAGTGCAACTGTTAAGGCTTGCCAACAGAAGAGCGATAACCATGGCATGATCTGCAACAGGAAATTGGTAATTAGATCCCAATTGTAATAAACCTTCCTTCAATATAAGCCATTTTATCTTGGGGCACTAGTTTATACATGGATATATAAAATCTCACCAAAAGTGGCAAAAATGGACACAACTTCCTTGCTGTCATGGGTTGGATCACTGCTCGAGTGATCCCCAACATTTTGTGTTCGCCAAAAATTTGAAAGTTTTGATGATTTGGGGAATTAAAATTTTGAAATGTTAAGCGTTACTTTACAACAATTTGTGGCTTTATACACATCTTGGCCTAAAATTATAATCCGAGGAGAAAATATATTACAGAGTCAGTGTACTCCCGATGTTCTTGTAAAACCAAAGGATAACAATATAGTAAGACCTGCGGCGCATCGATAGTGCTGCCTAATTATCACTCAGGACATAACACTTATCAGCATCAACTTTCAATAGCAGATACAAACATAGCTGCTCCAGTGAAAATGCTGTCCGTCACTTTCCTCCAACGTGCAAATGTATTTTTTTTGCCATCACCTTCACTAATAAAATCTAATTTGAACTGGAAAAAAAGATGTACTTCAAAACAAATTTGCCTTCTGCTTCAAAGCTTATACACAAAAAATAAAATCCTAAATTATTGGCTTTGCAGCAAGAGATAAGTGAATGTAAGGAAGACCGCAGTGGTCTTTTAAACGTTGAATCCTGGCAGGTAACCCAATTAGATATGAAGAATTAATTTTTATGGGAATTCAATTTGGATTGACAACTCTATCTTGAATGGTTTTAAAAGTATCAAACAAATAAGCTTAAATTGAAACCCTACAACTACTTTTTCAATGTACATAGAATGCGCTTTGGAATCGCGCCTCTAGTCAATAGCCAAGTGCTCCTAATTAGCATGTAACAAAAGTTCAACAACTTTTGTTTGCAGCTCATTGGGGGCGCGTAGAGCACAAACCTATGTTTTAGATTGGAATTGCACCTCTACCCATAATACATTTTAGGATATTCAACATTTTTATCGTTCAGGTGCTTCTGATTATTTTCAGTTAAAATTGTACAACCTTTTTTGTGGTTCATCGGATGAGCCTAGAACGGAAACCTATATATCGAAATTGGGGTGGTATTTCTATCTCGAATAGTCTTCAAGATCTTCACCTTTAAACTTTTCAATGTCCCAAACCAGCATTAACTAAAATTCTACAACCTTTGTTTGTGGTTTATTTGATGAGCCTTCAACACAAATTAATGGATGAAAATAACAATGACAACTATAACTGTAATATATTTGATGATATTTAACCTTTTAATTGTTCAACTGTCTTTGATTAGCATAAATTAAAATTGTACTGCTGTTGCGTGTGGTTCAATGGATTCGCCTAAGGCAAACGCTTATGGGGTAAAGTAAGTGTGGCACCGCTAGCTTTCATAGTTTTGAAAATATTTAACATTCCAATTGTACGACTGTTTCTAATTAGTATAAATTAAAATTGCACAACTTTCGTTCGTCATTCATTGGATGCGCCGACAGCAAAACCATATAGATCGATCTTAAAAAAGACGCATATATATATATATATATATATATATATATATATATATATATATATATATATATATATATATATATATATATATATATATATATATATATATATATAATTGTGCTGAATGCGGTATTTTTTATGTTGTGGCGTCACAGAAAAAAAAGGCGCTCAAAATTTGCTATAAAAAGAACAAAACAAAAAACAATAAAGAACTCTTGGACAAAATAATATGTCGGTGCTAGCACACAGACATAGCTACGGTTTAAGTGACAGCTGTTAATACTTTCAAAGCTTTAACTTACTAAATATAGACTAGCAAGAATGGCATAAATGACAATTTCAATTTTGCATTAAGAAGGACAGGAGCATATAACATACACGCACTAACTATGCACATTCCAAAACGTGTTCCCAAGCAATATGTACACAATGAACACAGTTCCGATTGAGTGAGATAGTTTAGTCCATGGGCCTCAGGGACACCATTTCCCCTGAGGGTGCAGGACAGCTGACTGCAGAAGCCAGGAAACCCTTTGTCTATCACAGGTGCAGTGAAAGTGAAAATCTTTGAAAATTAAGGTCAGTTTTATGTCGCTTTTTCGAATTATGTCCTCAGGTGATTGTGACCTAACGTGGAGTCATATCATGTGAGCTGGGAGATGCGTGCTGCCCATATATCTCGCGGGTCGCAAAGACGTGGAGTAAAGTTTCAGAAAATGTCCAAATCGTGCCACTTCTCAAGCCGAGGGATCAGTTAACATGTCCGTACCGAAAGTCTTATCAACTTATTAATTTCTTGCACATCATTGGTTTCCTGTTTGCATCTATACAGGCCAAATTATCTCATCCCTTTGGGCATGTAGTCTGGAAGTCAAAGCTGGAGACGGCTAATCTTATCCCCGATGCATCCGTGCGAGTTCCTGTTTACTGACCCACAGTGGGTGCTGATACTCGACAAAGAGAGAGTGAACTGTAAAAAGACACCTTCCTGGTCCGGCATCCATATGTTTCCTGTTGAAAACTTGGTGTGGCTTCTTAAGGAAGAATCTTAGCGCCTGAAGGTATATGCTTAGGTGTGGCACAGACAAAATTCTTGTCGATGGAATTAAGACTTTCACTTTCGTTGCTTCTTCTCTAGGAAGATATACTTATAGGGTGTTATCACAGCTCCTCGTGCAAGCCAGTTATAACAAGGCCTTAAAGTAGGGATATTTTGGGATAGCAGGTTTCTCCTTTTTTCACCTGGTTCATCACAACTCAAAAACTGGAAAGTGAACCTGAGCCAAAATCCCTGGGAAAAACGTATTATCTGATTACTGGGCCAAAGACAGTGAATATTACAAAGAAAGGGCTCAACAACCCTTAAGAGAAATTTTCCGCTCTCGATGCGGGAAATAGTGCTGCTGATCGATGAAAAGCCAATGCTGTACAAGGCATTGTAATATTGGCAGTATTTTTAACAGTCCTATATGGATTCCTTAAAGTGAACTCAACGTGACAGGAGGATATTTGTCTGAATTTTTGGCATGTCGCTTGACCCATCCTTTCAAATAACATCCATTTGGCTGTTTTGTCTATGTCAACGTACAGATATCCCGAATGTGGTTCTTTTCGCCTTGTATTAGAGTAGACTTTGAATTGTAACTTAATTGGAATTGCCACTGAACTGGACGGTACACTTCTTTGCAATTTCCGCTCAAATCTCCTAAAACACCCGGATGGAAAATGCCGTCGGCTTCAGTGCCTTTATTTGAAGGTCTTATTAACTGAAAGTATTTTGAACGAGAAATGTACCTACAACTTGTGAAATTAATATGGTTCTAATCAAAACTTTTGGTAGAGCGGGTTGGGTGTCAAGATAAGGTGTTGACTTAGTTTCAATATAAAAGTAGGAGGCTAAATGACCTTGTCCAGTTGTATTCGATCTGCCCAGTGGCATCTTCAGCACATACCGATTCACGCTGGGAATGATCTAAGGTCCAACGATCCATAGGTCAGACCAGTAATAGGTCTGACGACCCATTGGTCCTACAGCCAATGACCCACACATAGCTACTACTCACATGCATATATGTCATTAAGAAATTAAAGGAAGCTGGTGTGATTCACCACACATTTGTTTTTCTACAATTTCGTTTTATTTCGACCAGCGGACAGTTTTAATTTTCTTTCTTTTTTCTTTAATTTTCTATGGGTCTCAGATATGGTCTTGGTTTTTTGTGTCTGGCGAAATGTATGTCAGCGGTGGTTTCTGATGCAGCCGATAAAGTTTATTTCATTTCATTGTTTCATTTAATTTTATTTCTTCCTAATATGGCGTGACTGCATTGGTAAATGAGGCTTTTCGACAATGGGTACCGATTAATTCCACCTGTCCACTTGTTCTGAAGCTCCATTGCATTTTCAATTTTGATAAACTCATAAAACAAGAGTAGAATATTGAAAAGTTCGATGGAAAGCAATGCAGAGTCAGAAACCAATATATCTTCCTACACATTATATTCATCAAACCCAGATTCATTGAAGGTATTTTAGAAAGCCACCAGAGTTTCTTCAAGTACTTGACTGTGCTGATATAAATTGATAACAGATCTGAATAAAAGTGAACACATCGACAAGTGCATAGATTTTTTTAGGAAGAACTGGCTGTTCCTGACACGCACGACTTTCGAAGGCAAGTTCATGATCGTTAGAATGGACCAGAATCTCACAGAAAGGATATGCACCATGTGAATGTACTGGCATATCGTGTTTTTTTTCTTTCTTTCAGCGCCACATTTTAGACTGAGTCAATAGCTTTATGAAGAGGTGCTGCCATGAACCATTATATTCTATGCAACTGCAGGCACGCCAATACTTAAATTGAAGATGTGTGAACACACAACACGAATCTGGCACCCTTATAATTTAGAACAGTGCATTTTAACCCTTAAAGTGTTGATTTAAGATTGAGTCAACAGCTTTCCTTTCGGACACTTAGCGCGCATTGCCCGCAAAGTGTCCCGAGGAAAGCTGTTGACTAAGACTACTTTTGCTTTAGACTAGGTTTGCTGGTATTTGAGTGAAAGGTATCTTCATGAGGAATTTGAATCTTTTAAGTATTATTAGTTTAACGGTAATGAAAAAAAGACTATAGCAGTGATTAGCACTTTCAGGGTTAAGTAGTTCGACTTCAGTCGCAGTTGGCACTGTAAGAGGTAAAGGGGGCGTGCGCAATATAATATGTTAAGAAACATGACAAAACGCTTCTCCGTGGGCAAATTTATAATGCTTGTCCACACGAATTACTCAAATTCATTTGTTGGAAATCCCGCTCGTCGTACATGAAAGATATAGTTTATTTTAGAGGGTGACCAAGTGACATCCTGCATGACTTACATGAGGATGTTGGTTTCTTCTGCAAGAAAATCGTTTGAATGTTGGAAAAATACAAGATCTAGGGAAGATATCCCCTTTTGGCAATTTCATATTTGCCAGCGCAGGGGTAATTCATTTTGGGTTCATGTTCATGGTCTCACGTGTTTTGTATGTGGGCTGTCTTCGTGTTATACACACACAGACAGCAAAACACTGACATCTGACGTTAGCATACACTGCATCATCATACAGATATTTATACAAGCTAAAACGGTAATTTGCACGCCTTTTTCATTGTCTCCGAAATTTTATGACCAGTGTCGAATGCGAGTCTACTCAGGCAAGCGAGTGGTTTTATGATGTGGAAAAAGCCATGCACCTGTACGTGGAATGAAATGGAACGTACAAAAGCACAATAAACCTCTTACACTTTCAAATGCCAAAGGCTAAAACCACTGAGACTCACAGATTTTTAAATGCTGAAATCCTTGAGAGGTATGCAATTTGCTAGTGTCATTTGCTCTATCAGACAAATTACTCGAGACATTGCAACCACGACCCCCCGGGCGAGACAGATGGTAGGTGACACAACACCTTTATAAATTACAATACCAACCACCACTTTATTGGTTAAAGGTGAAAAAAAAATGAAAGCAAAAGTGTGCTCAGGCCACTTGTTTCTAAGGTATTATTTAAGACTCAAAGATGCCTGCAGAAGGAGTGATGTGTGCGATTGTGAAATATTAGTTACAACTTAAATATGTTCGCGTGACAAGCGTACACGCACATTTCCCGAGTCATAAGACCCTTCTGAAATGTGATTTGGCGTGACATTTGACACAATTTGATAAGAGAAGGAACCGGGAACACATTTGTCAGATGGAACAGCTCCACAATCACACTCTTTTCAAAGAATATTCCCGGTGGTCAGTTTTCGATTTTGGGAGGTAGCCCTGATCAAGACATGCGCATCGGTGATTCACAATAGTTGGCAACTATAGCACACAAGGAGGCACAGGGCAAACGAATCAGAATATTTCAAACATACGTGCACTGCCACTTCAGGGTCTGACACTCTACCGTGCTAATGGCAATGGAACAAATATGTGGGATTATTCACAGATCAACAGGCAATTACATCATACTTGGGTCAGTGGAAAAGGCAAGCTCTGGTGATGCTGTATTTTGGCGCAGCTTTGGAAAAAAATAATTGTATATAAACTGTATTCTTTATGGTAATGATTAGACTGCAGAAGCACATACGGATTCATAAATGACCGTAACTTTTGTCCTCTCCTTAGTACACCAAGCTTGAGTGGAGAACAGCATGGGACATATAAGTCTGCTAATCACGATACACTGTTTTGCATTTTGCGTTGCAAGGGATTATAACAATAGTGCCTGAGTACGTAGAGAATTGTCGATTTGGGGATCAGCTGTATGTACACCAGCGCTTATTTTGGATCTTTCCGATCTGTATTTTGGTTATACAGTTATGTCATCCCAAAAATAAAGGTCAGGACCACTTACTTACGCGTTGGCTTCTGATAAAAATTTGTTTTGAATGACAAACCTTACTGCAGTTTTCACACTGGGTGTTTAGTGCATTTTTCTGATATAATTGCTAACATCTAGCCATTATTATACGAAGCAACTGCTTGGTGCAGGGGGTGGGGGTCCATGGAAATGTTTTATAGTGTCGGATGGTAAGGAATTTGTTGGTAAAGGGGCAACATGTCACAATCTTGATCCTAATTTATTGACTATCATTTGGACAACTCTCATTTTCATCGCGATTATCTTGCCTAAAATTTACGCCGTCACTTAACAAAAGAAGCGTAAGTCAGTATGACATTTCCCACCATTGGTTTTCTCCTAGACTACAGGATATTAAATTGAGTTGAATGAACTTAAACAGACATTTATTATACCTCACTGTCAAACAAAATAATTTCTTCTAGTTTTATGATAAAAGGAACCACAATGATATTGCTGTGTGCATTATGACGTACAAATTTTCGAGATTTATGAAACACAAAGTTCTGCGTAATATTTTTCAAAAATTTAACGTTATTCAACAATATATCTATCCTCAATTATAAACCCGGGATTTATAGATCTGTTACTATGCGCTAAAGTAAGGTACATAATCAACCAACATAATTATGTTCTTGGGGATGGAATTAGCTGAAAACAGCATGACGTGGTTTTACGCGTCTCACATCTTTAAAAATATTGTTTCAAACTTTCCATATCATAAGTTTTCATATATCTCTTAAAATTACACGATATATTGTTTTAAATATCTCATGAAATGATTCTTTTAACACAAAGTAAGTATAGCCTTTTTGGATTTTCTTGACATATTTTTCAACATTGTTAATGTAGAAAAAACTAAATGTATAAATTGTCAAAAATGGTCCACCCACAGTTTTTACTTTTAACGTGACAAATAAATTAGTCAATTAAATAATTTTTTTTTACCCTAAACAGTTTTCACTTTTAACGTGGCAAATAAATAAGTCAATTAAATAAACTTTTTTTACCCTCAAATGGTGCTTTGGTGTCCCAAGCAGCCCACATTTGAAAAATAAAAAACGGCGACCAGCAAATGACGTAGCATATGATAACTGTAAAGGTAAGTTTGAATGTCTTCAATTTAGCATTAGAGAGGCCACGAACATGGGCCCTTGGTTTGCTAAACCCTTTTCTGGCGCTGCTCATAGTTGTATGTTCGTTCAGTAGTTTTCCATTTTCGGCATTATCTGCACTGTATTTACTGGTTTTAAGCAGTTTAGTGGATGGTTGTTTCGAGCCCATACTACGCCACACGGCAGAACATATCAAGCCATAAGCTAAACCAAGTATTAACACAGGTATCAAGTAGATAGCCACAAATATCCAGGTAACATAAAATTCAAGGGTCCACGCCGGGTGAAAAGACCCCCAACAATCGTATACACCTGATCCAGGAGCTGTTTCCCTAAAGGCGAAAATTGTCGTCTGCGGTATGGAAAAAAGGAGTGCCAAAACCCAAGCTATGCCAACCATTGCATGCACCTTTTTCGATGTCATTGTGTGGCTGGTCAGAGGATGACAGATGGCTAGATACCGGTCAATGGCCGTACTGACTAGCACATACGATGAAGCATACATAGCCACAACTTGAAAATATTTAACAGCTCGACACAGAATATCTCCGCCGTAAAATCTGAAAGTAATATCCCAGACTAATTGTGGGAGAACATTGAAGAAGGCAACAAACAGGTCTGCAACACTTAGATGAAGAATCAAAATATTCATCCGACTAAGTTTTTTATTCTTCAGGGCCAGGGCAATTAAGACCACAGAATTACCAACAACAGCCAGAAATAAAATCACTGCTTGTATTGCAATTTCAATTTTTGCCAATTTCTCGTTCCTTCCATCCGTACCATTTGTTTCCGACCCTTGAGCACTATGGTTGGAAAATGTGACAATAAGGTCATGATTATGTAGATCTGCCCTTGAGGTTGAGCCATTCTGTGCTGGTGGCAAAATGTGGTACGAATTAAATCCATGGGGATAGGAAATGTTTACATCCATGTCTCGCTTTGTCACAACAACTGAAGATAAAACGGCACGGAGTTGGATCTAACATACAGATTGTCTTGTAAGGACCCTCTACTTTATGGCACCATGTCGTTAAGAATCCATACAAGTGTCATTACTTTCGAATCGAAATCTGATCGATTCTAAATCTCATCAAATCTTCTGTCCGCACTCCGCTTGCCGTCCACTCCAGAGGAGAATCGACTCAGACGTGCCTGCCCTGCAACATACAATAAAAGCTGACTTGAGTTTTATAAGATGGGCCACTAATCATGGATTCATTTCTGACAGAAAGACTGAATAATTCATTCTTCATTTGACGCAAATATGGAAGAGTTATAATGTATAGTGATAAATGTATAAACTATCACTTAGGTTATTGCCTTTGGACGAACAGATTGGAAGTGTCTGTTTGAACAAAAGCTAGAAAATGAATTTAATTATTTTCGCAACCCATACACAAGTAAATTATATTGTTATCGGACGAAGTACATCGGCGTTTGTTTAGGGCTAGTATTTATAAATCTGCGAATAATATGGAGGTAATACAGTACGCCAGTCAAACTGAAAAAGACAAACCTGTTTTGCTGTTAAAGGTCAGTAAAAAGGCTGTAATATTACTATGAATAGAACAGAGAGACATCAATTTAGCACCGTTGCGAGAATCTACGATCACAGCCTGTTGTAGTAATTCACTCTAGCAACCAAAGCCTGACAAAGCAGAAAGTATATCATTTATGCGCGAACCCGCAGTCTATTCGACTATCGCGTACATAATTATGAACACCACACAAATTGCTATTCCAGTCTATGCGGACGCAAATACTGACAAACATTTGGTGATAATCACAGTCACCGACTCTGGCATGGTAATAGTAGAGGGGGAATACATACTCATTTGGGCTGAGAGAGACTTCTCCGAGTTGGCCATACTGGTGGACCTTATACAGGATGACAGTGAAACATCCTCCAAGATGAGAGAGAGAGAGAGAGAGAGAGAGAGAGAGAGAGAGAGAGAGAGAGAGAGAGAGAGAGAGAGAGAGAGAGAGAGAGAGAGAGAGAGAACTCAGAACTCAGACCAGTTGATTCAATATGATATGAAATGGGCTACATGAATTTCAACGTGTGTAGTGACAAAGTGGTAATTAAGCAATAACCAAGTACTCGTAATTGAACTAAATGCTTTTAGGATGACCTTGGCTAAGGATTTTATGATCCGCTATCGCCAAGGCCACCTTTCGGTAAAATTAAAATTAGCAACAACTGGCAAAAATAGTAGGAACAGAGATTAGAGGCTGAAATATACAGGGTGAATATAAAGTCACTTAATTACCACAAATATAACAGTGTGCAACTGTAGAAGTGTCTTTATATTGCTTCACGAAGGAAAGCTTTGTGTAGGTTGCGAAACCATTATAAGAATGTGTGAAAAGTTTATCTTTGATACAGGGTTGTGTGTTTTTAAGAGGGTTGGAAGGTAAAACCTAATACAAAGTTTTGTCAAATTTCCAGAAGGAATAGGAACCTGGCTTTCATTTCTTTGTCGAGTGAAATATCGATGAAAAGGTATTGTAGCTGCAAATATGTCGTTAAAGTAGTCGGGGGTTTTTATTATCTAAATATCTATAGTAAAATTTTAAGTATCTTAACTTAAGAATATCTGGTACTTGTAAAAGGTTTAACGTTTTAAATAAAGGATCCGTGTGGGCATTATATCTTGCCAAACAAACAAGACGAACAGAGAGAGAGAGAGAGACAGAGAGAGAGAGAGAGAGAGAGAGAGAGAGAGAGAGAGAGAGAGAGAGAGAGAGAGAGAGAGAGAGAGAGAGAGAGAGAGAGAGAGAGAGAGAGAGGCAGTTGATCATCAACATTTGAATATAACTGTTTCCCACCCATTCGAGTATTTAGACTTTATTTAGACCATGCAACGCGGCGACTGATGCAAATGTTTCAGCAAACAGCACACCCATGTTCGCGCAATTTGCCCTGCAAGCACTCAGTGCACTGCAAACACATGCAACAACATATCCCGTCCACCACAGGCACATGAAACAGATACTTTGCCAAGTGCGCGCAATGCAGACCCTCTCCCCTTCACCCACACCACCACCTGCAGCGCATGTCAAAGGGGAGGCCTTTGTCTTATATGAGTAAGAAGATATGAAAGTTTTGACAATGCGGACGGCATACGCTGATTTGTTGTGGGCAAAAAAAGATGTATATTGAAACTTTCAACAAATCTAAATCCGTGTTCCCTTTGTCATTGTATTAAAAGTTTATGTGGGTTGAAATGAAATGCACTTTGCACTTGCCGCGTTAAAATTACTTCTCTTGCTGTACTCGTGGCCAACTGTCCATTGATACAACTGTCTCTTCATTCACGCCGGCGTTTTGGTGAATGCTGAAATCTCATTGGTTGATACCTTTGTTGTCACACCTGGGGTCACCTCGTGCACAGGGAGCTGCCGTGATTCCAACACACAAACTACATTTTCGCATGTGTACTTCAAAACAAACTGAGTGGATTTTTTCATAATGGTGGCGTGCGTCTACTTGTAATTCAATTACAATGTGTGCAGGACATAATTCAAACAACATCTATCCCTCAGAATCATTCAAACGCATACATATATAACTTAGCCCACATGATCAATTTTGAAGTGTATTTGGCAGAGGTGATTCCACATATTTTGATTGGAAGCTTGATATGGATACGATACGTGCAGTACATGCGTTCCAAAACATTTATTGACTTGCTTTTTTTGTAATTCCAGGAAATATCTTCTCTGCATGTAGAAAAAAACACAAACATTTTTAGCTGACGTGTTCAAGTGAAAACACATACCGATGAAACGACTCGTAATTGACAATAAATATAGACACCCAAGTCAATAAACTTTGCAAGTAATCACAATCTGTGCACGTCGCTCTTTTTTATTTCTTATCATTTTCTTTCGTCCTTCTACCCTCCTTGGCTGGAAACACGGTACCTTCATGGGCACGAAGAGACCCCAGGCGGGACAACAAAGGGATCAACTAATGAGATTCCAGAATTCAGGCAGTTGTATCAACGGAGTGTTTGCCACGAGCACAGCAAAAGAGAAGAAATTTTAACGCTTAATTGGCAAGCGTAAAGTGCGTTTTATTTGAATCCACACAAACGTAAATACAATGACAGAAGAAAACATAGGTTTAGTTTCGTTGAAAGTTCTGATATACATCTTTTTTGTCCACTACAAATCAGCGTGTGCCGGCCGCAATGTCAAAGCTTTCATACCTTCTTGGTTATATAAGACAATGGCCTCCCCATTGACACCCAATGCAGGTGGTGGAGGGGTTACGGGAGAGAGTCGGCATTGCGCGCATTTAGCAAGGCATCTGTTTCATGTGCATGTGCCGTCCAGGTACAACAAAGGAGTCTAAAGACTCGGTCATAGATGATTCATTCATCATGTCTGGGTGCCAACTCAGACATTTTGTTTTTCCACGAGTTCTTTCTTTCTTTCTTTCTTTACTATCTTCATGTCACGGGTTGGCTGAGCGGTAAGACGCTCGCCTTTCACCTCTGCGACCCGGGTTCGATTCTCGTCCTGGGCAGCATGTGGAAAAAGTTCCTACCACTTTAACACGGTGGTTTTCCCCGAGTTCTTCGGTTTCCTCCACTAGTCAAGGTAGGACGTATACGCCAACAACTGTGCCATGGAGAGTGACTCGATAAGTCATTGTTTGACTTCTTTCACAATCCATGTAAAACAAATGTGTCTATACTTTTTTCTTTCTTTCTTTCTTTCTTTCTTTCTTTCTTTCTTTCTTTCTTTCTTTCTTTCTTTACGAGCAAATATGTCCGGAGTTTTTCTCGGACACTATTTTTCCGAAAAAATACCAAACTTACCATGGGGACTGACCTACCAGTGAAATTGTGCACCTGGTTTGAAATAGTCATGATGTTCAAAATTATGCCAATTGCGGGAAATTAAAATTTTAAGAGCTCCATATCTTCCAAAGTATTGCAGATAGACACAGAATTTGGATGCACGCATATGGGTTTGTGACACATGCCAATATAATGGACAGTAAAAGAAAGTTTTAGAATTTCAACTTCCCACTGATTTTTAAGTTTTATTTCAGTCAGAAGTAACGAAGCATTTTTCATTCTAAAATCCCTAGATACTACAAAGGCCAATGGGCCAGATGGAATCAGTGCACGTCTTCTTAAGGAAACTGCTGCTGCAATTTCCGAGCCGCTTACTAAAATTTTCAACAACTCACTGTCAAAAAATCCTTTCCCAGTGAGTGGAAAAAGGCCAACGTTGTTCCGATTTTGAAAAAAGGATCCCCCAATGACTGTGGCAATTACAGACCTATCTCCCTTTTAAGCTGTGTTCCCAAAGTCTTTGAACGAATCATTTTCAAACATGTTTTTAACTTCTTCCGTGACAAACAGGCGATTTCCGACTGTCAGTCCGGTTTCACACCTGGTGACAATACTGTCAACCAATTGTTATTCTTATATAATCATTTTTGACAACCTGTTGATTTGCAAAAAGAGGTCAGAATAGTATTCTGCGACATCTCTAAAGCTTTTGGCAGAGTGTATCATCCTGGGCTGTTACATAAATTGGACAAGGCTGGGATCACTGGGCCATTATTAATGTGGTTTAACGACTACCTAAGTAACCGTCTTCAAAGAGTTGTTATCCAGGGTGGCACTTCTTCTTGGGGCCGAGTCGAGGCAGGTGTTCCCCAGGGCTCTGTTTTGGGTCCTTTATTGTTTTTAATTTTCATAAATGACATTGTAAATGTAGTACGATCACCCATTAGATCATTTGCAGATGATACCACTTTATTTATAACTGTAAATGAGCCTGCTGCAGCAGCGGCTTCTCTTAACTCTGATCTGCAGGAAATTGGGACTTGGGCTGAACAGTGGCTGGTTGTTTTCAATCCATCAAAGACAAAATCTATGACCATTTCGACAAAGAAAATATCGAGAACACACCCAGATCTTGTATTCATGGATCAAACTTTGCAAAACGAAACTGAACACAAACATCTTGGACTCATATTACGATCAGATCTGACATGGTCCAGTCACATAAACGAAATTATTAATAAAGGTATGAAAATAGTTAATATTTTGAAACATTTACAAATGCGTCTCAGTAGAAAATCCCTAGAAATCTTGTATCTCTCTTTCATTCGCCCAATTCTTGAATATGGATCTGCTGTCTGGGATGGGTGTACATCATCGGAATCTGAACGATTGGAATATGTGCAGCTTGCAGCAGCACGAGTTCTAACAGGTGCAACTAGAAAGCACCAACTAATTTATGAGGAGGCAGGTTTAGAAAAATTATCGGAACGTCGAACCAAAAGTAACTTAATTTTATTCTACAAAATTGTGCATGGATTGGCTCCCTTTTATCTACAAAATCTACTCCCGAACTATGTTCATGATAGAAATTGTTATGAAGTACGATCAAATCGGAATTTTTCTTCAGTACGCACTCGAACCAATCTCTTTGATGTATCCTTCTTCCCGTCCACAGTCAAACTTTGGAACAGTCTACCTATTCATGAACGAAATTCTGAAAATGTTGATGAGTTCAAATCCAGGCCAATAAGAACACAAAGAAATGTAATAAATTGTATTATTTGGAGGAGAGGAGAGTGATAGTCCTTCACGCACGCTTGCGAATGAAATGTAGTATACTTCGGTCAGATTTGTTCAATAATGGTGTTATGGACTCTCCGGGGTGTGCCTGTGGCACGGCGAACGAGGACGCGTTTCATTATTTTTGTGAGTGTATGAAATATAAAATTCATCGTGACGAACTTCAAAATTCTGTCCTGCCTCTCGCATCTTTCACTGTCGAAATACTTTTATTTGGGTCTAAAAACTGTACTTTCAAAGAAAATGAAGATATTTTTAAAGCTGTTCATACATATATTATTAAAACAGCTAGATTTGACACCTGATTAAATATGATATTTAATGTTATATGCAAGTACATGGTTACATAATTAGAGGACCGACTCCAACCACCCTCTCTCTATCTGTCAACACGTATCGTGCTGTGTTATTCTTCCAGTCGTGTGGCTTGCCACCCTATCTGTCATTGTTACTGTAGCGTTTTTCTTTGCACCAGTCCTAAGTGTTGTTAATCGTCTTCTCTAATTTCTCTCTTATGTGTGCAAGAAGGATTAATATAGGGCACCGCCCTGTTTCCTAATTGCTTCAATAAAATATGTTTAAACCAAAGTTTTAGAATTTCAAATTATGCTGATTAGGGGCAATGAAAAATTTAAAAATTGAATATCCCTAAAACTATTATAAATACAGATGCCATTCCAACTTCAATTTATAGGTGTGGCAAAGCCGCATCCAATGAACCATGAACCAAAGTGGTAGGATTTTAATTTATGCAAATTAAGTGAATATGCAAAATTTAAATCTTGAATAGAATAAAAAAAACTATTATAGATAGAGGTGCCACTCTAACTTCAATTTATGGCTTTATGACATAGCGGCCTAATGAACAATGATCAAAATTGTACAATTTTAATTTATGGATATAAGATGAATACACGAAATCTAAATATTGAATAACTTAAAAACTATTGTACATAGAGGTGTCATTCCAACTTCAATTTGTAGGTATATGACATAGCTACATCCAATGAACCATAAACTAAAGTTGTAGGCTTTTAATTTATGCAAATCAGGCAAATACACAAAACTAAGTGTTGAATAGCTTCACAACTATTATAGATAGCCGTGTCCGTCAAACTTTACGTGATAAGTTTGTGACATGGCCACATCCACTGAACCAAGAGCCAAAGTTGTAGCATTTTAATGTATGCAAATTAGGCTAATGCACCAAATTTAGATTATGTTGAACAATGGCAAAGAGTAGCATTTTAAACTGTTTTCATTTGGAAGGCACCTGGACAGATTTGCTGTCAAGCGAATCTGCTTTTCTGGCGCAGGTCAACATGCTACTCCTGCAGACTACCCAGCAGTTACATGTGCTGAAAACAGAAACTAAGGAACAAAGAGCAGAAGTCGCAGTCTACAACATAAAAAAGTGCACTTCAACGGGATTTAGAACACTTGAAGAAAGAATAATTGTGTATGAAGAGGAAATTCACTAAGAAAGTGAAGGAATGTGACACATTGAGCGCAGGCAGGCAGAAATACCGCGAGAAGAAAAAGCTTGCCAGAATCCCCAGGCCGTGAAAAAACAATTAAAAACTGTGATTATATCCAAACAGGACGAGATAAATGTGATGGCTAGTCAATTTGCCAGTCTGAAAACAGTTAAAATCATCATTGAGACCAATCTACAGGCCCCAAACATGCAAGCTTGTCAAAGAGTAACTGCCCAAAAGGAACGTCAAGTTGTACCGTATACTGTACACGGGGGTAGACCAGAGATGCGATCACCTGCAATAAATACTGGAGAAGTCCTGCATATTCATGTACATGTTTCTGGAAACACTTCTGGTACGAACCAAGAAATCTTGGAAAACAACCCCGGTAGAACGGTAACCACACCCCAGGTACTTTTGTAGGGTAAAAACAAAGATATCTACTCCCCGTTCAAGGTCCCCGCTTCTAGACTTGAACGGAAGAAAATTGCTAATCGTGGGAAGTTCCAATGCAAAGAAACTCGCTTTACTAGTCAAAGCTTCCAACACGAGTACTATTGGAATGTGCTTCAGTAGTGCAAAGATAGAAAATATAACGGACAGACTGCCTCATCTTGTGTCAGCAAAGGAGATGTCACCAAACTCTGTGATGATTCATAGCGGAGACATAAATGCATGCTGTGGTGAGCCTGTTCCCTCCCTGACCAGAAACATTGACAAGCTGATTGACTGTGCCAGGAATAGGTTTCCGGGAGATAAAATTCTTCTGTCCGGTCTTGAAGTTTGCCGTGACAGGGACACTGACAAAAAGATAGAAAATATGAACACGCACACAAGACGGCGGTGCAGCAAAACACTTGATCTCTTGCATGTAGACAACAGTGATCTGCGCGTCAGAAGAGGTGATATTCATTTTACGTACAGAGCTAAAGGACTACTTGCAAGTGCAAACTGAGACATTTGGTTAACCCAAAAATTGAAATCACATTAAAATGGGCAAAGTCAACAATACCTAACTTCAGAAAACCCACAGACTCCACTTCAAAGTGTATTTAATAGACAGGAACCATGAAGCCTAGAGAACCCTATAAATTGTGTAACGTGGAACAAACGTGGCATTAGACATAAACTCAAAGATGATGCAGTGCAACGGCATTTGTTCAAAATGACATTGTAGTATTACTAGAAACAATGAATGACACATACACAACAAAAAGACAAGCAATATAACAAAAACACAGTGACACACACAGAGCGAAACTTGATAGAACCCACATTTGATGAAAGAAAGAAAAGAAAAGAAGAAATGCAGCCTATGTACACCAACAAGATTTACTCAGAATCCCACATGCTGTCCCCTTGATTATAAAGTATTGTTCACAAAATTCAGTATTGGCCAACATGTGTTTTTACCTTCCATTTTCAAAAAGTATATGAATTTATTATGATCAGTTAATGATTTGAATTTTCCCCCTTCAGGTTCTGGTTTGTCAATTGCAAGTCCTGTCTCAAGCTTTGGTAATTATTGCAATACAAAAAACAATCATGTTTCTCGTTTTCAGTTCCTACAGTTTTACATAAAGAGCAGGTTCTTTTTTCGACAGGAGTTTTGATCGTGTGTATCAGCACATTTTGATAGCAAGCGTATGGGCGCTTATTGGCAATTTGCTAAAATTATTCCGCTTTCCTACAGGGACACGTTTACTTTTCAAATATGGTTCAATTTCAAACCTTTTTAAATGAACAATATGACCTGAGCTTATTATTATCGCGTGAGTGAGCAACACTTCTTGCGGTGCCCGAGGTTTCCGACAATCACTGAGTTTCACACATGTGTCGCAGACGTTGTCTCAACAATAAAGGAGTGCGATTAATATCCCCAAGATTATACCTAGTTTCTTGCATATCTGCACAATTCAGAATATCATGCATATAATTTAGTGAGGAGTTTTTCCCTGATGAAAGTTGCAAATAATTTTCAAGAAGACACTTGTATACGAATGTATTATGGTTGCAATTTTGTAGATATGGTTAGTATTTGATAGTTTTACATGTAATATGAATTGGGTAACTCACCAGTTCCCCTCTTACCGCTGCATCTGTGGCCTTTCAGTGAACCCGCAAAATATACTTACAGAATTTTACGTTTACGCTTTCTGAAGCTTGTTTGTAAAAGACAGTAATGAAGTTTGTAGGATCAACCCCTTTCGTGAGCAAAGGCGCCCATACTTCACCGTTTACATCTGAGAATAAATTGAACAAAATGGGGCTCACCATGCCCCCTTGTCATGTGTTATGAAATTTCGCACAGGAAAGAACAAAATATTCGAGCACGTAGAGCATCGGGAGGTTTTGGCGTCTTCATACCTGAGAATACCACTCCTAAAAGGAGTGGTGATACCAGTTTGTACGAAATACTAATAGTTTAAAGCAAGCAATCATTATTGCAAATAATAACATATGTGTGGCTAAAGTTGACAAAATATGTCGGTAAAGAGAAGAACCTGCGTATTGGATGTGTATCACCCCTCCCAAATGTTCAACCTACACTGCACCCAACGATAATCAATTTAGCATATTAAAATCGGAAGTCGCCAAATATTTCGAAACGGCAGATGTTGTACTGTGCGGTGACTTCAACCACCCGCACAGCGGAAGCGAGGACTTCAAGACTCCCATAGTTACTTAAGAACAACTTTTTCCTGTCCCCTTTCGTTGATACACACGCCATCGTCTCTTCAGTACTTCAAACAAGGAGATCACGTGAAAGTGGTACACTCAACTGACAAAAATGTGCTTTCCTAGGTTTTGTAAAAAACACTGGTTTGAGAATTTGTTACGGCCGCCTGGGTCACGATAAAAATGTATGAAGTTACACATGCCCTACAAGTAGAAGCATAAGCTTAGTTGATTCTTTGCGTGCTTTCCCTGGTTATTATGAAAACACAAGTGCTTCCGGCTGTGTCCCAGGTAACAAATCAAACTGACGTCAAAAGCAGTTAATGTGTATAAGGGGAAAGAACATCCATTTTAAACATGTTTCACAAATGTCCAAGTTACCGAAGGCCTAACGAAAATATAGGAGTGGTTCCGGTTACCCGACCGACCTTACCGAAAAATCCCGCCCTTAAATAAATTTGATGACACACACACACACACACACACAAATTTCAAGCCGCCCCTTTCCGATAGAAACATTCCAAGCCGCCCTCCCGTGATAAAAAATTATCGACCCTTCTTGAAAGATTGTATCAAGAAAGTGGCCGTCGTATCCTATTATTTTGCAGTAAAATCAACTAAAACGCAGCCTTTTATTTCAACTCGTCTGAAAGGGTAACTTAGGCCGGAGAAACAGCATAGCTCCGAGGCTTAGCCATGGTTGTTCGATGAAACAGCGTAGCTCCAGCATAATTGCATAGGCCATAGCCGCGGTTATTTAAGGTGGTAGATCTGAAGCTGGCACCTTTGGATAACCTCTAATCACTTTTTCATATTTTTGGATAGTCTGATACTTAAACTACATGCTCCCAAAAACTCAGATGTGTGAATATAAAATTTATATGAGATAATTGATTGATATCAAAACTTTTGTTTTCACCGAAAAGTCATAACAGTGCTGGGCACATGGGTTTGTTCGCATGGGCATGATAATGAACTATGTCATTGTTTGCACAGTCATTAGTCCATGACCTCTGGAAACCAATTGAGCCATTGAGAAGGGTCATTCACCGGAAACATTAGCCGTGGAGAGAAGAATGGGCCAGTTCAGACTAATCACCATCATTGTTCTGATTATTTTGAAATTCTCTATTGATGTAAAAACAAATTAGCACAATCCACTTACTGGTCCCAAAATATGGAAAGCCGCATATGAACCCACACCCAAACAAACCCAGCGTGGTGTTCCCAAGTTACAAAAAGTCCAGATTTAAGCCACAAAATATACTTTTGTTTAATGGTAACATCACAGAAGTAAAGCTACAAGTTTAATTCACACAATAATTAAAACACAGGACAGAAGAAATGAGTATGTGTCATATTACAGCCATAAATGCGCAAGAATTGGCAAGTTTTTCTTTCAATGTGATTTTCTTTGAACTGTTTTTTGCTCAACGTCTACAATTTGTATCTCGCCTCACATAAATACGAACTGCCACATTACATTAAAATCAACAGACATTAAAAGAAAAACATATCATATCCAGGAATGGTTCCCAGGATTTTGTTTTCTGACAAACCCTACTGTGACTTTTGGAGCAATTTATTGAAGGAATATGAAAAACCTGTCAGGATTAAATGAAAAATTTTATAACTTTTTATTTATGCTATTTCCGGACTCACCATGGAATTCAATCCTGCACATGAATATATACTTTAGATTTCTTCTGATTTCCACTGGAAAAAAAACACTTTTGTGCGACTTCTACAGGAAAAATTTGAAAACCCTACCAAGTCAGAAAGAATGCTGTAAAATCTCACAAAATTCCAATCCTGCAAAAAAAAAAAAAAAAGAAAAAAAAAAAAAAAAATCTATGGATACAAATCTTTGGATATGTAGTAATCAGAATATGTAAAGGTTTAATGTACTTGTGAAAAAATTAAATGGGTAATTGCGATGCAAAGTTGAAAGTCTCACTGCGCACTAGCTTCACAGCTTCCACCTTAATGATCATTGCCGTAATATTTTGCTGGGTGCCAGGTGTCCGTTCTCCGAGTTACCTGGGCAAACGGTCATTAAAGTACTTTTAAAGCATGACTCACTACTATCTTAACTTTAATCTTCCCGCTCGGTTGTGTCTGAAGCAGTTATCTTAGTTAGTTACAAATCCAATGCGACACAACACCCTGGCGAATCATGCACGTGTTGATGAGCGATTTTGAACATGATACAATGCATTACGGGACAGTTGCACAAAAAATAATTTGATTTCAATCAAAGTGGATCGCGGCCACAGCATATATCATATCATTACTGATGTTTTGAAATATTTGCAAAATATATACATTTGGTTTCATATATTATACCCCCCCCCCCCAATCGATTTGATAATTTGAAGAGGTAGGACCGTAAAATATATGCGTGATTAGTGTGAACGGAAAGTTGATTTGTCGAAGAAATGTAATTTACAATATGTAATTGGACTTTTCAGTGTGACCATTACCCAAAGATGTAAATAAAATGCATTGAAGTTATCAGATGTGGGCGGCGGGGAGACTCAGAATAGGAATATTATATCAGACATTGAACTCGCTCCCAGGCTATGAATCAAGTAGAAGGACTGGACCGAAGCGCTTAGATCGCGCCGCTGAGTCAATGATGGGGCTTAGTGTAGACAGTTGGCCCGATAGTGGGTACAGGCCCGAAAGTACCGGCGGGTTTTTATATAATTGGTAATCATTAACTTCTAAATTGAATACTTATGCGTAGAATCCGACCATTTTGCTGTTTCTTTTAACTGTAAGCCGACAAACGAAAACGAGCGCAACTCCATACTGCATCCTGCATAAACCAGACCAGAACTTTTGCATACAATGGGAGAATGGAAAAATATTATCTTATTGGCAAAAGTTGTCTTCAGATACAGCATGTGACATTTTATCCGACTTTCTGTGTGCATTGGACCCTGGATCGTCGGTGGATGAAGCGTGCGATAAATGTTATAAACATTTTGAATATTGGCTGGAAACAAACTGTTTCTGAGAATAGAAACTCGTTGCTCTAAACAAGTTCCACCCTAAGCATTGGTTTACGATGAAAGCAAGAGGCTTAAAAAAGCATGTCAATGATTTGTCTAGGTTGCACGCCTCTGCCGACAAATCAGTAGAGGCGAAATTTTCAGCTTTGCAAAAGAAGTATAAACGTGTGGTACAGAGATCCCGTCGGCAATATTTGTACAATATCAGGCGTCGGTTTGAGAACATGGTTTCTGAGAAGTCGACTGAGTACTGGCGTTTTCTGAAATGGGAATCTAGACACTCCCAGGCTTGCGAAGTTGATTTTGAGGACATGCATGCCTACTTTAGGGATAATATTGCTCAATCTAATACGGATTATTTTGACATACGGTTTCCTTCTGAAATAATGAACTCAGGAATTAGATGATACTGCTGATATTCTAGATCCAAACAAGTTTAAATAATGCGGAGTATTCTGAATCAACCTATCGGTAAAGCAGAACTGAAGCGATATTTAGGTCAATTAAAAAAATTCAAAAACTCCTTGTCAAGACGGAATCAGTGATGAATTCTTAACATACATTGAAGAAATTCTGGTACGACCCTTGCTAGTCCTGTATAACTTAATTTTTGAAATCTGGAAATTGCCCTGATCAGTGGCATACAGGCATCATCAATCCTTTGTACAAAAAGGAGGACAACACTAACCCAGATGCTTATCGGAAAATTACCCTGCTTAATGCTCCTGGCAAATTGCTCGAATCCATTTTAAGTGGCAGACTTGTGTTTTAAAAAGTGTTTTCTCACGGGACGATAAGTTGAAGCTGGTTTCCGCGATATATCACTCTGTCGACAATATTTATGTGCCTTACAATCTTATTCAAAAGCAGAAATACTTAGTAAACCTCTTTATGTTTGTTTTGTTTAATTCACTGAAGCCTTTGATTTTGTATACCGGGAGGCTTTTTGCATTAAACTAAGGCAACGAGGTGTGTGTGTAATAAATACTTCTATGTAATACAAACGGTGTTTATAAAGGCATATTCAATAGTTAGATGGCACGGGCTTTTAAGCGAGCCGTTCGCAAGTGAATATGGTGTTCAAGGGGAAGTAGTCAGTCCCAAGTTATTCACAGAGTACCTTAGTAATACGGAACAATACTTATATGGAGATTGTGGAATAGGACTTGATGATCTGTTGTTATATTATTTATTGTGTGCAGACGATCTTGTGTACTTCTCAGGAACACCTGGCGGTGTGCAAAGACAATTAGAATGTCACTTCACTAATTTTAGAAAATGGCGCCTAACCTAAAATAATGTGTTTTTTTTTTCCCCACAAACACAATTGTCTAGATTCAATTGCCTTTAATAGCGAACTTTTAGAAGTTTTAAAAGTTATAAATACCTTGGTATTGTATTTGACTCCACGAAGTGGCACCCGTAAAGTAGCTTGCCTACCCACCTGACTGAACAGGCTCAGCGCCCCTTGCACAAGGAAATTTAAAACTTTAAGAAAGACAAATCAACTTTTTTCTCAGAGCTGAAGTTTAATATATGGTATGGTATTCGTGCAATATAAGCGAATCAAATTATATTTCAAGCACAATAGTATTTTCCAATTTCAGACATTAACAAAAGGCCCATAGTCCTAATGCTCTGCTGACATATAATCTCATGACCATTTTTTGAAATGCATTCCCACCATGACATTGAGAAATTAATCATGGTCATCCATTATGCGATATCAAACTTGAAATACATTTGTGGTACATTTTTGTGTCATTCTCCTTGAATTTAATGTCCTTTTCTTAAGTGCTTAAACGACCTAGAAAAGTAGGTCAGGGTCACACAACATATTACAAAATTTGACCATTGACCTTACACCTATTTGGTGTAAAGCTTGCAGTTCCATCTAAATTTAGTAGCATAATAAGGAATTTAATGTTTTTTGACGCCTATGATGCTAGTTCCAGTAATTACCTCCAATGGTGCCACCATGACTGTCTCCAAATGCCACACACGTTTGTCTGTATAATGTTCTTGTATTGGCACATGGATTTACAAGCACAAGTTCGGATACAATGATCATCACAAAGAATAATTTGAAGAAATACATTCCTTCCGTGACCTTGAGAAAGTAGGTGAAGGTCAAACTTATGCAATATCAATCTTCCATATATAATAAACATCTGTGGCATATTTTGGTGTTGCTAGCCTTATTCTTACTTAATATGTAGAATATAGTGACCTCTACTATAGTGATTAATGATCTTGAAAAGTAAGGCAAGGTCACACATAATATTACTAAATTTGACCCTTGACCTAATGCATAACTGGTGTAAATTGTGTGCTTCCATCTCAATATATTATTACAAAAAATGACGATTTAATGTGTTTTTTGACACCTATGATAGTACTTCCAATTAATACCACCAATGGTGCCACCATGACTGAATTATATAAGGATTTTGCCTGTATGTTCTTCTGATGGTATATTTTTGTTATATGTTTACAAGTTCAGATGCAATGATCATCACCATTGAGACCGAGAAACACTTTCTCACAAAATGTGCGTGACATGACCATGAAAAACTAATTTGGTGCAGAAAGAGTTGTGTTGACTTTCATGTTTTTAGTGATAATGAACAGGTTCGCATGTTAAGGAGCATAAAGCATCAACAAATTCTCCTTGCCCTTGGACAATACCAACTCAAATATTTTTTAAAACAGGGATTGCCTGTACGTTGAGCTTTTGGGTGCAATGCCAATCAAAGCATCGCTTTTTTTACTTGATAATGTATAATGGTAGATGATAGTATACTTACATGTATGTGATTGTATGTTTTATATGTATGGCGAATGAGTCTTATGATTCGCTTTTCATGTCAATAAAATTATACGTCTACTACAACATATAACAATGCATTGCTGAAACCAATACAAGGAATGAGGTGAAATATTTTAATTGGGTCAAGCGGATTACATTTATTTTGCAGTTAACTAACTATTATGATCTACTTAAAGTTTTCATAGAAATTACGGCGTTTCTAACTGCTGGATTTTTTATAAAATTAATACGAAGAAAATAAGGTTTTGCGTATGGATCTTTCAGCAAATAGTGATAAAAAGTGGAAGGAGTCTCTAACTGTAGGATTTATCAATAGTTATTGAGACAAATTTTCAACTTTGATTATTTAACTCTGGTTAAAAGCTCCTATTTGTTATGTTCTATTGTTCTGATTTTCTCAGTAAAGTGCAGTGGCAGTTAGACAGTGATAACAGTCCTGATCGATGGGGCCAAATGATCGAATCTTTGTTTACTCAAGAATACATTTGGCATTATCTTCTGACGTTAAAGGTCAATCTTCAGGAAACTTGGCAGATGGTGAGATATTCCATCGATATAGAAAACTTGACCTTCAATTGACCTTGAAATAACCTTGAACACCAAACTATAGGCTAAAGAATTTCTATATCAATTTTCACCCAGATATTGATATATATACTCCAAATGGCCAATAATGTCTGAAGATGTTCATGAAAAAAAATATTTGGCATATGATCAAAAAAAAGGAAGTAAATAAATAGAATAACTGACTTAGAAAATTCTGGGCAGAAAACGTTTTTTTTTTTTTCGAATAGAGTCATTAAAATATGTTCGTCATCGGATGCAGCTAAAACAACAGATAATTTGAAAAACAAATTCACGTGAATTTGTTAAATATTAGTGAAATTATATTAATTTAAAATGAGAGCCTCGTCTTCGATTCTTCAATCCAAGATAGCCGCCCATACTCGGTTTATGGGCTTAATTCCAAAATTGACATAATTTCTTTAAAACAAAAGATTTTTGGATGATTAAAAAAAATCTACTAAATGAACGTAATCTTCGTTTTCTCACCAGATTATCTTTCTTCATTTTTTTTCACTTTCGAGCTAATTTCGAAAATATTTTTTATATTGTATGCAAAAGTTTACAGAACTTGTTCTAGTCGCTTTTTACAATTTCTTGTTATAAATGTCTCGAAAAGAAGAAAAAAAAAGGCCAGAAAACGGCCTTTACAGATCAATTAGGTGACTGTTAAGGTCACGTCAAGATCATCTCAAGGTCACTGAACATGCGCAAATTCTTTCTACTCGTACTATCTATCAACATGCTAAGTTTCATCAAATATACATTTCTCTACCATACTTATTCAGCATTTCACCCAAATGTGGCTATCCGAATGTCCACTTTGGCCTCATTGGCCCGAGTGTGTGTGAACAAAATTCTGTAGGCGACAATATATATTCATCAATAAAACATAAGTGTGGTACGCAAATTTTAAGTGTGGTGAGCGACATATACGGACACTAAACAATTGTCAAAGAGTCAACATATTTTGATGAAGAATCGTAAGTGTGCTGGGCATAGCTGTAGAGTGGTCAACGACATACATGAGTATTATGGTACACTGCACTGCTGCTGGATCGGGTCTCCATCTAAATGTATATGCGGTCTTTTTGGAGATAAGATAAGGAATTTTACCACGTTCATACATGCAGATTGAAGCAGAGATGCTAGTATAACACCTCAACTGATATTGACATTGACAATCATCAGACATTTGTATTATTCAAGACACATTTTTAATAGACCAAAACTATTTGCAAAAGGTATTATATGAGCTGGGCCTGCCGCACATATATATTATATGGTTAAATGCAATTTTTACCCTGGTTTGAGACAAAACAAACTTTGTGGAAAATTCCCCTAAAGTTTATGAGTGCTCCAACTCAAAGAAGTAATATGTGTAGCAGATGTCCTTAAGTCATCCGTGAGACAATTTCTCCGCCTTGAAGAAACAACAATTTCAATTATTGACGATGGAGGGGCTTGAATCACCTAATAGAGTCAAAGCAAGCTAACTTGCCCTCTCTTTAATCGATTTTGCTTGCAAATGCCACGTCATAATTACCTTCGCTCTAATTGTATACAAGAACTCTGGCAAATAAATCTTTGCAGCACGTCCTTTCTATGCATAAGTTATTTAGCCTCATGGTGAAAAATAGGGCTGCAGGCGAGTTATCGTTACTTCAGCATGCCTTTTTTCAGTGGTCCCTGTGCAAAGTACACTCTGCAACACATGTCCATACTACATCTGTCTACACAATTCATATTGTCTGTAAACTTTTCCATTTTTTAATGTCAACAATGCAGATGTTAAATGATATCCACATTGATGTTTCACTTTATTTTTTCAGTATCGGGAAACGTCCTCATTGAGAGGAAAAGAGAAGACTGATAAGGATGTCATGATGTCTAAAGTCAGCAGCTTTCTTGACTTATTAGTTACCTGGTCTGGATCCAATGTGAAACAGGTCAAATGGAATGAACATCAGTTGCCTTATCTTGGATACAAATTTGAAATAACGAGACAAACCCTCGTATTGCCGGTGGCTTATGCACATGACCTTTTATAAACTTATTTGACTTAGAACATTATTGATACTTGACCACGTACATTACATTTTAATATTCCTACCATAGTCGACTAAGTTAAGGATTCGTTTCCGTTTGTTGTTCACCACATCTGTGGCACTTTGCAATTGTCAAATATGTCTTTATACGGAATAAATCATAGAAGGGTCAACTACTTATGCAAAAGATGAAGCCACGAATTTCCATGTCAAACATACAGATTTGAATATGTTTAGCTGCCACAAATTCCCATTTAAGCTCGAAGTGGGATATCTTCAGGAATAATTGTGTCTGAAGATCAACATGGCCCTGACAACGGGGTATACTCTGATACATATCAGTCACAGTCAAATACATTCATCATCAAAAACCAGCAACAGGGTTAATATTAACCGTCCAAATTCTAATCGATACGCCATTTAGAAACTCGTTTTTCTTTATCCATGTTCTCTGACTTCGAAGAAATGAACCATAGATTGTACATTGTTTTTATAAGTCTTATCTTTGGCACTATTGAAACCAGGAAACCTCCCCCGTGCACATGTAAAACCCACTTATAAATAATGGGCTCCTGAGACATCCCAACCAAGGAAAGCAAAGTACGACCTCCACAAGTCCAGCTCTAACCTTTCTATATTTACAAAGTATATCTGATTAAAAATGAAAAGATTTAAGCAATGTTGTATTTGACAGCTGTCAGATTCAATAATACTTTCAGAATTGAGAGTGCGCGATTTATGACAATAAACGAGGAAACTCATTGTATAAATACCAGAGCGTTTTTCAAAGCCTTCTTCAGTATGTATTCCTGATAGCGACTTTCTACCTCAGCCGTGTGTGATAAATTTAAGAAATAAAACCGTGGGGGAAATGAAACGAAAAGAAACAGTCCAACCTTTACACAGAAACAGACAGAGCGACAAACACACACACACGCACTACTATACATAAATATATATATATATATATATATATATATATATATATATATATATATATATATATAATAAACTTGTAGTTCATATAGCCA
The DNA here is from genome assembly GCA_964020975.1 of Hermodice carunculata. Taxonomy (NCBI): domain Eukaryota; kingdom Metazoa; phylum Annelida; class Polychaeta; order Eunicida; family Amphinomidae; genus Hermodice; species Hermodice carunculata. The sequence goes on from OZ026612.1 coordinate 56,297,443, forward strand.
CATTTACAACACGTCCTTCGCATGTTTATGTTTTGGACCACATGATGTACTTTTCGAAGGATTGCTGTAAATGTTGCGCATATTTTACCTTTATAGAGACCAATTGACATCGGCAGCTAATACGCTGCAAAACATGTTACTGACAGCTTCGTACGATATTACGCATTAATAAAGAGTTTGTCCCTGACAAAAAAACGATTGAGTCTATTGATATAAATGTAAGAATGTTGTCATCATTACATGGGTTAAGAGTGTCACACTTATTAGGCATATTAGTCTGTTTTGTATGCATTATTTTACAGCCTCCTCGTCGTCATAATGAACACACTTTATATTGTCGACTGCATGTAATACATAAACGCCAAACTGCACAGACACTTTGGTTCCGCAACACCATACTGCATCTGTAGCATGCGTACGTATGTGCTGTTTTGTGCCTTTTTAGGGGTTAAGGTGAACTCTTGAAAAGCTATCACAAAGCGGCTGTCAAAGTACAATGACGGTGAAGTTCATTCACATAGCCTATTAAAATACAGCTTTTTCGCAAAAGCCTCGACCAGATTTTCAAACAAACTCTGTTAAATTTGTTTTCATGTACGAGCAAGCCTAATTGAGTGCCCGGTAATGGATGTTAAACCAAGATTACCCAAGCAGACATGAGTGAAAGTATGACTGGCCTCGTTTATGAATCTATCCTATATCATGTTGAATGAAGGCTGAGCTTGCGGAGCTAGTGCATTGGTCAGACTGGGGATATGGATCCACGATATGATATGCTTGCGCCCGTATTGTATTTGTGTCTTTTTGTCCAGAACCACTTTCTAGGAGTCATTAACCTATTCTGCAGCCCGAACTCTTTACCCTTCATAAGCTGACCTGTCAGTGTCTAACCGATATGCATATGGAAGTACTATTGTCCATATTGCGTACGTTATTCTGTAGAGTTTTGACATAGGCTGTATAAGCCCAAATAATTTAAAGGGTTTTCAGCGGGTAACTACTCAGAAAATGTTTCGGAGCCTATACCCGTACATGTCTCTCTGAGTAGCGGCTCCTTGTCTTAGCTAAATATTCAGCAAAGACAATCCACATTTTTAAGAATAAATATGAAGGTGGCAAATATTGAATTAGCTAAATACGTGAAGTTTTGCTTATAAATGCAGAGCTTTATTATGAAAGAAGGATACATGTCGAACCAAACATGATTACTAAATTTGTAGAGTACAAGTTCAGATGAGAACAATTTGACGTACCCCTGAACCAGTATGTAACCTTTCTAGCTGGATAGCTTATCTTAGTTAAACCACCTGCCAGTGTATTACTGACGTAGAAGCAAACTGGGGCATTATATTCAGTCCCAGTGATATAATATAAATAGTTGCACCTAGACCACCCATACAAACCAAGAGAACATCAAGAATGAACATCCTGCAACAGAAATAAAAAACAAACCCCATGATGACACCTACTTCTCACTTTGAAAGTATCCAAAATTAGAGTTCTACTTTACTGCCAATCCTGAGTCAATGTTTCAACATAATGGGTCAGATTTTTGACATTTGAGTAAATACTGCAAAATTTGAGTATTTTTATATATTGAGTAAATGTGTACTTAGGCATGTCAGAAAAGAATGAAATTCATTAGCCTTTAAGTAAAAACCATGTTATCAAAACTAATTTTTCTTCACCCGATTTTAAGTACAATTAAGCAAATTTGTAACTGTTGTTGGCCGCTGCTTACTACCGACAGCCCCTGGAGGTTTAACCTGACAGAAAACGCGTAAGCCTAAAATGTATGAAAGTGAATATTAAAACAGAATGATGCCAAAAGATAAAATTTAGTAGCAAAACAGGCAAGTCTGAAACCTGTAGAATTATTGTAGCCAAACTTTCCAATACTCTTTGGATATTAAAAGCATAATGTGTAGGACAAGTCAGAAAAGTATGAAAGTCTTTAGTGTTTAAGTCAAGAGAATGCAATCAAAATATATTTTTTCTTAACCACATATCAAGTACAATTAGGCAAGCTTATAACTGTCGTAGGCCGCTGCTTGCTACCATTAGCCCCCCCCCCCTCCCCGGGTTTTAACTTAAAAGAAAAAAGTTAGCCTAAAATGTCTGCAAGGTGAATGTTTAAACAGAATGATGCCAACAGATAAAATTTAGCAGTTAAACAGGCAAGTCTAAAATCTGTAAAGAAATTGAAGCCAAACTTTCCAACCATCTTTGCATATCTATTGCAAAATTTGTAAAAAATATTTGATCAAAAGTACATCTTTGAATCCTCTTGACTCAAGTTTATTGTAAATTGTGTTCTAAAGTCATGTAATTAAAAAATACGACAAAATGTTTAACAATTTGTGACAAAAATGTATTATATCCAATAGTTTCCGATATACTACTGTCCGGGAGAGGATAGGTAACTACTTCAAAGTTAAACTCATCCAATTTGGGATAGAATTTAATACAAAACCCGTGACCCGAATACCCAAGTCCAGATACACATCTGAAACTATCTGGATTGATATCTTCCAAAGGGACATCTTTTGGGTAGATTTCTTTAGCAGTTTCATTGAAATGTTGTACATTTACAGAAGCAATGTCATCAATATATCTTGCGCTGTTTGATAATTTTGTAGTCATTTGAAAGTCATTTTTTTTTCATCAATTTATTGATCTATTAAATTCAAGCCAGGTGAAATATAAATCTGCAAGTAATGGGGAGCAGTTGGATACTAACCATTGAAATGCCTTTTACTTGTTAAAAAACCAATGGTCCTCATTGAACAAAAGTATTACACAAAAGAAATTTTATAGCATCTGTCAAACTTTAAACACTGTGAAATTTAACGTTAATTTTTTTAATTTTAAATGTGTGTCCAATATTCCTTCTTTGTATATGAAGTAATATTTATGAATGGTTAACCACTAAATCTTATGTTCGGAACGAGAGGGACTCAAACCAGCAACCTTTAACACCAGTCGCCTAGCTGAAATGGGAAACGCTCATATCCACTCGATCAAATCTCCATTCTTAAAAAAGAATGGTTTAATGGAGGTAGTTATGTGCGAGTGCCATATCAACACAGTTTTTCAGTATATTTACTGAGTAGGCATTTATTTCCAAAATCGGAGATTTGAATCCACCAGCATTAAGGAAATGCCGAAAGTATATATTTATGTTCGGAACGAGGGACTTGAACCAGCAACCTTTGGCACCAGTCGCCTAGCTGAAATGGAAAACGCACATATCCACTCGACCAAATCCCCATTCTTAAAGAAGAATAGTTAAATGGAGGTATTTACGTGCGAGTGCTTGCTTATGTTCAAACATTTTGTTTATTAATTCGGAAAGAGAACCTTTGACTACATCTATGGCTAGATTTATGCATGGTGTAGAAAGATCAGAACATTTGATATTTTTTTTGCTTTTAAATCTTTGATTTTAGGTACAAACTCGGAAGAACTGCTAATTCTCCAAAAGCAATTTATTTCTTAATTTCTAGAAATTGGAGTATAGTATTTACTTGAATGATTCCTAATTTGCAGTCAAACACAATGTTATTTCCTTTGATAATTGTTTTGTTGTACATTTTAAAACAATAGATATGGATCTAGATTTAAAAGGGCTTTTATTTGTGTATCCAGAACAAAATTGGAGTAAAGGAGTCCTCTTAAAAAAATTTGATAATGAAATTCCTTTTCATCTCATCTTTATGTGTATCTATCAAATTATCAATGGGTTGCTTGTGTAATTTATATACGTCATTGCCTCTTATGTCTGAAATATTGTTTATACCAAGCTAATTTTTCAAAGCATCCAGATAATATTTTTTGCAGATGATCCCAAAATTGTTAATGCCTTATCTATGTTAGTGATTACAAACCTTTCTTGTAGTTCTTCGACTAATTTTGAAATTGTAGGGTGTTTTAAATCTACCGTGTTGAAATTCTTAATGTGGGATTTGTAAGATTAAATTCTATTTCTAAAGACTCTTTTAAAGTTTGATAACGATCCTTGAAATTCCTGAAATTCCACTTTTTTTCCGATCTCATACAGTAGGAATCAAATGCATTACTTGTATCCTGAAAAATACTGTCAATGATCAACTTACGACATATCCGAATTTTTTTTACCTTTTTGACCAATTCTTTAAAACTGAATTTTGTATTGTACCAAAATTACCTGTAAATGCATGTTTGTGGTATGTTTCATCAAAAGTAGAATATTTAATGTTAGAGTTGCAGGCAAAATTTTGATTCCCCGATATCCTCAAGAGCAATTAAAGCCAGAAACTTCCTGTGACTCATGATACTTTGTCCAATATAATTGCCATATTTATAGGAAATATTGGGATGATCTTTTATTTTGCATTCCTTGGGAATCATGTTGCGAACAAATTTCAATTTGAAAAGGGACTGAATGTTCAGTGAATCAATAATATTGTGTTTGAAAGGAATTCTTTAAAACGTTTGATCTAATTTTTTTCTTATAAGAGTCTGGTTTCCTAATAGCGAGCGTCAGCGAGCTTTTACCATAAACACGTGGGAATATGGGACATAACAGAACGGTAAATTATCCAATCAGAAGAGTACTCAGTATCTATCCAACGAAGTTGATTGTCTTCATCACCCCCCTACTGCGCACGCGCACATGGACGCGGCCATTGCGTTTTTTCCGGCACCACGGGTAAATTTCGCAGTTTTGTTTACACCAAAGTCTCACACTTACCGGCTTTTATGGAAATCATGTCAATAATTCATAAGTGGGCTTCAGAAACGTTGTCGGCAGAGTGTAATGAATGATAACGATTCACCGACTTGCATCGTTACACCTCGATGGAACGTGGACCTGGCAAACACACTTCAGGGGCTGGAAGTGGGTTTCCGTGGAATATAAAATCCTGACAGGTGTGACGGTAACCAAAATAATCATCCCAAAGTATGTAGTATTTGTTGCGCATGTTGCGTCTCACCTTACTGATATCTGCACACTGTGCAGTCACCACGTCGCTTCTCGGGGCCTTCCAGATAGCAACTTCCAGTCACACTTATCCCCCTAGGGGCCCCTAAAATGCCATGTTGCCAAAGCCTGCTCCGATTTTGGTGTTGTCGCACGACATCCAACAATCACTCACCGTACACACTACGTCTCTGCCACTGGATACGGCACTAGTTCAATGGCAATATGAAAATCTTGGGAACAATACTTAAATTTGTGGAACAGCGTCTAACAAAAAGAAAGGTTATACGGCAGATAATTTCGTTCATTTGTTCAAGGTAGTACGGCCTCGCCCCTCTAGATTGGTTTAGTAAATGGCCGCTAGAGGGACCTAACGACCAGGTGCTATGTTCTGCCCGATCAACCGACGTTGTTATCGGTACTTTGTAATGATGACGCTCGCATCTTAGACTATTCTTACAACATAATACTTGTTGTGTAAGCATACACAATTTCACAAAAAAAAAAAAAAAAAAAAAAAGAAAAAGAAAAAGAAAAAAGAAAAATGCGGACATGTGTTCAGAATAACTGAAATTCGATAGCTGTAACTGTACAAGTCACAGTTCTCGAGGGTAGGATTGCCCGAGAGTTGAATTACGCTTGGAGCCTGGGGGAGCAAAATGAAAATGGCTGCTTCTGTTTTGATTTCTGCTTGCGCAGCTCGAGAATACTATTAAAATGCGGAATTAGGCGGAACAGATTTATTTGCGCAAATGCAGTTCATTAATATTGTTAAAAATCCTGCTTTTGGCACTTTTAAAAATAATGTGGCTGCGCGAAATGGTATAATAATCAATCTCACCAAACAAAAAACTAGGCCTCCCGTTGAATATGAAATGGTTGCTTCCTTAGAGTGATAGAATTTGAAATAATAATAATAATAATAATAATAATAATAATAATAATAATGATAATAATAATGATAATAATGATGATGCTGATAATGATAATGATGATAATGATAATGATGATAATGATAATGCTGATTATAATAATAATAATAATAATAATAATAATAATAATAATAATAATAATAATAATAATAATAACGATAACAATAATAATAATAAAATAAAGAATAACAAGTGAGCCCGTTTTATTCTACAGTTGGGAGGAATATTAGGGTCTGTAGGGATGTGCGTAACAGATATTGTAATAGCGATGCCCTTATAAGGAAAGAAAAGGATGTGATACTTTAAAAACTGGCTTTGCTACCCAAACATTGCATATTTTTGAAAAAAATGGCAGCTAGACTGGGCCTACGTTGTTTTCTACTAAATTGGAATGTTGCTTTTCTTTTTTCTGTATTAATGTTAAAAGTCGTCCAGTGCGCTCGAGCTTTAGTCCTTTTTAAAAACGCTAATTATTTACTCTGTTAATGCTGTCGCTCAGTGGCAACATCGGCTGTACGGATAAATCACCATTATTTTTTTCAGTTCGATTACTCGACCCAATACCAACAGCCGGACAAAATGTTAGTCTCCTAATGGATTAATGTGTTTATACAAGAAATAGACAATTTGACAATGCAATACTACTACTACTACTACTACTACTACTACTACTACTACTACTACTACTACTACTACTACTACTACTACTTCCAAGCTCTCCCCCCCCCGCACTTCCATCCCAATACTCACTCTCTAAAGTCATAAAATTCATGTAGGGCATTTCAGAAAGAAGTTTATGTAAATCAGATACTAACTCAATTGAAATAACTGCCTATGCACGACAAAACTAAAATATGAAGCGTCTTGTATCAACGAAATATCTGTGGAAAGCATCACAAATTTGTATGTTGTAGGGAATGGACAATTCCTCGCTACCAAAAAGTAGAATATGAACTAGTCTGTTACTCGCTATGTTTGCAATCAGATTCGGGTGGACGCCGGGAGCAATAACAGGGATGGTGGAGTTGAGGGGTATAATTTTGTAAGTTGAATACTTAGGACAAAAGAACAGAGAATCTTGCACATCTTCAGTGAGGTAAGAACAAGAACATGTAGGTTGTGGAATGATGTTGACTTTAAAGAGATCAAAGTTAAGTCTCGAGAATCCTAGACGAAGTTGGGTATGACAAATGTTGTTAAATCTGTCTAGTTAACAGGAACACGATCCACTGCTAGTAAAGTTGCAATCAGTTTTGATTTGAATATTTGGAGGGAAATTGAGTCTCTTATGTCGGAAGGAAAGTTGTTCCACAGCTTAATAATGTCAGAAAGGAAGAATTTGTCCAAGCAATTAGTTTTGCAATTAATGGGACGTATGGTGCTAGTGTAGCGGAGGTTTCGAGCATTAATAGTTGGAGAAATTAGTTGAGAGAGATAGGAAGGTGTTAAGTTGTGACACATTTTGTAAAGAAGTAATTTGAAGTACTTCCTTCTGCTGGCAAATGTCCAACCAAGTTGACGTAAGAGATTGGCATGTGAAGTGTGTCTTAATTTACCTGTACAAATTTTGGCGGCTTATTACTGTATGGATTTGATAAGAACAGAAAGGCCGTGACCGCAGTTGTCAAAGAGCACACAACCATAATCAAGAATTGGTCGAATCATAGTTAATAGTTAAGAGTTTAATTAGAGCGTTGCTGGAAAGTGTGTATTTGAATCTACGCAGTAGTGTCAACGGTGATCCATAAATGAATCAAAGTTGCTATTAAACGTGTATAGTACTAGAACTACCTAGATGTTGGTCATTACGTGACCAATTTGTTTCTGCTGACACTTGACCTTCTGTTTCACAACGCTTTTTATGGCCATGTGACGAATCACAGATCTATGATATTGTGTGGTGAGCGAATCAGTACAAAATCCTATGCAGCCGGGCGATTATGTTGGGCAATAAAATTGAGCTGTGTAAACGCAACTGCTGGTCGACGGGAATCTCATGTCACAATCCTCCATAATCGACCTACGGGAAAATCGGGTTGTGTGAACCTATGGCTTAACAGGTAGTGACAGAGCTTGAGACAAGTTGAGTTTAGTTTGCTACAGTTGGATATTATCACGCATCCTAGTAATCCGGCCCGACGCAATAGCCAGACTGCATACAGTATTCAATTGAACAGTAGCATGCGGTGGTAATGCAAAGATTTCATGGAACAGATGTTTTTTTTTTTTTTTTTTTTTTTTTTCGGAGTTTTGTGATAATGATGTGTGTTACTTTGCAATACCACAAGCAATTACACTTACTATAAAATCCATATAGCATAAAATAATAACAATAAAGCCTCTTCTTTCATCAGACGCAGTTAATTATTTAAAATATTGAAAAATATTCAAGTTTTTAAATAAATCTCCCAAGATTAAACAAAGGGGGTGTGCGTCTATTACACGGGCCTGTGTTACTATTAGAATGAATACGGCGCGCCTGTTTTGTAGGAATCTGCCAGGATATAGAGATAATGGGTTACATAGTAAAAAAATAAAAGTTTCAACAAAGAAATTGCGCATATTTTACCTCAGATATGACATTAATTTTAGGTACAGAATCATACTCTTCAGCGCGATGCATGCTGTTATCAATATTCGCCTTGGTTGAACCGTGTTAGGCTGTCACCATGCGGGGTTCACATGGCCTATAAATGTAATGCAGCAGACGCAGAGTTAAGCATCTTCTAGTATGCAATGGTATAGAGACCTAAGATTGCATCTACAGGCAGTCGGTAACCTAACATGACACAGAACAGTAATTATCCTGGACAATTTGCTAGGCCTATATCTTAAACAAGGCGTGGCACAGAGACTCGGCTATTTGCTGGTTGGACAATCGAATGACAATTTAATGAATAATTAACACTTTCAGTGCCAATCACGTCTAAAGTCGATCTACTAAAGTCAAACTAGTCTGAATTATTATCAAGATCTGATCTCAGATTCATATTCCTCGTGAAAAGTACTTTCATTTAAGTACCTGCATGCCCATCGTTCAGAGAAAAGCTGTTGACTCAATCCAAAATTTAGCACTTAGAGAGTTAACTGAATTCCGGAAAAGATCGGAATAACACGGTATCAACAGGTTTATTTCTAGGCCCACAGATTCGCACAAAATATTACCAAAATTTTACTATCATTTTACTTTTGTGTTACAGTTATTTTTGTGTGATCGGTTTACTGTTTAAAGATATGGTTTCATCTTACATATTACCTGAAGCGATTGGACAGAAGGCCTTTAAGAATCCCGCTAGCGAAGTAAAAATATAAAATGCAACATTACAACGATAATTACATATGAAAAAATACAATAGGCCTACAATAAGTTTCTAAGATCTCTTAAATTAATTAGCTCACGTACTATTTGATGTCGTCTTCACATACAAACTGAAAGGTTACCCTGTGTATGGAAGTTACGATATCAAAACTATGAAGGAACACGGGGTTATCTCTAGATATACTTTTTATGACAGTCGTAGTTTGAGGGAATTGCATATTTGGTATCTGCCTCCACGTTAAGCTATAGCTTGCAACATATTTTGAAATTCGTTTGTGCTGAGTAGGCACTTTTGTAAAATTTAAGAAATCACAAATGAAGCTGACACTCGACAGGCAAGTATTCACATAATAAATTAGTATACCTGTTGTGAGTATTATATTAGGGACATTAAATATGCGTCTAATACATTTACGTCATGCTTTTAAGAATTTGAAGACACGTGTTTGCGAAAAAAAATCCACAATAAATTGCCATACACCGACATACAATTTTACTTTAAAAGTCTGTATATAATACTCGATAAAGCGCATCAAAATTGAGCAATGAGTTGAATTACATCTTTTGTACAGTTCCCCAATGGGGTTTTCAATATGACTTTGAAAAACAATTTTTCTCAACAATAACCCTAAATGAGCATTACTTTGAACTTGTGCTATGACATTCCATTAAAGAAAAATTATCCAGCCACCCCTCACCACTGAATACTATTCTGTTGCTCTTAGTCGGATTATATATGACACGATATTTTCTGCCCAAGTTTGAACATATGAACATCATATTACGTAAAGCAACTCAGGTTGTGGCTAGAAAAATAGTGTCATCAGCGTAGCTGAGAGCTCCACAAATTGATCTGGTTCCCAATGTGACAACCAGAACTACTTTGATTCATTTTCATCAACTGGTCATCAGAATACATAACGACCAGAATGGGTGACAGAACCCCTCGTTGCTTAACACCATTCATTATACGAAATCTTTGACTGCAAACAACAGATCATCGAACTCTAATCATCTACAACGTGTACATTATAGCAAGAAAATGACATGTCAAAGGTTATATGCAACAATTCTGATACATAAGTTTAAACAATTTTTCATATTGAACACGATCGAAAGCCTTGGCAGTATCCAGAAGGCAGACATTTATTACCTCATTAACACGAAATGTAGATTGGAATTTTACCCCTCTAATGTACAGTGAACAAAAGTGATAGAAACTTAAATTTTGCTATTTAAGGGCACTTGAAAAAAAAACTTAAAGTTGTATATTTCCAAAACTATCCTAGATAGAGATGCCATTTCGAACTTCAACTTCTGAGTTTGTGACATAGCCGCATCCAAAACCATGACCCTAAATGCTAGAAATTGAACTAATGCAATTTATTTAATTGTGTGAATATACAAAATTTGAATATCTACAAAATTATAACAGAGAGAAGTGCCAATCTATCTTCCATTTATGGGTTTGGGATGTATATGTACTCAATGAGCTAAAAGTATCATGGATAGAGGTGCCATTCCACATCAAGTTATAGCTTTGTGATAAAGCCGGATCTGATGAACCATAAAGCAAAGTCGCAGCATTTCAAGTCATGCAAATTTAGAGAATGTATAAACAAAATTACCAGAAAAGTAAAGTTGCGTCCTTTGAATTTATGCAAATTAGGTGAATACACAAAATTTAAATCTTGAATATCTTCAAAACTTTGACCGAGGTGTCTTTCCATTCAAAGTTATAGGTTTGTGATATAGCCGTATTCAGTGAACCAGAAGCAAAGATTGTGGTATTTCAATCGATGTTAATTTCGCAAATATACAAATTTATATGTTAAATATATTCAACACTATTATAGATAGAAGCTTGGGCAGGGTACTTCCACTGTTGTGGTAAGTATGGATACGCGGCGGGAATGATCCCCTGTTTTCCACTCCCTATTAAATTTTGACCCCCACTTCCTGATGTAAGGTTTGGATATTGGCTCTCATTTGTTCAAAAGCAAGAAAACAAACCAGACATGTGTTAAGACGTATATTTTAAAACAAGAATTCTATTCAGCTTTCTTACTATTTCCCTGAAAAATGAAACTTTTTTTTTTATGAAAATACTGGTTCGACCCCCCATGATGAATAAAATATAGAATTTTTTACTGCTGGTACAAATTGTTACGTTACAAAATGCCTTCTCTTGTTTTGGTTGGCTCATTCTATCTGTTTTTACATATAGCGTTTTTTTTTCATTTTCACATTTGTGGTAGACAATATTTTCTTCATATATAACAAAAGTTTTACATGAGGCGTTAATTTCTACATATACAATCAAGTTTTTTTTCACATACAAGGGCATTTTAAAGCGCAGCGGAATTTTTACACATGAGGGTCTGACTCAAGTGTGTCAGTGCTATGCTAAGCAAGTTAGCAAAATAAAAAAATAAATAGAAAACAGACAAGAAGATTTGCTGCTAAACAAATCTATGTGCCAAAAATTGCATAAATTTAGCTTTTCTTTGCGGTTTATTTGATGCCCCTTCAGCACAAACTTATGAATTAAATTCGGTATTGCGTTTCTACTTCTTATAGTTTTGAAAATATGTACCATTTAAACTTTTCAAGTGGCCCTTATTAGCATCAATGGAAAAATTGACAAAGATGTTTATCCATATGCACAATAAAATCCTTAAAATTGTTACTGTGGAAGCACCATCTGCAATAAAGATCTTTAAACAGTCGAGCTGATGTTCTTAACGACCTTCGCTAGGCAGCAAGTTTCAGAGTGTCTCCTTGCAATTTAAAAATGCCGAGTACAGCTCACGAGTCTCGGTTTATTTGTTGTCAAAATTGTTGTAGCCAGCAGCCCTTCTGTTGTGGCAAAGTGCCGGGCGGCAGTCTAAAATTATGCAGATCGGCTGGTACCAAACCGTGAAAGCTGTCTATTGCTTTTTCCGCATGTATGTTCAAATCGGTATTATCTTGTATATAAAGGTTCATTCATTCATTCATTCATTCAATCCTGCCTGTTTATAAAGGAATTCATGCTTGTGTGTCGAACTGCGATTTGAAGAAATCTGGGTACAACGCAGATTCATGTGACTCATTCCTCTTGTGCTATGTAGTCATGTTAAACGTTGTGATCATGAACCTCTTCTTCATGCACGTGCTTTATCAAAAGTGTTGAATGACCGTATGGAAGAAACCCCTTGATTTAATGTATCTCCGGCAAGAGCTGCAGTGTGGAGAGTGCGCCGAGTAAAATTAAATTCTTGATAAAGTCTGATTGGTTTCAAACTAGTCGATGCAAACTAATTGTCAAACGTGGTCTGCTTTCATTTTTGACTTTTACATTGCGATTTCATAAAAAATGAATAAACATATAAGAGGAAGCACAAGGAGTTAATATATCCCTAGGCAAGAGGAGAGTGCCCGCACGCGCTCCGTAAATTAGTCCGTAAATGAGACTTTGACGGCTTCACACTCGTAGAGAATCGTCTGCTTTTTAATTTTCAAGTCTCCTTCTAATGTGTAGGGGGATGTTTTCTCTTTTTTTTCTGTCTCCTGTCCAGTTAATGGTTGACGTTTATTGCTGTCAATTATCTCAAAACCAGCTGCACAGATTTTGCTCACTTTTGGCGCGCATGCATCTTATGGGGCTCAGTAAAGCAGATCGATCGGACTTCTTCATCACAGTGATTTATTTACTTATTGTATGAGCTTTTTAGTGATGAACACGTGTGGAGTTGTTGAGAGTAATTTTCCGAAGACTGGACTTTCCTCTAAGTTTGTACGTCAGTATTTCGTATGTTTAGATGAAGTGATCAAATTGAGAGGGGTGGCATCAAGAAGCCGAGGAGGTGTTATATTATCCTCAAACGTAGGCATTCGTAGTTCCTGTATTTCCCTTGATGTTGTGTTTTCAAGAAAATTTTTAAATGAAAGTGTGAGATGAAGTTCCTGAGGTCAGTATAACTCTAGTACACCGCTTTGTCCTAAGCTCACTGGGCTTAGCGCCCAGAGCGTGCTGGGTTTAGCTGATGTTTCAATGTTTGAACATTACTCGGGCTAAGCGATCTATTGCTATTCCTTATACCTCTACCAACCACTGCCTCTGAATTCGCTTTTACGTATAAACTTCCTTTCAGCCAAAGAACACCTGAAAGAATTTTTTAGTTGAATCCAGAATCTATAATATTAAATTCAGTTTACACAGTGTAAATATCACAGTTATTCTTATCAAAAACTCATAATATAAATCATGTGCTCGCTTGGTCATTCCCTATTTCAATCAAAATTTGTAGGCAATTTTAGCAACCTTATTCCTATACTCCTGTATCAACTTCAGACTTACTTATCAGACCTTACAAAGTCTAACTCTGACTAATCGCTCATTCTTCCACTTATAAACCCAGCACCAGGAAATATTTGTGAAATTGCGATAAAATATTTATGATGAAGCCAGTTACTTGTTTGTGTTCTGGCCAATTGCAATGTCCATCTATGTTCGCAAAAGTATGCATCATCTGTGGGTCCAGTAAGAGTTTACATTTAACGGCGAATCGGTCTTATTAAATGCCTGAGTCAACACTTTCCTTGGTGCGTATTTCAGACTTGGCAGCATGTCATCATGCTGTTTTCCCGAAAACGTTTACTCATATTGAGAAGAACCTCCGGTTAACCACTCTGTAAGGAGACTAATTTTATATTAAGACCAGCAAATGTCATTCCCTTTTTATCCATAATTAGTTATACCCTTATTTAAAGTACCTGTATATTAAGACCACATTTTCCGTCCCTTTTGTGGTCTAAATGGGAGGCTTCATTTGTATGTATTGAAAGCACTCCATTAAAGAGACATGGACAGAGCATAGTACATTGAACACTACCGATCGACGACCGACCGTTTTGCCCTGCGACTTGTTAATTTGTGTATCTTTACCACGCCGCACAATTGCTAACACACCTTAGTTCTACAAAGGCAGCTTCCTGTTGCAGTTAATATGTACCACATGTATGCAGAATGCTGTATTACTTCTTCTTACTGTGAGTAGGGGTATGGCATTCCATATACCTGCTCTGAGAGAACATGCATGCTTGTAGAATAACATGCTCCAGCGTGTAACCAATGAATTATCTGTTATTACATCATGGTACTTTGACATGCTTGTTTTTACAAGAAAGTGGCCTCTGCTGCGAAGTGAATAAACATACATTAGCATGCTATTAAAAAATAAGTGAAAATCAACTGCAAATTCCATTTCAGCGGGATAACGTAGCGTTTACAAAATGAGGCTAAATCATTCGAACGTGCTAAAAAATAAACACGGTCAACCCTTTATCTCCATTTTCAGCAGAAATAGAAAAAAAAAGCACTTCACAGATGAACTTGGTGTTTGTTGAACATCTTATCTTACCACACATAGAGACAAATAAAACAATCCATGCACCATGAACCTGCACGGCAAATATATGTTCTTCACGGTGTGGAAAGTATTTTTTCAACTGATGCAAAACCTGCTCAGGTACTTGTACAACTAACGTCCTGCTTTAACACTTTCCTGGTCAGACAGATTTACAGCGATCATTAACTTCAAAAGTCGTGGGCTTCATCCAGCTTATTATATACTGTCGTTTCTCAAAGTATTTTCAATGCAAATTTCACCAAGGCCCTGCCAGTATAATCTATATCAACAGTCAACATTTTGCTTGCGCACTCTTAGCGCGTGCGCCCAGGAAAGCTGTTGGATCAATCCAATAAAATGACCTGTCATGCCTTAACTGACGTTTGAAAAAGCAGGTGAAATTAAGCTGTTTAAAGGATTAAATCACAATAAGATGTATATTCGATACTGTGAAGAGTTAGTATCCAAAATATATGTGCGGTTGGGGTTAAGGGAAGCTTAATTTGTCGAATAAATGTAATGTGCAATATATATTGGGACTTTTCCAGAGTAAGCATAACCTGAAAATGTAAATACACGGCAATACAAATATCAGTTGTAGCCAGCGGTGGGCCCCACAGTACGTATTTTGTATCAGACATAGAAGTCGCCCTCGGGCTATAAATTTTGCAGCAGCACTACAGGACCCGCCTCGACTCCCTGGTGTGTGAAAGCTGGCGCTTGGGCGAGAAGGATGCCCCTATAGTGGATACTGGTGGGTTTTTATGTAAGTTGTAAACATGCTAAGGTCAGTACCATGTGACCGAGATTTCAGCTGCTTGCGTTTCTTTTTTTTCAGGCATTATCATTGTATACACCTGCCCAACTGGCTATTGAATGTTTAGAACAAGGGAATTTGTGGTGACTGGCATTTTTGTTATATATTGTGCCCACATTAGGCAGGTAATTTTTGCATTTGGGACTACAAAAATGTCCTTAATACACATTAGACAGATTTCTTCATTAAGGAGGTGTCCTTTGGATTCAAATAGCTTTAAAACATTTAGAAGTGGGGAAATTTTTCTACTTTACAGAGGTGTCCAGATTATGGAGGTGTCCACAAGGACAGGTTTTACTGTATTTATACACGATGGAACGCGTTAAAAGTATTCCCCATTTCGCGGGCTCCAGTGAACCGACTGGCTACATGGCAAGGGGCTTAATGTTTGCATCGTCTCCGGTTGTGATACAGATAGGTATGAATTATACCCCTGTGGATAATATTTTGACGAAGAAATCATACCAGCAAATTATGTGCGAAACTTAAACACCAAAAGAGGAGCACTTGCATTTCATTAAAGGTATAAAGAAAACAATATGATTGTGGAAATATATATGCTTTAATTGTCTATTTTTGTGAAAATGAATCAGAGTCAAAGCGCACTGTCAATGATTCCGTTTAAAAATGTAACTTTCTAGGCCTAGACCCATGACTATTTTTATTTAAAGCTATTGGTAAAAAAAACACTGAACATATTTAATGTGATTGTTTTTTGAGGGTAGGGTGGGGGTCGTGGTGGAGATGGGGTGAGGGTGAGGTTGGTAGGATATGTTACATATTTTTCAAGTCTATGTTTAATTTTGACGCGTCAGATAGTCGGATTTTGAGTTTCTTGTTAGAGATTGATTGAAGCTGCACGCACCATATCTCTGCTAAGTGTCATGATGGCGTCGTCTGGTCAAAGAGATGCAGTGGCTTCTAATCATATTATTATCTTTTCGTGTCGTCCATGATAAAAAGAGGGATGTATATATGGAGGCGAAATGAAATAAGTTATAAGTTGTGTTTCAATGGCTGTTTTAGGCCTGCTAGATTTATTATGTAGTTGGACTGTCGGCACTTTGATCCATACATTGTAATAAATACTGTACACGCATTGCCAAGGCTTGATATTTGCCACGCCTCTTGAGCTGGTGATTATCAAGCCAAAGGGCGTGCGGTATATCAAGCCATGACACGTGTCACCTGAAAAGAAAAACACACCACATAGAATTTCAAACTGACCATCAATTTTAATGACATTCAACTAAATTATTAAAGGATATCCACACAGTGAGGAGAACCATCTACAGTGATACTCACTGACAGGTGTGTGGCAGTTGCCCATCAATATGCTATCATTGAACAAGGTAACTCAGTTTCAAGCATGTTGAAAATTACCAACGTCTGTAGGATCAATTTGATAAACACGCAATACCTAACTCATAGTAAGATTTCCCGTTTCCAGCGTCTCAACCTCTGGTGACAACTGAAGATTATCAACGCCATTAACGAAACTCGAAATCCAGCAATCCGAAATGTTGCGACGCCATGCTCTCTCCTCTTCTTCCGCGTGCTCTGCCGAATTTTCTTTGCTCGCTCCTTGTGGCCGGCAGAAATGTACCTCGTGCCAAGGACTGTTTGTGACGCAATCAGACAAAGCTTTTGACCAATCATGTACTAGCTTTACAATTTAAATGTAGCAAGTGTCTACATCTGCCAAACACACGCGGCAAAAATTCATTGCACGCGACAGGAAATGTGACGCAAACATCAAAGCTAACCAGGTGTTGGGTCACGAATTCGGTGTTTCATGTGTCTGCTATCTTGACAAATGCATCAAACTAATCTGACCAATTACAATATTTTTTTGCATGATTGGTTGTCCAACAATACAATAAATGCGCCATTTGTAACATAAGTAATTTGCTAATCACGCCATGTACAACACTTGGCATAATTTCAACATCGTTTTTGTGATGTTCTTAAAACTGAATACGTGACACTTGAACGCAAATATATTAGATGTAAAAAGATTCAGTGAAATTCCAGCACTATAGGAAAACTGGGATTATTTTCGAGTGGAAAAAAGGTAAAGGCCCTATTGCAAACGTCCAAGCAACGTAGTATCACGAAACATGCACATAACAACATCTGGAGATACCCGTGGGTGGTTAAATGTTTTGATTTTTGACGTTTGTTTTCCACGACAGTAGGCAAAAAATGATACACGTCTGACATGTCCCACATGCAGCAACAACACTTTTAGGATCTATGTCAAAGAAAAACAAAGAAAGAAAAGAACTTATTCTATGTTTGGGGGTAATTATGATTTTCTACAGTGAAACTCACAAGTAGTAACTCATTCTAGATCACATGACCTAAACATTGTCACAACTAAATTGTGAAGCGCCTGAATCAATCACGTATGGTATTAACATATAAAAGACAAAATCAAATGTGCGCACCGGATTTTTGGTTTAAACTTTTTGTTGTTGTTGTTGTTGTTGTTGTTGTTGTTGTTTTGTGTTTTGTTTTGTTTTTTTGTTTTTTGAAAAAAAAAGCGACTGGGAAAGAAGGCATAGCCCTATATAAATCCCTTTCGCACATAAAAAAGTAAGAGAGAAGAAGATGATGTACCGTACAACAAGAAGACTCCGGTACTCAGAGTACACATCACTGCACGAAGACAGATAGATCGGCAAAACCAAACAAGGAGACCTGTCGATAAGACCAGACATCACTGACAGAATAAAGGCGCAATGGGGTATGCCTTCGTGAATACGTACTTCGTTTTCTCGCATTATGGATACCTTTACTATCGAGCGACTGCCCAGGCTATGAATGTACAGAGTTACAAATTATTTCGTTATCTTTAACGAGTTTTTTTTAACCAAACAATAATGGTTGGACTGTAAACGGTGCCAAAGGAATAACAATATTATCCAGTCTATCTCGGTTTGTCCTAAAATTTGCACATCGAGAAAATAATGAAAAGCATCCTCATCTGCACTACCACAGGCACACCTAAGGGGGTCAGCAAGACCATTTTTAAAAAGGTCTGGTTTGAGCATGCTACATTTCATTCGCAAATGCGCATGTAAAACAGCTAATCGCCTGGTGCCGACGTAAACTAATGGATTAACTTTTAACTTGCTACGGTCTAATTTATTTTTTAAAATCATCTAGAAACTCAGCATCACGAGTGGCAGGCGGTATGGCGTTACATAGACGAACAACTGATGGTAAGAAGAATGCATTCAATAGGTTAGTTCTGACTCGAATTAAAAAAAAAAGGATAGACACATTTGTTTTACATGGATTGTGAAAGAAGTCCAGCATTGACTTATCGGGTCACTATCCATGGCACAGATGTTGGCGTATACTTCCTACCTTGCCTAGTGGAGGAAACCGAAGAACTCATAGAAAACCACCGTGCACGGTTAAAGTGGTAGGAACTTTTTCCACATGCTGCCCAGGAAGAGAATCGAACCCGGGTCGCAGATGTGAAAGGCGAGCGTCTTACCGCTCAGCCAACCGTGCACCCGGTTATTAAAGATAAGTTATAACCAATTCATACATTGTACCGGTTCTGCTGACCAATCTATGTTGGCAGTATATCCCTCACATACTAAGGTGCATCACAATGGAAAATATTCTAGAAAATTATTAATTAATTTTTCCTCATTTTTTCTGATAATTTTTTAATTCCAGATTCTTGATCATGATTGGTCCCAACTGTGGCTCCTGTAATTACACATGCAGCGACCAAATTTACTTTAATTGTTGATGTACACCTATCCTACACAACCGAACCGTATTCCAGAGTTAGACGAATAAAAGAGAAGTAAAAAATTTCTAAAGATCGTTTGTTAACCGAGAATGTAGATACTTCATAATATTGGCCATCTTCATACCTGCAGTAACCAAATTATTGGTGTGACTTCACCAACTTAAATCTAAAAGGAAAACCAATCCCAGGTGCCTGTGTTACTGTTCGGTCTGCAAGGGTTCTTTCATAAAAATAAATCTGGATGGTTTGTTCAAATATGTTTCCTGGATACGATCATGGTATTAAGTTTAGCTGGATTGAATGACGCTAGCCATTTGTGTGCCAAATTTTCTATTTTTCTTAGATCAGAATTTAATGCATTTGCTGCAAGGACTAGGTCCTCCACATATATTTAAACAACTGTATCGTCTGCAAATAATCGAATTGATGAGTTAACAATATTAACTATGTCGTTAATATAAATCAAAAATAGAAGAGGACCAAGTACTGATCCCTGTGGCACGCCTGCTGTGACTCGGCTACAAGAGCTAGTACCCCCCCCCCCCCCTTGATAACGACACGACACGCTGTTGTCTATCGTAAAGGTAGTCCCCAAAACCTGTTTAATAAAGGGTCACCAATACCTGCTTTGCGTAAGTTATGCAGTATTCCGGGGGATAAACACGGTTAAAAGCGTTAGTAATATCACAAAAAGCAATTCTAACTTCCTTTTGAAAGTCAAGAGCCTCACAAAAATGATGGTACAAGTAAATCAACTGATTGACCGTGCTATCTCCCGGGACAAAAACCGACTGATATTCGGACAAAACACCATTGCTCCGAAATAAAACGATAACATGTTTTAAAACTACTTTTTTGAGGTTTGATTATACGTCACACGTGAAGTAGAACAACTACGACCAACGTAAACAAACATGGGACACCAAGTCGGCGTGTAAAGTAGGTCTAGTGCATATATTTTGATGAACATCGAATTAAACATGGTCTAAAAAGTCTTGTATGGCTGGAGAGTGAGTTCCATTTTGCTCTCACTCGCGATCGATTTTTGTGGGAAAAATCACTCGTGATCATGGGTCACTCATCGTTTTCCAACCAACGGCGATACATCTTGACAAAAATAATGACAACTTATTCTCATCCATGTAAGATTCTCTTTGTAAATTTTCTATGTGAAATGGTGTGCATGCAACAATGATTTTTATTGGTTCGAGTTCTGTTTTGGTCTTCAATGTTTACACAGACAATTCTGCGAACGTATCCATGGAGTTGAGACTGTTTATAAATTCAGTGGAAGGTTGTACACTGAGGGACTCTTCGCGTGCAATCAGCATGACAAGACGCTGAGGAGGACCCATTGATTTAAGACTAGGCTCTGGCACTTGAAAGAAAAATGTCTTCTTGAGGAGTTGTGATCTGAAGCCATTATTATAAATCACATGGCTAAGACGTTTTCCATTATAAGTGGGTAAAGATAGGCAGTTAACGCAACAGTGTGCATCCTCGTTTTGGGGGAAGGGTTTTTGTTAGCTTATTTGTCCCTTCCATATACTCGTGACATACAAATGTGAAAAATCACTCCAAATTATCGAAAAAACTTGAATGAAATTTTTCCAAACCGACCACCATTCTGTGATTTTTGACAGCGATCTTTGAACAAAGAAACACACGAGGTTGTGTTAATCTGGAAAGTATATCAATTTAAAAGAAAGAGCTAGACATAATTGAAGGTATTCGTCCCAGATGATAGATTTTCCAAATATGTGACCTGTAGACATAGGAAAATTGTTTTTTACTTTGTGGATTATAGAAAAAAATTGGCATGCCTTAAAACCTTCTTTGTCTTATCAAACAAGATAAATTTCTCAACAGTCGTTTCCCAAGGTGAGCAAAAGAAAAAAAAACATTTGCTCAAATTGTATTGTTAAAATTCATTATCTCCGAAAAAACTAAAACAAAAACAAAGGAAGAAAAGAATGGGTAGACGAGACGATGATTGAAAAGCCATACATATCTTCATGTTTGAACAGGAAAGTCTTAAATGCAAGTTTGAAAGGAACTGAATAGAAGCATCGGCAATTTATTGTGACATTATCGCCCCCAATGTAAAGGAATACGTATAACGGCTTGGTGAACCGCTGCCCAGAATGGATTTTGAGGAGTGATTTGATTTTTTTAAATAATAGAGAACACAAAGGTACCTGAGTTTGAATCAAAGGCTTAAACGACCTTATGTGTAGCATGGAAGATGAAAAGTCGCAAGGAGACTGACCGACTAAAGACTAGTGTATTGACCGGTTACCCGGGTACCCGCCCGCAAAAATCATTACCTTCGGGTACCCGGGTAATAATCTCGTACCCGGGTGCCTGCAACTTGATATCCTAATAATGCCAGATACGCCACAACGTTTCTAATTTGCTGCACTTCTAGTCCGTTACGGCAATCCAGGAACATAACACCATTTCTACTTTAGTGGGCTTTGTCCTTTGCAAACTGAGGAAACGCGCGAACGCAGCTCAAACACTGGGCCACCAGCGTCATACAGGTGCACATGAACAAGGCATCGCCACCTAGTCCCAAGCGTACTGCAAGTCTAGTATCGAAATATTTCCCGGTCTTTGAAATACAATAATTGAATACTACGTTCATTTAAATGTTGAATATAATGGGTAAGGCACTGTTACAAAGCTTACATACAGTTTCCCATAAAGAAACTGATTAATAAATGATTATTGTGTGAAAATCGGAGTATAATGTTTTTAGTAAAATAATCGAGCACCCGAACGGGTATCCGAGCAATTTTTAACACCCGCTATCTGGTAGCTGGCTAGTAAAATTCACTACCCGTCAATACACTACTAAAGACAGATTTACAGTGTTATCAAATGAGTTTATGCGCCTATAACCATGACAGGGTACTAATCAAATAGTAAAAGAGAACTGTGGCATGCTTGGAGGTTAAGAGACATTTCAGAGAATGACGGCCATCATGGATAAGGGTAAATTCATATAATATATATTCTGTTTGATCAACTGAGTTATAAAGGTTTGTCGGCAATCATAGATCTGACAACCTCTGAAACGGTCATTTCTGTGGAGAGACGGCTTGCTGACAGGTGACGTGTCGACTAAGAGAATTATTCGAAGGCTGAGACACTGAAGAGGATAATGGCGACGAACAGACACGAAAATTGTGATAATTCCATCCATAACACTTGAAGTACGAAGCACCATGAATACACCTTTATTTCCTGTACTTTCTACACCTGTGCATCGATCACACCTCGGCCATGATGCGGATTGTGCTAACACAGTTTGATGGCCATAAGATAAAGTTTCACGAAAGACCCGCAAAACATAAAATGAATTGCATTTTTCTTGGACTGAGACTCTAATTTAAACAAATTAAAAAAATCTGGAAATATAATATACATATGTAAAAGTAACTGTAATCATGAATCGAAATAAGTGTATCCGTTGTTGACTGCTTATCTACTTTTCTCTGGCTACCTGACAACTATTATTGCAACAAAATGGCTCACAGATGAAAACCTCCAAGAATGGACATCAGAAAGGTATCTCCAAATAAACGATGCGTTTTTTTTTTCTGAACTGTTTTTCTTATGACCACTTGGGTACATTTTCTGTCTAGTAGCAGTTGAATTGTTATTTGCGTAAATAGGAGCTTGGCTGGTAAGGAGATGACAGGTTTTAGAATATAGCCACACAGAGCGGAAATTGGAAGAAACTTGCCTAAAATTACTTCTCTAAGATATTTTGAGAGGGTTCAAGAACATTAAAAGATTCACTTTGTTTATTGGTATTGTACTATCTTTCTGTTCTATATGTACCGGAGTTGAATATTTGTTGGTTATCATTGAGGCAAACAGCATAATTTAACCCATCCTATTATCACTTTAAAGCACCCTTTTTGGAAGGTGCTTTTACAAACTATGTGTTTTTCACTTTGGAGAGTTTTTTGCTGCCTTTTTGAGTGCCACCGTAGTAGTGCTATGTAAGACAATATGGATAGTGACCGAGATCACAGGAAAATGCTTGAACCTACAGGAGACAGATTCAGAAGCTTTCCTTGGTGCACAGCAATCCGAATACGCCCAGAAAGGCTGTTAACTTAACACATATATAATGCTTGATAATAAAAACAAAGCAAACAACAACAACAACAACAAAAACACCAAAAACAAAACAAACATAAAAAAACAAAACACAAAAACACACAAAAAACCAAAAACAGAAACAAAAAACCCCCAAAAAACAAACCCCAACCCCCAGCAGAAAAAAAACCTAAACCAAACCAAAACAACCCCCCTCCCCGAAAAAAAGCGTTCGGAGGACGGATTACCCTCGGCGCCCACAATCCTTTTTCTAAATTCTGCAAGTTTTTCTTTGTTTTTTTTGCTTTTTGTTTTTTTTTTACTTTTGTTTTTTTATTTTTGTTTTTTTTTGTTTTGTTTTTGTTTTTCGAGACTTTGCAGTTGAATTCTTCACATGCAACAATTTCCAATTTGTTGTCTATGAAATGAAAGAGCACTTTTGGATATGTTCTTGGAGCAAGTTTGGTGACAGAGACGGCTGTACTGTACGTGACTCAGACGGCCATAAAATAAATAGTTCAAAAGTTTCATAACTAGTTTAAACATAATAAGATGAAGCTGGTTTCAAATAGGAATGTGGTTCATTATAATGTGCGTCTCTGAAAAAAACAAACAAACAAACAAACAAACAAACAAAGACAATGGTGAAGCAGCGTTGGATCCTTGTTGAGATATTGTCCCCTTGTGCACCATTCAGACGGCCTTGAAGGTAAATACTTAAAAATTTTATAAAAAGTTTATAAATACAAAGAGGAAGCCGGTTGTTCATTAAAACCTGGTCCATCATAAGTTGCAACTCTGACAAACATTTCCTAAAGCTGTGGTCAATATTTTTTGAGATATCGCAGTAACGTCGTCAGGGTTGACGCCACTTGGACGGCTTTCAAATAAATACATTAAAAGTTTCATCAAACGTTTAAAAATGATCAGAGGGAGCTGGTTTTATAAAAAGGAACTTGTTGCATTATTAGATACATCTCTGACAAAAATTTGGTAAAGCCGCGGTAAATATTTTTTCAGATATCGCAGTAACGTCGTCTGGGTTGACGCCACTCAAAAGGGTTCAAATGAGTACATTAAAATATTCATGAAAAGGTGGAAACTAGTCAGAAGAAGCTGTTTTCAATAGGAACCTGATCAATCATAAGGTCCTTCTGTGACAAAAATTTGGTACAGCTACGGTGAATATGTTTTGAGATATCGCGGTAACGTCAACGAGACAGCCGGATAGACGGACGTACGGACGGCGCAGGGAACGATAATACCCTCCGGCACTTTATGTGCCGAGGGTAACAAAAACAAAAAACAAACGGCATATATAACATTGGACGGTACCACCTCTGGTAGGGATGGGAGATGTTTAGCCGGTTTGTTACTATAGCCAGGTAAAGGTGTCAAATTGGTTTGCTAGCTGAGATTTGCTATGTCAGCTATAGCTTCGGCTGGGCCGAGAAATTAGGTTAAGATGTTAACAAGAGCCAATTTCTGAAAATATTACAGCTGACCCCCACTGACATTTAAATATAATGGCTTGTCTACGTCACGGATGGGGTATGACCAGGAACGCATCACAGACAACGGACATATGAATGTTTACTTGTTTGAAGCTTAAGCTACTAAATAATTAACTTAAGTCTATATAATTACTGATTTACGTACAAGTTACCGAACTCTTTTACAATAATCGTTAAATGTAATAATGACTGCAAATGCATGTCTTCTTTTTGTCTTAATATGGATATCACATCTGTTGTTCATGTATGAGGATCACATTCTATATATGTATATACATATTCATCAGCTGGATAGCCATAGCTGCCGCTGTAGCTAGTTATCAGCTGTTGAACCCTACCTGTTGGCCGGCTAAGATTTTGTCATCGGCTCCCGCCCCTAGTCTCTGGAATTTTTATGGTAAAAAGTTGCAAACAGATACATCAGCGTTAAGTACATCGCGGTAAAAAAAGAGAAGATGTTACACAAGAACCGCAAGCAAAAGTTTGCTTTTATCTGCAAAGATACGGAAACGTGTTAGCATTAAAACCTAAATTGTGTATTTTTCTTCAAGGTTCATTTCAAAGATTGCTATTACCTGCTGAGCTGCGTCTCAGATCTTGTGTTTTTCGCCAGTTCAGACCATTCGCCGCCAGGAAACTGAGGAGTCAGTCAATCAGCCTGGGCATGCAGGGGCACAAAAATCCTACATGTATAAGTCTAAAGGGAGGAAGACTAGGTCCAAGAAAAAAGTTCTACATTCTGGTCAATAGAGGCATCAGTACCTTTTCCCCATAAAAACTGTCTTCCAAACAGTCTGCCTGGCTTTCAGTGACACGCGGTGTCAATGAATTTTATAAAGGGAAATATATTATACCCTTTGAACAAACAAGCTAGGAATGTGAGCGCTTCCATAATCTCAACCAGGTTTGACTACCTGGGAGAGTCTGGGATTGTTTGGTCATATGTTTTTGCAACGGGGAAAAGCCACAAAACAACCAATACTCGCATGTGTCCTCCAATGCACTACAGGAATGACTAATGAATAAAATAATTATTGACACACACACACACACACACACACACACACACACACACACACACACATATATATATATATATATATATATATATATATATATATATATATATATATATATATATATATATATATATATATATATATATATATATATATATATATATATATATATATATATATATATATATATATATATATATATATATATATTAGGAGAGATTGGCCTTGCCTTGCCGGCCAACCCAAAGTCCATCTCTGGCGTTTCGTCTGTCAGCGCACCCTTCTGTACGGTACAGAGAGTTTGGATTTCAGTAATACTATTGTGCATAAATTAAACTCTGTTCAGGGCACCTGCGTCATTCAAAAATGCATGGGGCCTAGGTAAGCGACATCATCAAACTAACTTACTCGATGCTATATGGTATTTCTTTTGTAGATACTCGGATTCAAAAGCAAACACTTTCACTGTTGAAAATCATTATTGATATCGATTCTCCTGCTACAGAATCGTGTGATAATTTTTTAGCCGTTTACATTTCGAGGGGCAAACTGTATAACGGAACTGTCACTGAAAGGTTGATGAGAGCAGGCCATTCTGTAAGTAAAATAATCTCTGATATTGATGTTCATCGTTTTAAGCCTAATTTAAGCCTAATAGTGAAAATAGGGTCGTCTACTCACTTTATAAAACTTTATTAAGCTTTGGATTGAAGAACACTTGTTGGCCAAATTACTTACTAGGGCTCTTTAACTAAAATCTTTAGTGGCTGAATAATCAGTTTTGTATATATATATATATATATATATATATATATATATATATATATATATATATATATATATAAATATATATATATGTATATATTTATACAGATAGATAGATAGATAGATAGATAGATAGATAGATAGATAGATAGATAGATAGATAGATAGATAGATAGATAGATAGATAGATAGATAGATAGATAGATAGATAGATAGATAGATAGATAGATAGATAGATAGATAGATAGATAGATAGATAGATAGATAGATAGATAGATAGATAGATAGATAGACACAATTTCTGTCAGTTAATTTTTGATTTACAAGTGCGTCTGGCTGTGCCCAGGGAACAAATTACACTGACGTCAAAGGAGGTGATGTGTAAAAGGGCAAAGAACATCCAATTTAAACATGTTTCAACAAATTTCCAAGTTACCTACATGGAAGGCCTAAAATAAATGTGTGGTTCCGGTAACCCGAATGACCCTACTGAAAAGGCTCTAGCCTAAACAAATTTTAGGACACATAAGAAATATAGATTCAAGTCGCCCTTCTTCAATAAAAATTGATCGACCCTTGTTGAAAGATTTTATCGAGAAAGTGGCCATCGTGTGCCATTAATCTGCAATTAAGTCAGCTCAAACACAGCATTTTATTTCAACTTGTCTGGAGGGTTAACTTGGGCCGGGAAACAGCAAAGCTGCATAGCCACGGTTGTTCAGTAATACAGCATAGCCCGGTTTGTTGATCGTTATGGTAATATTTCATTCGGTTCCAGATGTCCATTCTCCGAGTTACCAGGCCAAGCTGTCATTAAAGCACTTTTAAAACACGACTTTCTGTGTCAACTTTATTCTGCCCGCTCAGTTGTGTCTGAATCAGTTAGCGTTAAATACAAATCCAATTAAGACACGATACCTTGAGCCGCCACATCATGCACGTTGCTGAGTGCTATTTTCAACCTGGCACAATGCATTGCAGGACAGTTGCACAAACATACAGTTCATTTTGGATATGAAAATAAATTGCGACCACAGGTATATCATTCCATTATTGATGCTCTGAAATGGTTGTAAAATATATACTTTTGGTTTCATATATTAACCCCCCCCAGATCGTCCAATACTATCCTCATTTACAAACCATTTGATGCATAATCCACAGTTTTTAAAACGGCAGCCAAGTCCGTGGGTTAGTCCCGATTGGATATTTTGAAGAGGTATTATCCAAAACGTATGTGTGATTGGTGTTAATGGAAGATTAATTTGTTGAATGAATCTAATGTAAAATATATAATGGGACTTTTGCAGGGAGAGCATTACCTAAAATGTAGACACGACGCCTTGAAATTACCAGTTGTTGCCGGCCTAGGGCCGCAGAAAAGGAATATTGTATCAGACACTGAAGTAGCCCCCAAGCCATGAATTAAGAAGCAGCACTAGGCGCAAGAGCCAAGATCCCAGACTGAGTCAAAGTTGGAGCTCAATGGAGAAGGTTGCCCCGATAGTGGATACACGTCCGGAAGTACCGGCACGTTTTAACACAATAGGTATTAAGTATAATTGTATTTAACGTTTTACAAAGCACCAAATCATATTTGCAAATACTAGACGCAGCAATGAACTTTATTCTTCACTGCACTTTAGCATATACCCCAATCCGTCAATAGCTACTGAATTTGTTGCTTTCTGCTGTTAAGATATGGTATATACAGAACAACAGATCGCATGCATTTTATTAGCCTAATTTTTGTACGAGGCTTCACTCGTCTTAATTCTATCAAATATATGTGGAACAACATCCGTCTCTGTTTAAATTTTACTTGCATACAATATCTTTCCTGTTCGGATTCATTATCTACTTTCACGCAGTATATCCTGTGAGTCTCTTCTTGTTGGTAGCCAAATGGTTGTGGCCAGCAGCCCTTCTGTCGTAGCAATACTGCCTAGATGGTAGTCTAAAATTGTGTAGATAGCGCTGGTGCCAAACTGTGCATGCATTTAAACACCACAACCCTTCTCTTGAAGCTCACCCTTTCATAAAAAGGCATCCACATCACATTACAAATAGTCCATGACTGGTAAATTCTGCAGCGAAGAATGACTTTTGCTGCTTGCTTTTGCCGTTTGGTGACGCGATGAGTGCACTACTTGTTGTTAGGACGACCCCAAACAGTACAACAGAAGTCCATCTGCGGCATACCAAAGCACTAAGTATTTTACAACAACATTTGTACTAATAAGATGTCGAATTCCCTCTACAATTCCTAATCTTTGTGACCTACATAATGAGGATGTTGATGTGTATAGGCATGTGTTACCGCACTGATAATAGTCTTACATTTTCGCTTGAAATGTTTTGTCGACGTTTTAATGTAGAACACTTATTTAACACTTTGTGTGTGTTTGTATTGTGAGTGTTGACATGTAAATAACGATTTCTACTGGATATTTTGATGGTCTATATGTTACACATTGCATTTACCGTGCCAGAGTAGCCTTTTCCTTATATATGTCCTAATCACTTGCATTAGTTTATAAATTAAGACTCGTCTATTCATTCATTCATCCATTCATTCGAACCTTCTTACACACCAATTCATGCTTCAGCGCCCAACTGAGGTTTGAATCAATCTGAATACCAACGCAGATTTCTATGACTTATTCCTGTTGTTTACGGTAGTGATGTTGAGCGTCGAGATCATGCACCTTTTCTCTTTTCACGTGCTTTATTAAAGTGTTCAATGACTGTGTGGAAGAAATCGTATTGAGGTAATGTGTCTCCAGGCAACAGTTGTAGTGTCCAGAGCGCTCCGATTAGATTAAACTATTGATGAAGACTTTGATTGGTTTCAAACTAGTTGATAACAATAGACAAATGTCGTTAGATGTTTCTTTCTTTCAAGTTGCGATTAGTGAAAAAAAAATTATGAAAGGAAGCACCCAACTGTAATGTCTTTAGGCAAGAGGTAGCTGCCTTGAGAGGCACAGTAAATAAGGCCGCTAAATGAGACATTGACAACCTCAGTCTCCTTGATAACGACGAATAATGTTAAATAGCGTTTGCTTTCTAATTTTCTGTCCCCTTCTCCTCTGTGTATGTGCATGTTTTTTGGTCCGTAATCTTTCCTTCCGTCCAGTGAATGGTTGCCATTTATTATTGTCAATTATCCCAAAACTAGCGGCACAGATTTCGCTCTATTTTGGAGCACAAGCATATAATGAGGCTCAGTAGAACGGGTCGGACTTGAGGATCACAGTGATATATCTATTCATTCTATGTGCATTTTAGTGATGAACACGTGTGAGGTTGTTGAGAATAATATGAGAAAGACTGCACTTTGTTTTCTAAATTTGTGCGTCAGTATTTCGTATGTTCTGATGAAGATATCAGATTAAGAGGTGTGGCAGCAGGCAGCAGGGGAGGTGGCGTGTTATTCAGAAGCGTAAGCGTTCGTAGTTCCTTTATTGTCCTTCGTGTTGCATTTTCACGACACGTTTTAAAATGAAAGTATGAGATGAAGTTCCTGAGGTTAATATACCTCTAGTCAACAGCTTAATTCCAACCTCACAGGTATTAACGCCGACAGCGTGCTGGATTTAGCTGTGGACTAAATTTTGTAACGTTACTTTGTGCGGGGTAAACAATCTATTGCCATTCGCTATACTTCTACCAAGTACAGTGTTTGTCAATTCGCTTTGAAGTTCAAACTTCTCCAGTTAAGGCACACCTGCGAGAAATTTCTAGTGGAATCCATATTCTGTCAGATTCAATTCAGTTTATACGGTGCAAATGTCAAAAGTTGTTCTCATCAAAGACTCATAACATAAACTAACCTCGGCCATTCTGTGTTTCAATCAAGATCTGCAGGGAACTTTTGGCAGCTGAATGACTGTACTCTGTGCTAACTTCAGACTTACTTATCAGACCTTATAGCATCTAGCTCTGACTTAATCACTGATTATGCTACTTAAAATAAAACACTTCTGATGAAGCCAGGTACTTATTTTGTGTTCACATCAGTTTCAATGTCCACATATGTTCGCAAAGGTATGGATCATCTTTGGGCCCAGTAAGAGTTTACATTAAATGGTTAACCGGTCTTATTAAGTGCCTGAGTCAACACTTTCCTTGTGCTTATTTGAAGCTGGGCGACCACGGTGGACAGGGCAAGTAGTTGACTATTGACATGTAATCTTGCCCGGTTTTCCCGAATACGTTTAGTCATATTGAGTAGAACCTCCAATTAAGACCACTCTGTGAAGAGACCTTTTTTATATTAAGACAAGAAATATTAGCTAAAAGCTATTTTCTCGTATACTATTTAACATAAATGTAGACATTTAACTAATATATAAGAATACACTATAAAAAAAGCTTTACATATAAATTAAAAAGTATCAGTAATCTTAAAATCTGTACAAAAATATATTTGTCGGATCACATATGAATAATAACTAATGCATAAACCATTGTAATCATATCATATCAACAAATCACTGAAATCATATCACAGAAATTATGTAAAACCATTAAAATCATATCACAAAAAGGATTACACCCATAAAAAAACCTGGTTGACCAGAGACAAATACACACATGAACCACAGTATTGCTTCATAGGCTCTAGACTAAACCATTAAACACGTACCATATACTTATAAAACGATCTTGGAGTGATCATATACATGTATTGAGGTAAGTCATCATGATTACTGTCTCCTGCACCACCCAGCTGGTCACGCCCTATTGCAGGGGGGGGGGGGGGACCAGCCAGGAAGCTCAGGAAACCAAGAAAAAAGGTAGAATTAATAATATATTTTAGTTGAATTATAAGTAGTTTGCCTCTTGAAATAAACATATATTGCATTTGCATACTGGTGAATCCCACTTCCTTATAGCCTGTTTAAATACATACATGAACCATGGTATTGTACCACAGTGACTAGACTAATCTATTATACAATAGATTCATAAAATGATCATAGAGTGGTCATATATAGAGATAAGTCATAATGATTGATATCTCCTTCACGACCCGGCTGGTCACGCCCCTGGAAAAGGGAGTGACCAGCCGGGAATGGTCATTAAACTGACGTCAAAAGGGGTAATGTGACAAAGGGGAAAGAACATCTATTTCAAACACTTTTCAACAAATGTCCAAACTACCTAGGGCCTTACAAAAATATATGTGTGGTTCCAGTAACCCGACAGACCCTACTAAAAAGGCCCAACCCTAAAATTAATGGAATCAAAAAGTACTTCTAAGCCGCCCTTCCTTAATAAAAATTGATCGACCCGGGCCAGTGTAAGAAACTCAGCCAGAGACCCAAGTGGCCCAAAAAACCACATATTTTTTCAGTGATCCAAATCGTACATAAGTGGCCCAAAGGGCCAAAGGGACTGTCCCAAGGCATGCTAAGGGGGTCTGGGGACACCCCCACCCCCCGGAGAATTTCAAATTTGAGCATGGCAAATGATACATTGGTGTGATTTTTGACTGGAAAATCTTGCCTTGACATGGTTGACAAAATCACATCATTTTAGTCATTATTGCACTGATTTGGCTATTTTTTCTTCAGATTGTACCAAAATATGATGGAATTTAGCAAAAATTAGTAAAAAAAAAAAAAAAAAAAAAAAAGAAAAAGAAAAAAAAAAAGAAAAAAAAAAAAGACCAGTGTCATGTTGTCACTTAAGATAAGAGAATTTTTGTAACTATGCATGCAACGCTTTAGAGAATTTTTGCACATATGTTCATCATATTTATAATTCGGGGAAAATTAACAGATAAAATACCATGCAATTAGTTAGTTGTGAACTTTCTCTACAAAAGCAACCGAAAAAAACACATTAGAATAGTGGCTAGGCCTAAATGTACTACACTTTCATCACTGAATGTTGAGTGATTGATTGATCATATTTTACTCATGCACATGAAAAGAGTGTACAACATTGACATACTAAAATACAAAATAATCTATAAAACACATGCATATTAGGACACATGCCAGCACGGTGCAATATAATTGCTGAAAGCACACCAAAGTATGATACATGATATAGGAACACCAAAAGCCTGTTTTTTGCCTTTGCTTATTTTCATGGTGGACCACAGTAAGAAAATAGCAGGTGTAAAGTCAGAAAAATATTAAGTTATTTGGCACAGGTTTGCAGCTAAAATGCTTTAATTATTTATGAATCAAAGGATGGATCTAAATTTTCAATTAATTAACACATAAATAAACAAATATAAGCACCAAAGGCATAATTGTTATAACACTAAGATACTGAATAAAGCGGTCCCTCTCCAGTACTCCGATATATCATGCATCAAGAATGATTTCACCTTATTTTTGAAAATGTTTTTACATTCACTCAATGACATTCAGGTGTACCCTGGCAGGTTCTGTACAGTATAATCATGGTGCAGTAGTACCTGCGATTACCAATTTCTATCTACATGTACCCTCATAGCATTTCTACCTCTTGAAGGGGAGTTGCAGACCATTTGGCTAAAGACGTGGTATCTCCACCAATTTTGTCTGCTTTTAAGAGAAAACTTAGAAGACTGATTTCCCTACCCTAAGGATGGAGGAACGATTTCAACCAATCAAAACCAATCAATCCTTGGCACGGGTACTTTTACAATGTTAAATGACCTGACACAAATGACCACAGTGCAACTGGGAATCTCTATAGCATAATTTAGATGTACTTATTCTGCTAAACTTCTGCAGCATTTTTCAAGAACTGTGAAGCAAAATTTTGCTACAATACTCCATTTCCGTTCGACAGCCCAGGTCAACATGAAGGCTGCAACACGCGACCAACGACCAGTAAAATCACCCCCACAGACGATCACCCGTAAAAAAGCGGTCGTTCCAATCAACCGTAACCAAGTTGTAAGCTAATAGAAAAGCTGACCGAGGTGTGCCGTTATTGTAGAGTAAAGTCAACTGAAACACAGCATTTTATTCCAACTTGTCTGGGCGGGTAACTTGGGCCAGGGAAAAAGCATTGCCACAGTGCTGCGGTGATCGGTATCTAATATTTCGCCAGGTTCCAGGTGTTCGTTCTCCGAGTAACCAGGGAAACGGTCGTCAACATATTCTTAAAAGATGACTTACTATCTTAACTGTAATCTGCCCGCTCTGTTGTGTCTGAAGCAATTTTCATCGTTAGTTACAAATCCAAATGCAACACGATACCATGGCATCCACGCGCGCACGGTGAATGCCATTTTTAAAAATGGCGCAATGCATTCTGGGAAAAGGAAATTTGATTTGGATATCACAGTGCATTGCGGCCACGTGTTTTCAGCACTATTTGCGTTGTGCAATTAAAAAAGATTTCATCGAGAAATAGGCCATCGTGTGCTGTCATTTTGCAGTAAATTCACCACAAACACAGCATTTTATTTCAACGTGTCTGGAGGGTTATCTTGGACCGGGGAAACAGCATAGCAACACAAAATTCAATAAGGCTTAATTTCGCAATGTTTCATGTGTCGTTTCTCCGAGTTACCAGGGAAATTGGTCGTTAAAGTACTTTCAAAACATAACTTACTGTCGGAACTTTAAACTGCCCACTCGGTTGTGTCTGAAGCAATTATCATCGTTAGTTACAAATCAAAATGCGACACGACACCCAGACGCAACGTGGTGAGCGCCATTTTGACCATTGCGCAATTAATGCATTGATCGCGGGAGAGTCGCATAAAAATGCATTTGATTTGGATATCAAAGTGAATCGTAGCCACAGCATATATCATATCATTATTGATGCTCTGAAACATTTGCAAAATATAGACTTTTGATTTCATATATTATAACCCTCTTCCCACGTAGACCCCCAATATCACCCCCACTACTTATTTACAAACCATTGGATACGGAATTCACTATTTTTAAAATGGCAACCACGCTGATTGGATGTTTTGAAGTGGTAGCATCCAAAATGTACATGTGATTAGTGTTAAGGGAAGGTTAATTTGTCTAAAGAGGGTGATGTACAATATACAATAGGATTTTTTTTAGAGTGGGCATTACCTGAAAATGTAAATACAACGACAAACAGTTACCAGTTGTAGGTCCCAGATTAGCGATTGTGTATCAGATACCGAAATGGCCCCAGGCCAAAAAATAAGTGACAGCAATAGGCTGAGTGCCAAGCGCCCCACCGCGTCAAAGACGGAGCTAAGTGGAGAAGGTTGCCCCGATAGTGGATACAGATCCGAAAGTACCGGCGGGTTTTTGTATAAGTGGTGACCAGCAAATTTCATTCCTTTTTTATGTATGATTAGTTAGATCCCCACTAAAACCACCTCAACATTCAGACCGCAACACCGCATTTTAGGCCCTTTCATTGGTCTGAATAGGAGATTCCATTGTGTGTTTTTAAAGCCATTCATTAAAGAAAACAGGTAAAGCAGAGGACATTGAACACTACCAGTAATCGTTGAAATGTTTGCCCAGCGACTTCTTAATTTGTGTATCTTTACCAAGCCTTAATTGCTAACATATCTTTGTTGTAAACAGGCTCATTCCTGTGGAATGGAGTATCATATGTGTGCGGAACGCAATATTACGTTCTCCTTACTGTGAGAAGGGGTATGGCATCCCATATTTCTGCTCTGAGAGAACATTCATCCTTGTAGAACAACATACTCGAGCACACAGTCTATGTATTATCTATTATTACATCACGGTACTTTCGTATGCTTGTTTGTAGTAAGAAAGTGGCCTCTGCGAAGTGAATAAACATGCATTAGGCAACTATCCTATTCCAAAAATTAAATGTGAATCAACTGTAAATTCCTTTTCACTGAATTAACGTAGCGTTTAAAAAATGATGTATAATCATTCAAACGTGCTAAAGAAAAAAGTATCAACCCATTTATCGTCGTTTTCAGACGACATGAAACACACACACACACACACACACACACACACACACACACACACAACACAACACACAACACACACACACACACACACACAACACACACACACACACCAACAAACTTCAAAGATGCAGTTGGTGTCTGTTGAGCATCGTATCCTTTCACACATGGCGAAAAAACAAAATAATCCATGTAGCATGAACCTACACAGCACACATATGTTCTCCACTGCGTTGAAAGTATTTTGCAATTACGGTGAAAAGCTGTTGAAGTGCATGTTTAACCATAATCCTGGTTTAACATTATCCTGATCAAAAAGATCTACAGCAATCGGTTCTTTCAAAGGTCAATGGTCAGTCATTTTACTAAATGTTGTCTTTTCTAAAAATATTTTCAATAAATTTCAAGGAAGTCTTGCGAGGGTGATATTCCAATATTTAAAACTTTGCTCGTGCATTCTGGGATCTTAGCGACCAGGGTGTTACAGGGAAAAGTGTTAGTTTGTACCTGTCACAGCCTAACTAGGCATTTAGGCAGCTGATGAAATTTGAAAATTGAAAGGATTAAAATCAATATTAGATGTATGTAAATGTCATTTTAAACATCAATTCTCCACAGCCTTTGCGCGTAAGATATGATGCACTTTTATGTATTGCAGTGACGTCACTTGGGGGGGGGGCCTTCTAGTATGAATGGAGCATAGTTTGCATGTGGGCATGAAATTTGCTTATTTGAAATCATCGGGGACAATTCCTGGTTTCAGAAATCCAAATGAAAAGAGAACAGAGTCTGCAAATGAAAGCGAACGTATATTTGTCCCATTGAGCCTCATTGACCACTCACCCTTGCATTCATCCAGTCATCTTTCTCACGCACGTTTCGACTAGGAGGAGAAATTCTCAAATGTTTTTAAGAAGTGACGTTGGAATTCTCCTGATTTGTGATACAAAAGCTCTAATAATTGACTTCTCCCTATATATTTTCTTTCAAGAATAGAAATGAGAGTGTGACAGAATTTCACGAAACTTTACTTCAGTTCACGACATTTTCTTGGTTTATTATTCAACACTTTGGAAAATGAGTCAACAGCTAATGGTGTATCATGCATAATGATAAAAAAATTAAATGAAGTGAAACAATATAAAAGAAGATAACAAAATAAAGAGAAACGTGAGTCAAAATCAGAAATCAGAAACACACGGCATAGGACAGGTTCTCTAAAATTAAGACGGAAAAAAGTTGCATGCCAAAACATTGCATTTAGATGTATCAGAGTTAAAGATTTTCTGGCTTGCTACCATCCTATTTATGTCTCTTCCTGATGCCAGGGAGGGTCATTGTTAAATTATCTAGTTTCCTTTATCCAGTTACTCTGCTACATTCCTCGAGTATTTTGGACATGTAACTAATGACTATGGAAGTGCAATTCAAAACGTGAAGACAGCCCATTTGATAATTGCATAATTATTATATCCCCAGAACATGTAGATAAGGATACATTTTCAAGCACGCCGATGAGCCTGGTATCTACAAAACGAAGTTTACAGTGTTCCTTGTCTTCCGGGCTCCACTTAACGGATTGGCTACATGGCAAGTGGCTTCATGTGTGTATCGTCTCTGGTTCTGATACAGGTCGGTTTGAATTATATCCCTGTACATATTATTTTGGCGAAGAAATTATAATTGGATGCTATATGCAAAACTTGACCACCAATAGCGAAGCACTTGTGTTACATAAAAAGTGTAAAGAAATAAAAATAACTGGAGAAATATAGATGTGTTCTCTACTTTATTTATATATTTTGTGAAGATGTATTAAAGTCTAAGCGCGTCTTTAATGGTTCCATTTGATTTTTTTTTATATTTGGTTTTCTAGAGCTGCACCAAGGACAACTTATATCTAAGGCAATTGGTGAAAATCAATTTTGTGTTTGATTTTGACGCATTAGATAACTGAATTTGGTGTTTCTAGTTAAAGATTGATGGCAGCTGCAGGCCCATATCTATGCTAAGGGTCATGATTTTACTGCGCCTGGTCGAAGAGATGCAATGGCTCCTAATCCCACTTTTACCTTTCCGTGTCGTCCTTGATAAATAGACAGACGTTTATATGGAGGCGGGAATGAAGTAAGTTTAAGTTGTATTTCATTGGCTGTTATACTAGATGTATCTATGCACCAAATGTAATATCAGTAATTTGCTTATCACGCCAAACACAATGTATTGCATAAACTCGACGTTTGCAATGTTCTTTCAATTTAATACATGACACTTGAACGCAAACATATTATATGCAAGATGATTCA
The DNA here is from genome assembly GCA_964020975.1 of Hermodice carunculata. Lineage (NCBI taxonomy): Eukaryota > Metazoa > Annelida > Polychaeta > Eunicida > Amphinomidae > Hermodice > Hermodice carunculata. Next base: position 56,335,264 of record OZ026612.1, read on the forward strand.
GTGAGTTTCCAACTCGAGAACCATAGGAAAAGTGGGCTTTATTTCCATGTGGTAGTAAAGGTATATTGCACTACGCACACCAACGTAGTATCCCAAAACATGTAAATAACCACATCTGCTGATATCCGGGGCTGGGTAAATGTGTAGATTCCAGATGTTTTTTCAGCGACGGTGCGGGAAAAAAGATACATATCCAACATGTTCCACATGCAGGGACAAAAGTTTCAGGATTTATAAGAAAGAAAAACAAAGGAAAAAACAATTCAAATTTCCTCAGTGAAATGACATTCACGTGGCAATGGCTTCTAGCGGTTCAATTTCTGTATTGGTCTTCAATATTTACACAGATATTTCTGCCAACGTATCCATGGAGTTGAGACTGTAAATAAATTTAGTGCAAGGTTGTACACTGAGTCAGCAGATTTTCTTATCACTCTTAAGGCGCAATCACCACGAGAAGATGCTAAAAAAGGCCCATAGATTTACTGCTAGGCGTTCTCTTACTTGAAAGAAAAATATTTTTTTGAGGAGTTGGAATCTGAAGCAATTTTAATAAATCAAATTGCCCAGACGTTTCCCATTATAAGCGGGTAAAGACAAAACAGTCAAAGCAACAGTGTGCATCATCGACTTTGGGGGAGGATTTTTATTATCTTATCTGTCCGTCCATACACCCGTGACATACAAATGTGAATACTCACTCCAAATTATCCAAAAAGGTTCTGTCAAAATTTCAAACCCACTGCCATTCTCTGATTTAGATAGTTATCTTTGAACAAAGAAACACATGGCATTGTGTGTGAATCTAGAAAGTATATCAATGTAAAACAAAGAGCTATACATAGTTAAAAGATATTCCCACCATGATGATGGATTCTCCAAATATGTGACCTTTAAGGGACAAGACAATTCCGTTTACTTTGTGAATTATAGAAAAATTGATTAGCATGACTTCAATCCTCACTGTCTTATCAAACTAAATGAAATTCTTGTCAGTTGTTTCCCAACCTAGGCAAACGCTTGCCCAATTTCAGCATCTCAAAAAAAAAAATGCATAGACGAGGTGACAATTAAACTAGCCTATCTTGTTGTTATGTTTGAACGTGAAGGCGTTCAATACAAGTTTGAAAATATCTGAGCAGAAGCGTCGGTAATTTGGTGTCGAATTATCGCCAATAGTTTTAAGGGAAACGTATAGTAGCACGATGGACGGCTGTCCAGGAGGGTTTATGGGGATGATTTGATTTGTTTTGTGTGCCAGAGAATGCATAGTTACCTGAGCTGATATCAAAACCTTCAATGACCTTATATGTGGCATTCAATTGCAAAAAACTGTTGTCAGGAGACTGCACCATTGAGGTTACCCTGGCAAATTGAAAGACCGCATTAGGCTATAATTTAATGACGTTTTGCCCCTAAAACCACGAGCTTGTCTATTAATCAAATAATACAAGAGAGTTTGGCGGTCGAGGGACATTTCAGAGAATGACAATCATGGATTAGCGTAAATGTCTCATGATCCAAATCATCAATATTCTATGTTTGATAAACTGAGTTATTTAGTTATGTTTTTCAGCAATCTTACTTCTGACAACCCCTGTAACAGTCACTTCTTTGCAGAGAAGGCTTTCTGACAGGTTACGTGTCGGGTGAGAGTTTTGTTCGAAGGCTGAGACACCGAGGAGGATAATTGGCACAAATGGACAAGACGATTGTGATAATTTCATCCATAACACATGAAATACGAAGCACCATGCATACACCTTTATTTCCTATTCTTTCTTCTCTTGTGTATCGACCACACTGTAGCCATGACGTAATATGTGCCTGCAGAGCTTTATAGCTATAAGTCAAAGTTACACAAAATCATACATATACATGTATGAAATTAATCGCATTTTTGTTGTGTTGAGATACTACTTTCAACAAATAAATCAGAAAATGTGAATATGTCATATATATATATATATATATATATATATATATATATATATATATATATATATATATATATATATATATATATATATATATATATATATATATATATAATGTAATAAAAAACACATGATTAATCCTGAATCGAAATGAACGTATCGGTTTTTGAGTATTTGTGCTGAGCTACTTTTCTCTGGCTACTTGACAACTATTATTGCAGCAAAATGGTTCACGCGTGAAACCCTCTAAGGTGAGCAACTAGCAGCTTCCAGTGGTCTTTCGATATTCCTCTGCACACTTATTCATGTAACATTTTTAGCTCAAGTTCGAATCAACGTCTTTCGTTCATCTGATTAAGAAATGCCCATTTTATCCGAACATTGTACTTGATGAGAAAACAAATTAGAAAGTAGCAACAGTTGATTTGCTTGTCAGGAAATCAGTTTGTTTGCCTAGATTGCCTATTCATCCTGCAACAATATTTTTTCACGCAGCTTTATCAAAAGCCTATAAATTGAATTCGGAGAGGCACCTCCATCTATTACAGTTTTGAAGCTATTCAAAGATTCAAATGTTGCATATTTGCCTTATTTGCAGAAATCAAACTTTGATTCATGTTTCATTGGATGCAATTATCCTACAAATGTAGCAGCAGAGGTTTGAATGACACCTTAGTCTTTAATAGTGTTGAAGCTATCTAAAGATTCAAATTTTGTGTATTTCATAAATTAGAATGCTGGAACTTTGGTTCATGTTTTAATGGATGCGGTTGTCACAAACCTACAAATTGAAGTTGAACTGACATCTACATTTATGATAATTTTGGAGATATTCAACTTTTAAATGTGTCAAGTGCTGCTAATTAGCATAACTTTAAATGCTAATTAGCATATTAATTTTAAATGCTACAGTTTGTGTTCACTGTCCATTAGGTTGACAGGTGTCACAAAATTGTATGGACTACTTTAAATTATGTGTCTATTTGTAATAGGTGGGAAGATACAGAGCTTTAAAAATTTTAATTGCTCCTAATTTGCATAATTGTAACGTGACATTTAAATCTGATGCTAAACCCATTTATAGTAAGCAGTAAACATAACTACATCAATACTAGATTCCCATGGTTTGTAAATCTGGGTCATTAAATGACTGGAACAAGTGAATCATGTCAACATGTATTTATCAGATCATGTATTTGAGTTGCACTATTTTCAGGAACATAAACACATGCACATGGCAATATCTACTAATATCAACTATTAGGATCACCTAATCCACTGCCGTACATAAAATTCAACTTTACATGGCTCTTACAGAAATCTACTTGTTTAACTTTTGAGTATAAGCAGCCTGAATATGAAAGCAAACACAAGTTGTAAGTTTGAAAAGGTAACATCTAACTTCACATAGCGTCTATACCATGGTACATGTACATGTTTGACCATCGAGGTTCAACAACCTACTAAAGGTGTGGACAAACTTAAGCATCAAGTTTGCACGGGCTGAACAGGGATGAAATACGTAAGATAAATCTTTGTTGGAAATGAGCAGTGTTTACAAAAGTTATGAAATAATGTTATAGATATTTAACTGATGCGCAAATGTAACTGGTGGGTCCAGAAATACAACAACTATGCCTTGGCTATAGGAGTTCTGCCTACCCCAATATACCCACTGCCCTGACCAAAATCCTTCCATATTACAGTTGGTCATTACAGGAAGTGTGCATCTGTGTTCGAGTAATTTCTGGCAGTTGATCTGAATCTCCCTCTACAAAGACATGCTAAACTTTGGTTCATATTTCATTGGATGCTGCGATGTCACTAACCTATCAATTGTAGTTGAAATGGCACCCCATGATGATGATGATGATGATGATGATGATGATGATGATGATGATGATGATGATGATGATGATGATGATGATGCTGCTGCTGCTGCTGCTGATGCCCTCCGGCGTGGCACCTCTCAGTCAGCACCACCTTATTATGATGGGTTATTAAACATAGAGTAGGCTTTAGACAATGCTTTGGGGAGGGGGGTCAGGGGGTCCCTGGTACACTGGTACAAGTAATAATTTTTGCTCTGGTACAAGGTACGGAAAATAAGAAAAACGTGCGAATAATATTTGGTACTAAGCACGGAAATTAAAGAGGCTTCCTGTACGTAAGTACAGCGAATAAAAATGCCCAGTATGCCATGATGGAAAACCCTCCCTGCTAAGTAACACTGTGAAGACAAGTTTACTCTACCAACACAGCGAGTTTCCTTCGGAATTGAAGGGTAAACCCACAGCAATGGGCTCTAGCACCATTGTGTGTGTACTGATAGGTATGCAGGCCAGCCTTTCATACTTCAATTACCTCTGGTTGCATAACAGTCCGGCAGGGGAAACAGTCACCAGCTTGTGGTTGGGGCGAAATACGTGCATTCCAAGGGAATTCAGTGAATTTAACATAAATTAAACTTCTCAACTTTGTTTGCATGGTGTAGGATTTTGCTTTAGCAATAGACCAACATGGTTAGCTTAAATTGGCAACTATATCTACAAAAATTTTTAAGATATGTAAGATTTAAAATTTCCACAAATATGCCTCTGATTTTTATATTTTTTTCAATATCATGACTGTCCCAAACAATATGCACAATTTCACTACTAGGTCAATGACCATACCATGTTTGGTACTTTTTGGAACGATAATGTCGGAGAAAAACTGACCACAAAACTGGCACATGGAAACAAACAAATGAATAAATGAATAAAAAATAAATACATGAAAGAATGAATGAATGAATGGATGAATGAAATGAATGAATAAAAAAATAAATACATACATACATAAAAAATGAATGAATGAACGAATGAATAAATAAATAAATAAATAAATAAATAAATAGATAAATAAATAAATAAATAAAGTATTTGAGCAAAAACAAGAAGTCTGTGTTCACACACAGGCTGAATTACATTGTGCACTGAGTTTACCTCTAGGCTATAATAGTATTTCATGATGCCTACATATAAACACACTACAGAAGTTCTAAATAAATAAATAAATGAATATATAAACAAACAAACAAATAAACAAATAAATAAATAAATAAATAAATAAATAAATAAATGAATGAATGAATGAATGAATGAATGAATGAATGAATGAATGAATGAATAAATAAATAAATGAATAAAGTATTTGAGCAAAAACAAAGAGTCTGTGTTCACATACAGGCTGAATTTCATTGTGCACTGAGTTTACCTCTAGGCTATAATAGTATTTCATGATGCCTACATATAAACACACTACAGAAGTTCTAAATAAATAAATAAATGAATATATAAACAAACAAACAAATAAACAAATAAATAAATAAATAAATAAATGAATGAAGGAATGAATGAATGAATGAATGAATAAATAAAGTATTTGAGCAAAAACAAGAAGTCTGTGTTCACACACAGGCTGAATTTCATTGTGCACTGAGTTTACCTCTAGGCTATAATAGTATTTGATGATGCCTACATACACCCACACTATAGAAGTTCTAAATAAATATATAAATGAATATATAAATAAATAAATAAATAAATAAATAAATAAATAAATTAATTAATTAATTAATTAATTAATAAATACATAAATAAATAAATAAATAAATGAATGAATGAATGAATGAATGAATGAATGAATGAATGAATAAATAAATAAATAAATAATGCGGATTTTTCTCGATTGCTTTCCTTATGACCACTTTGGTACATTTTGTGTCTAGTGAAAGGTGAATTCTTGTTTACGTAAATAGGAGCTGTGCTGGTACACAGCAGGTACAAAAAAGCGCAAGTAAGGAGATGACTGGTTTTAAGAATACAGTCATAAAGAGCGCATATTTGAAGCAATTTGCTCAAAATTACTCCTGTGAGTGACTTTGAGAGGGTTCGGGAACATTAAAACCTATTGTTTATTGGTATTGAAATATCCCTGTGTTCTATTTATGCAGCAGATCGATATTTGTTGATAATCATTGGGGCATCAAGCCTAATGTTAGCGATCCCAGTATCACTTTCAAGCATCCGAACTTTCTTGGAGTGTGCTTTTACAAACTGTGTGTGTTCTACATTGGAGAATGTTTGGTGAGCTTTTGCGTGCCAGCTTGTTAGTGCTAAGTAAGACAATTGACTCCATGAAAGGTTACAGGAAAATGCTTGATCGTTCAGGGCACTGAAGCAACAGCTTTCCAGGTCGCATTTTGGTAGCATTGCAAACACGTTTAGAAAGCCTGTTAACGTATCACTTGTAGAATTCTTGCTGAGAAGACAGCAGACGGTATTTATAACGCCGCACAGTATATTGTCTGGTATTTTCATCGGAAAATTGCAAGCGGATACATGCACATCGTCGGTAAGTCCCTTGGGATTAAAACAGAAAAGAGATGCTACACAAAGACTGCAAACAGAAGTTTGCATTTATACGCAAAGATAAGAAAACGTGTTAGCATTTAAACCTTAATGGTGTATCTTTCTTCAAGGTCCATTTCGAAGATTAAACTCCTGAAGATTGACTGCTGAGCTGCGTCTCAGATCTTGTTTTATCGCCCGTTCAGACAATGCCCACGGCAGGAAAATGTAGAGTCACTGAATCAGCCCAGGCATGCAAAAACACGAACGTTCGACACAGCCTAAAGGAAGTGAGAATAGTTTTGAGATACAGATTCCACATTCTGGATAATGTAGGGCTAACTTTTCCTACAGAAACTGTCTTTTAAAGTGTTCTGCCTAGCACACTGCCTAGCTATAAGTGATACGACCAATAAATACCTTTTTACAAAAGGAATTAATACTATCCCCTCTTAATAACCAAGCTGGGACTGTTAGCACGTCCATATCTCAGCCGGCCTTCACTTGAATATTCTATAATTGTTGTGTTGCATATTTTTGCAAGCCGACAAGGCACAAAACAGTCCATACTGGCTTGCGCCCTGCAATTCTGTGCAGCAATGACCTTACATTCGTCTCTTCACCTTATGAATTACATAATATACGTATATATATTATGTGTAATATATATATATTATACATTGTATATATTTGTTGTTTTACATGATCAAATTTATATGTAAATCTACATTCTCAATCAGTCATATTTTATACAGTAAAAACTCGTTATAATGACTCCATCACTTCCCTTAGAAATGTGTCGGAGAACTTGCTATGTCCAATAAATGAGTCAAATAACAGGAACATTTTCACATGAAAAAATGTGTCATTATATTAAATATGTTGGATATCTGGGTGTTGTCATGATGAGGTTTTACTCTATACGCAAAAATTACATGTTTATTTTACAATCACTGGAACTGAATGTAATGCCCCAGTATGTTTCTACTTCAGTTATACACACCAGATGGTTGAACTAAGATACGTTATCCAGCTAGAAAGGGCACATAATGGTTCAGGGGTAAATCAAATTATTCTTATCTGAACATGTACCACACAAATTTACTAATAATAATTGGCTTGACGGATATTCTTTACTCATAATGAATCTCTGATTGACTTTGTTTAACATTTCTGATACAGGATGTCCATTATCACAGTATTTGTTAAGAATTCCACAAGTTTATACTGGTGTCGGGCTGTAACTGTTTATTTTGTAATCACTGGGATTGAATGTTTTACCCCAGTTTGTTTCTACCTCAGTTTGTTTCTACCTCAGTTATACACTGGCAAGAGGTTGAACTAATGTGTCCCATACAGCTAGAAACGGTACATACTAGTTCAGTAAGTCACATTGTTCTGATCTGAACTTGTTCTTTACCCTTTTTAGTAATTATCATTGGTTTGACAGGTATTTTGCATTCACATTGAAGCTTTGCACCTATCAGCAAAACTTCACTTATTTAGCATATTCATCAGTTGTCACGTTCATATTCACTCATTATTCTGCGGGTTGTCTTTGCTGAATATTTAGCTTAGACAAGAAGCCACTACTCAGAGAGACATGTACAGGTACAGGCTCCGAAACATGTTCTGAGTAGTTACCCGCTAAAGACCCGTTAATTTATTTGGGGCTAATACAACCTGTGTCACAATTCTACAGAAGAACTTGTGCCATGTGGGCAATTGTACGTCAATATGTATATAGGTTAGACAGTGGCAGGTTAGATTATGGAGAGTAAACGGTTCCGACTATGGAGATAGGGTCAGGACTTCTAGGAAGTGGTTCTGGACAAAAAGACACAAATACAATGACAGTAAACTTGATTCCTCCAAATATTTTAGCATCTACCCCTACCCCATCAAAGCTACTGAATTCGTCGCTTTCTACTTCTAAGATATGCTATATACAGCACAATAAAAGATCATAAATACTTTATTACCGTTTTGTATGAGCCTTTTGTTCTGAATTCTGTCACACATATTTGCAAGACCGTGTAATTATGATTACTGCTTGTCCTCTTTGCCCTTGTTTATCAGAGTGATGTTTTTTGGAGCACGGCATGTCAAACGATAGCATCTACTTCTGTGAAATTATTATAGTAAATACAATAACTAGGACTAGTCCTCGATGTAATACACTGTTTTAGAAGGCGCATGTTCAGAGCAATATGGATTTCGCCAGAAGGTTTTTAGGACCACCAAACAGGAAATTCTTTAATTTTCCCCTGAGATCTGAAACTAAGTCTTCTGTATTGTTAATGTTACCCAAGAAAGAATAGGTTTCCAAAGGTGGAGAAGGACAGGACCTGACACTTCGCCAAGTCCCATTGAGACATTGGATAATTGGTTAAAACCTTTGCCTTGCCTTCGTTTGAAAATTGTATCAGGCCATGGACAACCAAACATGGTCCCTTTGAGATATTTCATAATTGGTTAAAACATCTGTCTTGCCCATGTTTTTAAAGTACGTTTGACCGTTAACGGTCTAGGTCGCTTGGCTTTTCACCTACAAGACATACTTTTTAATGTTTTTAGCGCCTTTTAGTTTACGGTACTTTTTATTCTTTAAAATTTGTATAGACTCAAAGCTTAATTCAAATTAACAAATAAAAACATTCTCCTATCACGTGACAAAGCTTACTGATACGTGACGTGCACTACAAATGGACGAAGATTTATTAGAATTTGTAATCACTGCCAGATCATGTTTGTTCGTATGCATATTGATTCCATTTTCCATATATTTTGATTTGTCCTAATTTCACTTGGCATGCTCTATGATACCATAAATTTTGTTGCCTATATACCGTGTCTGTGATTCATGTTACTGTATAATTTTTATCCATTTAATGGCGCTGTGCTTCACGATACCATAGAGTCTGATTGCTATTTACAGTGGCTGTACTTCATGATGCCGTACATTTTGTTGCCTATTTGCTGTTGCTGTGCCTCATGGTGCTGTACAATTTGTTACTTTCTTATTGTTGCTGTGCAGTAGGCATCATGCTGTTCGTGGTTTATGTACTACTACTGAACTTACGCATATCATGCAATTTGCAATTCATATACCACTGCTGTGCTAGATGATGCTGCATCGCTACATAAGATAACACTTTTGTCCTTGAAAACATAATGTCACTGTACATTGTGATATTGCACTTTAAGACGGTGCTCATATTTATACTGCAGTACGTTTCGCGTCTATGCTCGGTTCTTTGTCTAGAATGTTTTTGATATAACGGTTATTATACGTCCTTATCATAGTCCCATATTTTATGGTGTCCAAACCTATAGCAATTAAGACCAGCTGCAATACACTACAGGTTTCATAGTATTTTTGTATGACTATGATGGCATGGCAGCCATAAGGCCGACAGAACACACAGGGGCCAAAGGACATCATATCTCTTGAGAAATCAAAATACGGATTTAAGGCAAAGTAAACTAACAAAGGCGTTCTGGAATTATAGGCACGTATAATTTCAAAGATTTCAATCAATATGGTGACAAAACGTACACATATATTCATGTAACCTTACAAGCTGTTAAGGCATACCCTCACATTTAACGTCATATCTAATAGATGTCTTTGTATATCTGCTTTTTATGCCGGAACACTAAAGCGAGCGCCTACGTGTGTGTATTATTAGGAAACGAATAAAAATTGTGGACGGGTATTCCTTTTAACAAAGAGCGATAGATGGATATGAAATATGTTGAGACAAACAGCTCTGTGTGTGTACTTTATTCTTTTAAATGTATTTCATATTAATCATTGACAATTTCTCGTCTGAAGCAAAGGAATGCTGTTCATACAAACAATTGTTTTCTACAAGTCTGAAACCTACCAAAATAATTTTATGAGGGTTCTTTGCAATACAATATTCCGCTCCCATTGTGTCCCAAGCCATACACCACTGGGTAACATTATGGTGCAACTAAGCCGAAAGCAACCATCTTTAGGAAATTTAACATAAAGAAAATGATGTTAGTACCACGAAATTTGTTTCTTATGTAGCACGTACATGGGTTAATAACAATTATACATGGACACGCCCTGGAAATGAGATACAATATTGCCGGCTTTTCTCAGATCCATTTATTAGTACATCCAACATTTTTATCTCTGGTCAACATCATTTTTGTTCTGAGGTATTATCTTCATATTGAACAATATTTTTTAAAAATCCTTTCTATGTATTTATTAAAAGCAATGGACTGTTGTATGATTTCTATTGTATGGATAAGATAAGATTACCATACATATGAAAAAGGGCGACTTATGTATTATGCATCTTGAGATTTCGGTGTGTGTCACACCCAATAAATTATTCAAAAACCTTCAATTCACAATTATCGAAAATATGTTCCACAGCAATTAATAAACTACTCACATGCCTGACTTCATTTATGGATGCACAAGTTTGAAACCAAGCTTACAAAAAAGACGTAAAATATTTCTCATATCGGCTTATTTTGGGGGAGAAAAATTCTTTCTAAAGTGACCTATTTTTTGCTTTTCATAATCATTTTGCTATTATGTACCGGGTCACTGAACTATGAGCTAAATTATCAATAGATTGTACAAAAGCTTAACACTTATAAGTTTTGTTAAATATATATAACATTTAAAGACAAATCAAGCAATATATATATATATATATATATATATATATATATATATATGCCTTTTTGTACAAATAATCTAGTTATAGTGTGCTTTATCATGGAACACATTAGACAAAGATCTAGTATATTTTTAAAATCTTAGCCTAGTATTTTGTTTACTAATATATGTTGCCACGTTTATGTTGGCCAATTCAACATCTGTAATCCAATCTTGATCTTAAGTTCTGCAAAGCATATTGTTTGACTTAATTAATTTTGATGATAATTTGATCAACCGTCGTCTTTATGCCATCATCGATTGGTGTCACAGTGCATATTTACACAAGCGGCGTTGTAGGATATTTTGCTCAGTTTTGGCAACAGTATGGCTGTTTGTGGGAGTTATATGGCTAATTGACTGAAACTTATCGCCAGCAGAAGACGGTTACAGACAGAAGATGCGAAGATTATGGCATCACCTGTCATGCTGCCAAAGATGCAGGTACAGTTTTCTGGCACTGACGTTAAAAGCGATAATGCAAGTCCTAATGTCATGTGTCGTCCCGCAGGCCCGAAACAATCGTAAATCTGCTCGCGGTTGCCTTTAATCTGCGGGAGGGCACTTCTGATCATTGCAGTCACAACAGCAACTCGTTATTAGGACTACGTGGACGATACAAAGTCATGTGGCGGCAGACAGTCGTTGGATTATTTTAGCCAAATTCAAGCTATTTTCTCACGTTGATTTCTGTTGTTTATCAGTGTCTGTATTAGAGCCATATCGTTTGAATAATAAAAATACAACTCCTTGACTTTGTAACTTATTATAATTTTTATGATCAAGATAAACCGGAATGGAATAAGATGTTTAAAATGTCATCATCACTATCAAACAACATTTAGAGGAGACAACATTAATGTTCTACAACACACTACAATCATTATTTTCCTAGACGCAAACAACTTAAATAAACTTGAGGCTTGATGTGCCATCATCATGGGCTTCATTATGACCATTATCATCATCATCGGCGGTACTGTCATCAGTTGGACAGGCACCAACTCATCCCAAGTCCTTGTGATTATCATCAGCTTAATTTCAAGGTTTAGCCATCACTGTCATCATTATCACGATTCTCTATCTAGTTCCTCACAGTATGAATACCTGTTGTGGGTTTCCAGTGATGCGTTATTGTCTAAAGTACTGCATATTAACGAAAGGTTACAGGACATAGGAGTGAGATCATTTAGCATAATTAGACGTCGTTTATGCCATGAAAGAAGGAAAAGGAACACCGGATATATTTCTTCATCGATTGAGTTAATAACTTACCCTGAGGTAGAACTCACCTTATCGTTCGGCGTTACTGCTTCCTTGAAGTTAGGAAGATGAAGCCACAAATCTTGGTTTTGGTTGAAACACGTGCAACATACATATATCCACAATGTGCGTACAAGACGCCGCAAGTGATTCAAATAGGGTTTAAACAAGGCTGAGTATAACCAGACTCCTAGTAACTATGCCTGCATCCAACATTGGCTCCGTTTGAGATGTGGTCTTCTACGGCGTCGCAGAACGTCATAACATATGGCGAAGCGCGTGGCAAACATGTTGCACGGCTTTTTAATAGCCTGGCAGAGTATGTTAACAAACTTTATGTACGGTTATAGAGCAACACGCTGTTTATGCAATAGAACAGCTGAACATGTACGTTAGTGTGTACTTCAAATGTATTCTGTTCTATGTGTCGTGAAGGTAATGAGTTCCATCGATTAAATGTGCGCGCAACACTTATAAGACAAATACGCAGTACTCAATCAGTATTTCCAGTATATGTTCATGCCATCATTCACCTGCCTTGAATTAAGAGGCCTGATCTTGATTCTCCCAGTTTTCGGCGTGCCGTGTCGTCAGAGAATCTATACAATCATCGGTAAAAGTCTGGTCAACAGATTCGGCAAATTATCTGAATTAAAGGCGAAGCACAGATACACCTACTGCCGCACCATGATGACATCTACGTGTGATTTGCGCCCGCGCATTAACCAAGGCTATGTGAGTGATCATGGTGTAGCATAAAATTGGATCTCGTTAGGTCGTTGCTTGTATAAGAAAAGCAATTAAACAAGTTTAATTGCATTTTAAGATTCTTATCTGACACCTCGGCACTTTCTGGTTTCAGCCAGATTTACATGTATCAGAACGGGATGTGGGTCAGAAGTTCAATGGGCGCATTTGCTAATTATGAGTAACGCCTACAACCGACGATTAGCCCATGGAACCACAACGGTAAAGTAAAACCATACGAAGCATTTAAAAACTAAATGCTTCCCTGCATGTTTGTGGGAGCGTTTGCAGAGCTTTGCTGTATAATTGCCACATCATTTTCTTGAACACATCACTAATACTGTCTTTGTAGATTCCATTTCATACTTTTCGTTTTCGTTCGGGTGCACACTAGAATACAATAATGTTCCCTTGACCAGAGCGTGTCAAAAGTGCACATAAGTAGGTAAAATGCATTTGCTGTAAATACTTCGGTTACATGAGAAAACATCCAGCAGCCCACCATGGCATTTTCAAGATTAACATATTGTTTTCCCAGTGTCTGTAAGAAAACCCTGAGAGGATATTCTAAATTGTATGGGTAACTTTCAAATTCATTTGTAATTTATTGGAATAGATCAAATAACAAGGAGGCTTCAGAGATACCACAAGAACACAGGTAATTATATTGATAGAATCCAGCTGTTGTGTGGCAAATGGCTATTTCGGATGGCGTCTCCCATCCTCGAAGAACTATAAATGCCCGTCGCCTATAAACACTGCGCAATTGATGAAGAAAACCCGTATCCAAAACGGATCTGACAAAATGTGAAAAGGATATTTTGACGCTGCATATTATAGTGGCCATTTGCTGCGGGCGGTTCCACCGATTATCTGGTCTATGTCTACATTTTTTGATATTTTAAAATGTGAAAGGGAGGTATTTCCTTTCTTTTTTATTTGAGCGTACAAGCATATGTGGATGAATGGTTCTCAGAAAGAAACCTCTACAAAAACGCCTTCCTACACACTGCTCTGCAAGCACTAGTAGATTTTAAGTAGTTTTCTCTTATCAATCATTTCCATTGAATTTTATTTAACCTACAATAAATATCTAGTAAAAAAATGAGACCTTCCAGCATCATAGTGCTTGTTCACAGCTATCCTCGTCCACAGACTGCTGATATTACAGAGTTTACGGAGGATACCCTAATTTATTTTTACTATGATCAGAAAATATTTAATTTACTTTGTAACATTGCAGGCTGCCTACATTTCAGGGTAAACACTACGCGCTCAGAATTAACCACGCTAATCTGCAGTGAAGCGAAGGACTTCATGGAGATGAAAAAGTGACAAATGTTGGTCAGAAACATGATTTGTTCACCCAATATAGATTATTTCTTGTGCTTCTTTCGATCGTTTAGTAACTCAGTCCCACCTTGGAATAGGACTCACGTCAACAATGAAAATCCTTGTTTCGGGCATGCTGTGAGCAAACACTAACGAGAAGTTTGTCGATATTGACATCTTCCACTGCAAACCGGCCACCGGCAACTGGCCGTACCAAATATCGTCTAATTTACCTTTATCCATGAAGTTTTGCCTTTATTAAGTGTTTTGAGCAGACATTTCAGAGGAAGCCAATTAGAATAATATGCCTGCATCGCTATGCGCTTCCCGTGGCGCCTTTGGGGCATTTAATTCCCAGATAGCACCGAGCTAAACTGTTGACTGATGCTTACGACATGACCGGGTCAGCCGATTACAGCTATTGGGCTGAATACCAAGAAGGCTTCCATTTTAATGACATGTACAGAGGGGAATCTATCATTCCATCATATAGCAAGTAACGGAAATTTCTTTGACGATACTCTCTGTGAATGAGACCTGCACTACCATAATTGTCTGAACACAATCTTTGCATTACCTGCTTCCAGAAGTACAATGTCCTGCGATTTATACAAAATAGAATATCGAGGTGAACAGACAAAGTAACAGAATCTCCTCAGCAGTTCCATTGAGTAGTCAGGTCACTTTTAAATCACATTTACAACAGAGATACATTCACGATATTACATTTCATCAGTGACCCACTGGTTAGCGAGACCACATTTGACCTAAACGCATGGACAAAGATCGAAACATATAGCTGAAATGGTCAGTAGCTGATTTAGATATAGTGAGGTACATAATTCTACACTCAGGTTCAATGAACCACTGGAGCAAGGCACCGTGCTTGCCATGCTCTAGCCGGACACAGAGTCATAGACCCTGTGATTCAGAAACCACTCAATTCCACCTGGATAATATGCCATGCTTTGAAACACTGCTTTGTAGCGCCAAGCGGGACCCACTTCTGACCTACGAGATGTCAAATCATTATGTTCCGTCAACTGATCAAAGGAGCGACATGGTATCATTCCACTTGAAAAAGGCAAATTCGAACATTAAATTTGACTTCCATACTCAAAATCTAATCTGACAGAGGGTCCGAAATGAAGGCGAATAACTTCTTTGATATTTTCACATGATTCAAAGTTCAAAACAAAACGCTGCAATTTTTCAGTATTTCCTTTTTGAAGTTACTAAGATAGAGCTAAATTAGATTTAGACCAAACAAATTTTTTACTCGATATAATGAAAATTGACAGAGAATACGGGTGCAATGGTCAAGATTGCAATTGTAAAATGATATAATTCTGGTCTTTTTCCTATGTGAAGTAAGGGGCCTTCAATGAGCTGTGTCGCATCAATGTAAGTTGATTCAGAATAACATTCTACAAAGTATGAATGAGAAGTCACAAGCACAGTAGTAGGTACTTTTAATGATGATCGAATGCCTGGTTCAAAATTCACTTAATTTACACATTGAGCAGGTGTATGAACTTTTCAGGTGGTTACAATCTCATTGAAATGGTTTGGGACTGAAAATTAATTCAAATAAATTGTTTTTAATCTTATTCAGTTTCATGATACAATTATTTCAGTTTGCTTTAATCAGCTTCTGGATTTTATGGTTTTCCTTTGCAAATAGATGAGCTCATTAGGGAAAACGTTTCTGCAAATCATAATATTAGTATAACCAGTTCTGCTCCAAGCATATGCAAGCAAACCGTACCTTTTTACAAAACAAATTATTGTCCATCTTGATGCCGTTTGGGATACTCGACAAACTAGGTTGCTAGGGTTTGGTTGATACGTATAAAGGGTACATAACACTCATTTTCAAGTTGTACAAGATTGCCAACTAAAAATATGTTAGGCAGTTCGTCCCAAAAGATCGGTGGACCTATAATTCTAACGCTGTAAGACAAATATTAGAGCTTTAAAAGTTGGTTCCTTGTCCTATTGAGTAGGAGACAGGGTCGAAGTTCTACATTTTTGCGGTATTCGAAGACGCCCTACTCTTTGGAGGATCTTGGGGTGTGGGGTGGTGGTGGTGGTGGTGGTGGTGGTGATTTTTCTGTTGTTTGGCTGTGGAAATACCGTGGAGATATAGCAATGATTAAAGTAAAATGGTTAAAAAAATTATTGTGACCTTGGAAATCTTTATTACAAAGAATTGGATTCAGTCTGGGCATATTTTTAAATAAGACTCGTACCATCTTGAAGCACACTCCTTTAATAAAGGCAGGTCTCACGTGACTTCAAACTTTCGACAGTGATGATAATGATTATTATTATTATTATTATTATTATTATTATTATTATTATTATTATTATTATTATTATTATTATTATTATTATTATTATTACTATTATTATTATTATTATTATTATTATTATTATTATTATTATTATTATTATTATTATTATTATTATTATTATTATTATTATTATTATTATTTCCGGAAAAGCTAATTCGAAAACGGGGACACCAACAAACCGGGGTATTTCTGCGTTGATTGAACTTCACATTACAGTGGTGTGATAACTTTTTCCTCCAATGATTTTTCCTTAACAGCCACGCTTCCAAAGGTAATGCCAATTTCCCTGATAGCGGTCTCTTCTGTGTGAATTGCAACTAGTTTATCTGTATATGGTATGAAGTTTTTCCACATGCCATTTCCGACGACACAAGACACTGTCCCACTCGAAACAGGGATCGACAAAAGTATGTCAGGTTAGCTATAACCTCCACATGCACAGACCTGTACGTACCAACTGAAAAGATGTAGGGAAAATAAATTATGAATCAAAATATATTCCAGGAAATTTAATGTTGTTTTCTCTGCTTTTGCCACCCTACCTATCATATATTCATTTCCGTAAAACCGTGTACGTTCACGTGACCTGGCATGGTGTTTGATCCTATGCCACGGTGCCTGCAAGTACGATTTATTCGCAAGCAGTACTGATGGATTACATTTTGTTATAAAAACAGGAGTTGTGAGTAAAGTCCGCTTGTTTATACCCGGATGGCTTGTGCTCTGTCCAATATCCATCTGGTCTTTTGGAGGTTAAAGTCTTCATCGGCTTCTTCCGCCAAGCTGTGTCTTAAGTGGGCATCTGGATACCATGCCTAACCCAGGTTGACATAGCAACAAACCACAATTATCAGGTGCGGTGGAAATAAAAACAAATGGCTCGGCTGTTCTTAACCTTTACACTGATTCCCAGCCGCTCAGAGTCCGTAATCATAGGTGTCAGGAACGAGACGTATAGTGCTCAACAGTCGGTAATTACGGCATCAAGAAGTCGTCCAATGAGAGCTTTAATAAGACCAGAGAATTCTATACCCAGGCAGCGATCATACGTATCTTGTTTTGTCCAGGAGTATGTCTCGTTTGGATCTGTAACAACGGCATCAAAAGTATGCTAAATTTTGGGCCCCACGACTCATTTGGCTACAAAAAAGGGCACACGCGGTGGTCCTTTGCTTGGCATGTTTGCACTGACGATTTGATCATTCAAAATATAAAAGACTTAGTATAAAAGGTTTTAGGAAAGAGCGAATTTGACTCAACGATAAGTCGAAGTATTTGATAAACATTTGTATTGCTACCATCTCCAGAGAGTCAGTCACACGGTGGAAAGATGGAAATAGCTTGTTCAATAATTTTCTGTCACATTTGGGAAGCAATACTGGACAGGCTCATTTGAAACTTCCTTCAGTGTGACTATGCCTTCAGCATATCGCCTAACGTCCATTATTCGAAGCCTTTGCGAAAACTGACCACCACAGGGAGAACGATTGCATTTTAATTCTGGGCGACTAGGTGGATTTCTATGCAACCATTTATTTAATCAGCTTTAGGACGACAGGTTAAAGAACAAAACTGGAGACGTCAAAGGAAAATGTGATGTGGACGGAGGCTGCCGATACTTCAAAGGGTACAAAACGGTAATTGCACTAGTAATTGCTTAAAGTTGACAGCTAAATACTGGAGTAGTGATATATGCATTAAAGCTGACCCAAAGAGCATGACGAGAAAATGTGTGTAAATGCCACATGAAGACTATCAGGAAAACTTAAATTGTAAATTGTAGACCTTAAACGAATACTTTTTATCCCAGCAAATTAGGTTTGTATACCGTATCAACTCCACGGTTCTATAAGAGATACTCTGACCTCGCTCTTATGGCTGCATGGTACTCATAAAACAGCCCATGCAGGCCCTGCTGGCACAAGAGAGCTAAGTCGCATTTTTTTTAGATGAAAGCTCTCTGACACACACATACTTACACAGATGTCTCACATGTATCATTAATTTCAGTTAAAGTGCCACAGTTAGGTCATGAAATTTAAGTGGACCTTCAGCTGATGGAAAGCTTTGGGTCCTTCAAGTTAAAAGGCGGTGTTTTCTCACACTGGTCTCTTCCTGTTTCTACTACCTGTGGACTTTCCGGCACGGTTGTTTTATGGATCACTGGGCCTCTATTGTTTCAAGGACGACTGTCCATCAAACAATCCTGTTTCAAATTTTGTGAATACATTGGATACAAGCGTTGTGCGTTTGTACTTTACTATACATGGAGTATGTAGGATATTGGCCTGAGGTCTTTTCTCGCAAGAATGTTGACAGATTGTTAAGTACATTTTTCATTATACCCACAGACTGGGTTCCCGAGGGGAACACAATCATTAGGCTTACTCGACTACATACTTAATTTGCGAATTTGACGACGTATAGCACGAATTTTTTAAACATACGAGAACAACTTCAGATTACTGGCTCCAGTGACAATCTTCAATTCACGAAACAGGCAAGAGACCACGAACATGTCCGTGCACAAGCATTCATAAATCAACAAGCCGTGCGAATCTATGGCAGACTGCCACGAATCCGTTGACACCGAGATACAAACTGTCCCTCATCTCCAAGAATGTGAATAGCTGTAAATTTTTGTACTTTACGGCACCTGTCTAGTGTCAAAATTATGTATTTTGCCGTATTTTTTTACGAATTATTTGTGTCCCTTCAGGTACAAGCTGGATGACCATGAAATGAGATTCTGAAATGGGATTTTGAATATTGGCATCACTGGTTGACGTGCATAATCGAGAACATGACATCGGAGACATTTTCGTTTTTCTTTCGCATACTCGTCCTGCTAGGTATGAATCTGTCGTTAATTTGTTCTGAACTTTTTGCCGCTTCGCCGCAAATCTCAATGAATGGAAATACTCCTCGCGGCGGTGTGCTGCTGTCTGTGAGCATGGACTTTTTTGTTTTAACTGTTCCTGAAATGTAAATAGGCAATGAATGTGTAGAAGTTCAATTTAGTAAGTCACTGTATTACAGTTTCAGTTTTTACAATTTTGTTTTACCATATGGGGCCCATGTATGTACAGCAACGTCATTCGTTTTAAAAACGTGAAAAATGGCACATACATTTAAGTATGCCGCTTTTTGTCTCGACCACTCGGCACATCTGGGGTGTTGGACGCCTAGAGACTTATGGTGACACCCAGGTGCACCAAACAGTGAAAGAAACATCTGAGTCAAACCAATTTGAAATGTCTGACTGAATGCAGATACGGAAAATTTTTGGTTGCTGGGGGATTAAATATGTCATGCAATGAATCATATGCGTATATATATGCGGACAGGCTACTTATAGGCCACACAAATGCATGGGTTAACTTGCATCTCATCCAGGGTACGGTAAAGGGCTTCAATTGATAGTGGATGGGTTCTTTACAGTCTTATATTGTCATATACCGAGGGAAATGTGCATTAATGCAGAAACTAGAGAAGCTGAACGCCTGCTTTTACTGATATGTCTGCCCCACCGTCTGATGCCACAAGTCAGCCCACTTGCCCACTTCATTTAGCCTTATGAAGTATTGATTTGAAAAAGAAAAAAAAGATTCTTAAAACTGAGTTTCAAAATGATCTGAACATATAGTTTACAATAGATTGTAGTGTGAATAATTGCGTAATCACACTTTTTGTCTAGGAACAAATATTTTCCGAGTTATTGCTGTGAATGTTCATTTGGTACTATTTCACTCGGGTAATTATTTTCTGCATACAGATATTGAACCTAATTCTGGGTGAATGCGGATGAATGAAACTATAGTTCTATTTTGGGATCACGTAAAGAAAGGTAAATGCTTGGGTATGAAAACAATTGTACAGCATACCAACGTCATTACCATGCTAGTTATTTCACTTTTTTTCAATCCAGGAGTTGTGTTCATTACTTCTTGAATGAATGCGTTTTTTTGTGTTTTTGTTTGTTTGTATTGTTTTGTTTGCATGAACCGACTTGCATCCTCTAAATACTCTTGTTTCTTTGTTTGTTTTTTTTTTTTTTGTTTTTGTTTTTTGTTTGCATCAACCAACTTGCATCCCCTTAATACTCTTGGGGAGGTAAACAGGTATAATACCCGATGAGTAGTTGACATTACTGTACCCGAATTTCAGGAACTCGGGTATTGTGTATTGATATCCGATAATTTTTCACCAAATATCAATAGATCATAATAATCTTAAGTACCAAGGGTTTGATACTCACGCAGTTCTCACCATATTTCGAGACCTATATACATTTTCTCTCAATAAAAAGGCCTTATTCTCAACAGATCGCAATAACAAGAAATTATTCCCTTCCTGACTAAACAGTTAACGTTTCATCTTTACATCATCGACCGCGAACTGAGCAAAACATCAAGGGGCAAGACTGCGGAATGGGTCACAGGGGATGGGCTTTCTGATAAATTGGTATGCTCTCTGCAATTTAAATGTCCGATGCTGAAGAAAGAGAAACAGATACTCTCAAAGTGAAGGTGTCAAGTTTTTTTATTGTGTCTCTGCATAGGCTGTTCCCCAGAAATTCAGCAGAATATTAGATTTTCGTTTACTGTCAAAGTTTGGTCGGCAAAATGATCTATTTGAACAGATGCATATTTAAACTTCCCCCATTATGCTGCTTCCAGTGTGTCGGCCTTTATCCAGAAACATTACTGTCTTACCGAGATAGGTTAACGATCTAAGGTTCAAGCACGGTAAGACCAGTTGTTAAGTACAGTACAATTTTAAGAATAGAAGGCCAATAAAAACAGGCACAGGCACATGAACGGTACTGTCGGATCCGGAGTCCAATATTCCGCTTTGACTTGCCAGCAGCTAAGAGAAATAGACAATTTCCCCTCTCTTATTGGAATAGAAACATCGGTCAACACATGGACAGTGTATCAATATGGGGTAGGCGTGAGACATCGGAACTATGAAGATTTTTCTAGCATGGCTGTCATTTTGTTATTGTAACAACTTCATCCCAGTCCTGTGATGCAGATTTCAGCATACTTAGAGAAAGGTTCCGCTGTTAAAAGCAAAGGCAGCAAATGTGCTGGAGCTAGAATTAGTGAGGTGTACATCAACGGGTATACAGAGAAGACTGTCCTTTAATTTCCGTATTTTAACAAATGCTACATGCTATATGATTTATCGTCTACTGCTAAGAATTACTTTACTGCGCCTAGACTTGGTTTTCACCGCTGAACAAATTGGCTAATGTATGGTAAGAGACTATGATGAGCTCTCGTTTTGGTGTCTTGTCACGTGATGTTGCTAAGTGGCAATTAATTGTTTTCCTTTTACGTTCATTTGTGAAATATGATGTGATTCTAATAAACTTCACACTGTGATTGTTTTTTGCACACTGATAAGTATCACCCAGTGATGAATTAGCAATTTTACGGCAATTAGCTACAAAGCTCTATATTGAATGGCTAACAAAGCGGAGGTAACATTTTGAAGGGAACACTTCCCGACACCATTGCCAAGCTGACATCCGTTGACCAAGAAATATGAAATTATCTTTTTGTTTGTAACAGATGTAATTTGAACCCCTGGGATGAAGGGGGAGGTTATATCTGCAGCCTTCTGTAAGGAGGTCCAGTGGTCTCTTGGGATTTAGCGCAGGAAGTACTATTATCACGTTCTCCAGTAGAAGTTGACATAGGCTGTATTAGCCCAAAAGATTTAAGGATCTTCAGTCAGTTACTATTCAGAACATGTTTCGGAGCCGTACATGTCTCACTGCAACTGATGACTTGGCTAAATTAGTAAAGTTTTGCTTATAAATGCAGAGCTTCACTATGAACACAACTACCTATCAAACCAAACATAATTACTAAATAGTATAGAACAAGTTCAGATAAAAATAATTTGACTTACCCCTGGCCTAGTATGAATCCTTTCTAGCTAGATAGGTCACATTAGTCCAACCACCGGCCAATGCATAACTAAGGTACAAACAAACTGGGGCTATATATTCAGTTCCAGTGATTACCAACTATATAAAAACCCGTCGGTACTCTCAGATCTGTATCCACTATTGGGCCAACCTTTTCTCCTAAGCTCTTTTTTTTTTACTGCTATGCCCAGTGGTGCCCCTTTTTTAATAGCCTGGGGGCGACTTCAGTGTTTCATACAATATCCCTATTCTGGGGCCCACAGTCGCAAACAACTGCTAACATCAAGTCAGTGTATTTACATGTGTGGATGTGTGGGTAATGCTCACACTGGAAACGGCCACTATATATTGTACATTACATTTACTCGACAAAGTAACCTACCGTTAGCACTTATCGCACATATATTTTGGATACTACCATTCCAAAATATCCAATCGGGACTAACCCACAGGTTTGGCTGCCATTTTGCAAATTGTGAATTCGGCACCGAATGGTTGTGAATAAGGACAATAATGGGATGATCTTGGGGTGTTTATAATATATGAAACCAAAAGTATATATTCAACAAACATTTCAGAGCATCAATAATGGTATGATATATACTGTGGCCGCAATTCACTTTGATATCCAAATCAAATGTACTTTTGTACGACTGTCCTGCAATGCATTGAGCCCTGTTCAAAATGGCGCTCTCGCATATGGCACCAATGGGCAGGATATGTTTTGTCAGGACATCATGTCGCGTTTGAATTCGTAACTAGCGATGATAACTACTTCAGACACAAAGGGGCAGGCAGATGAAAGTTAAGGCAGCAATTCAGAGAACGTACACCTGGAACCTAGCGAAATATTAGAATAACGATCACCGAACAGCTGCCAACGAACAACCGTAGCTATGCAGCTCTTCTGTTTCCTGGGGCCCAAGTACACCCCCAGACAATTTGAAATAAAATTCTCTGCTTGAGTTGACTTTACTGCAAAATAACGGTAGATCGAGCTACCGGAACCACACATATATTTCTGTTAGGCCTTACGCAACTAAGACATTTGTTAAAACATGTTTCAAATGGATGTTCGTTCACTTTTTACATATTACCTCATTTGAAGTCATTTTAATTTGGTACCTGGGCACAGCCGGGGGCACTTGTTATGAAATAAACAATTACAACCAGACATCTGTGTTAACCTGGGGGAATTCCTAACAAGTACTGTAACAATGGACATCCTGTATCAGAAATGTAAAGCAAAATCTATGATGACACTTACTCTCTGCTATGAAAGTCTCAAAAAAACAAGTTATATTTACTTGTCAGCTCTAAACGAATGAATCAACTTTGTAATAATTGAGTAAATCCTGTCAATTTTTGGCCAAGTACTTGCAACAACCTATGACTGACTCCCGGTCCTGGAGTTAATGTTTGAAAAGAATGAGTCAAGTTTGTGACAATTGAGTAAATTCTAACCATTTCTGGCCAAGTGCTCAGGACAGCCTATGAGTGACTCCCGACCCTCGTGTGGGACAGCCTAATTGAGTATTTTTTTATACTAAGTAACTGTGCACTAACATGTTAGCCTAAAATGTAAGAAAGGTGAATATTAAAACAGAATGATGCCAAAAGGTAAAATTAAGTATTAAAGCAGGCAAGTCCAAACCTCTAAAATTATTAAAACCAGATTTTCTAACAATCTCTGTTTCTTTTCAAACAAAAGACCACCATCCCTCTGCACAAAGTGTGACATTCCTAGTATACCACCCCCTTCTATACAGGTCATCATCTTCAAGGACCAATTTAGACTGCATTTAGGGTGCCTCTCTATTTTCAAAGCAGAGAGTTAATTGCACTTGGGAGTAAGTTGTCTAAGAGACAGGTTCTGACAGCCTAAGCTAACTTATTATATATGCAAAATGGAAAGGTTGCAGTTTTGTTTTAAACATATTTATTCAGGAAGCAGGGTGGCCCATGTACAAAAATTCCCTCTTGCAGAAGAAACAAACACAGGACGAGCCATGGTAACACACAAATGTGAGGAGCCTACGGCTTTACGGATTGGTACGTAGTAGGTTTAAGTCTATGCCGTAAAAGAGCCAACCGTAGTAATAAAGGTACGCAGCGTATTTCGACAAGTGGTATATCGAAGACAAGCGAAAAAGTAGTGCCATAGATCCCCAATTGCTTGGTTACAATTGTACCCCGATTTATTCAAACCTATTTTGTGGTGCTGTCCATCCTAGCATCATGAAGCAATAAAACTTAACTTTCTTTCCTCCATGCTGGCATGTTGGATTGCAATCAACCTGTCCCCGACGTAATACTAGTAAATGTTCCGTGAAGGAGCCCAGGGTACAGAAATATATACCGGTAAATGACATGTGTATCGGCCTCAGGAGATCCACGTGCTGTCCACCGGTGTACATTTCTGTAAACTGGGCTCTTCACGGAGTAACGATTTCATCTCGGAACTAGACAAAATTATTATTCCTCCTTTGATAACGAAGGAACCTGCGGCTTGTAGCGACCGTTGTCACTGTCGTCTGCAAACTGCAAGCGGTGCGTCACGGTCCCAGAGTTTTGTAATCTGTAGATACGGAATCAAATCGGTGGATACAGACTAGTACACCCGGCGCGTGCAGCATGTTTGAACCAATGACGTACTTACTAAAACAAGTTAAATATCTGTAAACTGGGCTCCTCCACGGAGTAACGATTTTATCTCTTAAGGGACTTGTCTTGTGTTTGTACATTCATGATAGCAGAAACCTGAATTCAGGTGAAAAGCGTAGAGCAGCAGCCATGGTCATTGTTGTCTGCAAAGCGTATGGCGGCGCGTCATGCGCCTGACGACGTCAGTTCTAGAGTGAGGTTATCCGAAGATGCGGAATCAAGCCAGGGATACGGACTGGTACACCCTACGCGTGCAACACGTTTTAACCTATGAGTTCGCTTGTTAGTTACCAAAAAGAGATAAAAGAGATAAAATAAAATATCCCGATCTGGGCGTAGGATATCAAGCTATATCTTAAACAGGAACTGATACAAAAGGATAACATCACGGATTAAGAGTGGAAGAGAATCCACAATCTAATAGAAGAAGAAAAACGATCGGTCAAATATATCAATTCGAGGTCTAAAATGTGGAATATCACACTTCCGACCTGTTTTAACTAGAAAAAGTACCAGTATCTGGTATATCAGGAAACACATCTTGTAAATGATCTGGACCAATGTTACAAACAATTTTATAAATATGTACCAATTTAGCAATTTCACGTCATTTTGCCAAAGTGTTCCAGCCAGTGTCTTAATATAATTCAGCTAAGGGTGTTGTTTTTAATCGCCCCAGGCACTACCTGGGCAGCAGCAACCTGAATGTTTCCCAACTGGTCACTTTCTAATTGATTGCAGCCATTCTGGACCACACTACCACATTTTAACAAAGGTCTTATAAATGAAATATAAATCACATGCAATCTAGTTTAAACTGTTATGATTTTAGAGTATTAAGTTGCCCAGATTCACGGTTGAGTCACCGGCCATAAAACCAGACCAAATTTCTCTGAAAAAAGTTGAAAACATATTTAAACACAATTTGTTTCATTACTTTGCCAACGTAGCTAAGTAAGGAAATCGGTCTGTAATTATTGCAGAAACTTGGACAACCTTTTTTATGAATTGGGGGTAACAGTAGCCATTTTCTATTCAGTAAGAAACGACTTCATTTGTAAAGATAACTAAAAAATCGTAGTCAAGGATTTGTAAATAAATGACGCTGCTTCCTCTAAAAGCTTGCGTCCGATTTCGTCTGGTCCAGTGGCCTTTGACACATGTAAACTATTTAGACTATCTGAGATACTCTTGGCGTTAAGTTCAGTGTCACTAAGAATATTAACAGGACGAATTAAGGTTAGGGCCGAGCCATGCGTCGAAATTATTATGGTCAAAAGAATAGGTATTGGATGCATGTGCTTCAGAAAGACAAGTCAGTCAGTGAGACATGAACGGCCTCGTGAAGCAAGGAAGGAATAAGGGACACGTGAATACGGTTTAGTCAAAGGCCTCTAGTTTGTCTTCCACCATGATTTATTTTTCAAATGTCCACTCTTCAGCGTGCCACTTAATTTGTTGTATTCTACTTCTATCTTTTTCAATTGTTCCTGGTAAAGATATACTCATTTGTAAGTCACCCATGCTTCTGTGTCCGGCTGTGAATGCCTAGTCAGAAATGTAGCTTGTTTGTAAGTTCACGTAGCTTTGCGTTTAGAAAACGAACTGACGATTTGTACGAAGAGAGACCATTAGGGCGTAGAGTGACTAATTTAGAAGAAATACTTTTCCCAGCAGCATCCTAGAAAACATTAGGACCATGATTGGGTGCAGTCATATGTTGATATTGTCAAATTCCCGTTAACCATCCCAGTTAACTGGATTAAAATACTGGTAAAATAAATCAAAATCTGCCCTTTTATAATCCTAAATATATTTCATTTCTGCACTTTTTTTTTCGAATTCTAAACTTTAATTTTGCAGAAATTACACAATGATCACAATCAGACATTTGAGCAGATACCGATAGTTTGGAAACGAAAAAAAAGGTATACTATTAGTTATACAGTGATCAAGACAAGCAGAAGATGTAGGAGTTATATGAGTGGGTTAATCAATATTCATTGACATTTCAAAGGTAGTATAGAAGTTCAGAAGTTTGACACCAGAGGGCATACTGAGATCAGAAATCAGGTCTGCAGTTAAGATTATATCATTTCTATTTGTTGCTTTGACAAGGTCAAGACCGCACGGTAATTTATCCGCAAAAGATACTAACGAATTTGATGGTCTATAAACTATTCATAATAAGAATAAATTATTACGGAATCCTATTTCAGACTAAAGCAGCTCAATGTCCGAGACTTCAAGATCATGACGCCTGGTAGCAGTGATCAGCTGAGAAATATATGAAGCGATTCCTCCGCCGAAACCGCCCAAGCAGTCCCGGCGCATACGATTATGGAAACCTTGCAAATTGAGGTAACTGTCGGACCGCAAGTCAGAGAGAAAAGTCTCAGATAACGCTATGATGTCAAAATCTTTGGAAATATTCATTTTCAAGTTCATCAGGTTGTCTTGAGACAAACTCCGTATGTTTGTGTGGCACAGAGAAATGTCGCAAAGGCCACGGACTGGACATGGATTCAAGTGGATATCGCCTGAGAGAAAAACAGGGACGGGAAAGAGATCCAACCAATTCTTTCAAGCGAGAGTATTGACGGCAAACAAATACATAACGCACACAAATAGTTAGAAGACCATTTTTGTGAGCTGTAGGGCGTATGTGGAGGAACTCCTCCAAAGAATAAACGCAACAAACATATAGAATAGCAGATAATCTAAAAACTTGAGAAATGGACAAAATGCTCTTTGGTCTGGGATGGCTGCATAGAAATACAATTGAAAATGATTGCATTAAAGCATGAGGGTATATAACAGTAACCAGCTTATACATGTTGTGGTGGTGTGGGATGTATATTGTGGAACAGTTAAGTGAATTTAGCATAAGTTTCAATCCCCATATTTTGTTTGCATGCCATAGGAGTTGGCTATGACAAAAACCCATCTGGTGAACTGATAATGACACCTCTGTTTATAATACATTTGAAGATATTCAAAGTTAAAATTTTAGTATGGCCATAATAAGCATAATCTTAATTTTATAGTTTACTTTCTGGTTCATTTGATGTACCGATAGCACAAACCTAAGAATTGAAGTTGGAACGACAACTCCATCTATAATAGCTGTAACGATATTCAACTTCTAAATTTTAATGTGTCCCCGATTAGCATTAACTTTAGAACTTTTATTTATGGTTTATTGGATATGCCTACAGCACAAACCTATGAAATGAAGTTCGAGTGGCACCTCTAGCTATAGTACTTTTGAAGGTGTTCAACTTAACATAATTAAAGCGTTCATGATTAGAATAAATTTCAATTCTATAAATGCTGTGAGGTGCCCACTAGATGCGCAACCAGACAAATGTACCAAACCCAACATCTGGGCCTCTATATTGAATACCTTGCAACCTGAAAGGGATCAGAATTTTCAAAAGTTCCTAAAATGGCCCTAATGTGCATAATTTTTAACCAGTTACCTATTCTGAACGATTTGCCAAATTTCACCATATGTTCTATATCTATGCTAAATATGACGTTTGTGGCTGTTACGGTGCCTAAGTGTGAGCCGACATAAAGTAAAGTGGATACCTAGGTAAGAAAGAAAGAAAGATAGAAAGAAGGACAACACGTCTGTGTTCACACACACAGTAGGACATAATTGTGTCTGTTCACATATAGATATAATGAACGACAGCTTTTGCTTTCAACCTGAAGACAATATACAGCTTCTAAAATTTATTGCTACACTTAAACAGCACACACACATTCCTCAAAGCTGCTAAGTCATGTGAGCAGGCCGTCAGCCTCAGGATCTACTGGCATCATAAAATAAGAAAATCAAAACAGACAAATCAGAATGTAAAGGCTGAAACGTTCTTTCTGTTAGCAAAACCTTGATTTTGAAACAAATCAAATCATCGCTTTATGGGTACTTCCAAAATATTTGAAGGCAAGCTTAGTGCACAAATGACAACTTGCATCCACGATATATTCAAATCTGTCTTATGTGTTTATTCTGAAAGTTTTAGTTGTAAAAGTCAGCTGAAAATAAATTGAGATATGAGACTAGGTATTGATAATCAGGAAAATGTCAGCGTCATTCTGATTAAGTTATTTAAGCTTCAGGCACATGATGTTCCTGATAACATATGCAGCCGTATCGCCAGTTAGTTATGTGATGCAGAACAACAGGTCAATTATGAAGGAAACTGTAGCGATTGGACAAAAGTATTGGAAATGAACCCCACCGTATCCTTCGCTCTCCGCTGTTCAACATTGTTGGCAATAATCTTTATCATATTGAAAGCACGTGTTATCAATATAAATTTTCTGACGACAATAACACTATGTGCTACCACAATAATGATTTGGGAATTGTCGAGTATACTTTGGAAACATCTGTAAAGGTGGATGTCAAAGGTCGAAAATATAATCATATACAAGTCAGTGTTACCAAAATTCACTACATGATACTTTTTACAGGTTACCTCATCACACTAAAGATTTCTACTTTGAAAAATAGAGATAGCGGGTGTATTCATAAACGATCCACTAAAATTCCCTGATCATGTAACTGCATTTATATGTATTTGCGCAGGCTATTATTATGAAGCAAATCAGACTGGTAGTGAAAAAAAGAATAACAAATTACAAAAGAGGTCTTCACTTTGCTTTTATTTATGACAAAATTTGCATTAGGCTACGAAAACGCCACACATTAAAGTCGTTTACGTATGCTTTCCGTCAAAATTAATAAAATCACCGCATATTATCACGGTGGTCTTTTGAATGTCTTGCTCAAATTAAAAGAAACCCCGCATAGCGTAAGATGTGATCATATTATTGACGCAGCTAGACTAAATGTACTATTACGTAAAAAACCTCACTATGTTACCGAAGTCTCAAGCTTGGGGATATGTTTCCAGCTCATGTCAATGAGCTAAATCCCTGTCGCAATTAAAATTCTATTGCAAACATGGCTTGGCCTTTCAAAGCATGCAGTTTCTGTTCTCTATGTCCAACAGTCACCTCCCGGTACATATTATCAAACATACAAGCTGTTATGAGTAAATGATCAGCAAAGTACTACCGAAAATCACCATTTGACCAATATACGTATGATAACACATTACTTTGCCAAATTTGTGAAAAAAGGACACAAAAGTCATAAATTAGTTTGACAACATAGTATTGACTTTACCTTTCCCAGCTGTATAAATTAGTGGAACAGTCAGGTAATGTATAAATAGTAATTGATTGCAAATGTAGCTCTACCTTCATCAATTTGACACATTGTTATGAAATTATGAAGAAAAGTAGAGTGCTTTTGGAATTCGTCGGAAAATCGTGGGCCTAAATTAAAATGTACACTATGCTCACAAAATTAGATGAAAAAGCACTAACTCCTGTTTTAAGATCCTTTCATATAGTATGCCAAGACCTGCTTTTTATAAATATGTATTTGTATCCAGGTTTATTTTTGCATGCAACTTTAAATCTGTGTTGAAGACTTCTTTCATTGTCATGATCGAAGGTTGCGCATGGATTTCAAGTCGATCCTTGTCGATGCTGCCTTGATGTGCTGCCATCGAGTGGTAGTTTCCGTACAATTTTTAACAGTTAATGACAGTGGGACAGACCTGATGGTGTGAGACCAGCAAGCATGTATCTGATTCTTTAAGATTTAAAGGCTCAACTTTGTACTATCTGAGTTGAAAAATTTAATTTATATATGACACACACAGGCAGACGGCACCAGGGTGTTTTCTGTAGAATCTAACGTCTGAGAGCACATCGAACGGATATAACTCGTAAATTCAACCACGGAATGCAATGGTCGAATATTGGAGAAGTCGATAAATGGCTTTCATTGAAAACACACATGGATGACAGCTACATTTAAACCGTTTTCTCCACGTTACACATTTCATCCAAAAAATACGAAATTTTTATTGAACTCTTTCATTAAACTACCTTGCAGGCCGGCATTTAGCCTAAGTATCCACGCGGACTCAATTTTCGACTTGTTCTTTAACCTCTCGTGGGCTCTTCCAAATCGATGGCACATGCATTTTGTGTAACGGGCCAAAATGGGAACCGATTTAAACTGGCATTGTAACCTGACGAAACAAGTGATGTAATCATCGAATGAAGATTGCCATTTCTGCCGAACTTAAATGACGCAAATCTTACTGCCTGCGAAAGACAGATGAATGGACTCAGCGGATGTAAGCAATAAATATGACACTCAAGCGCTACATGATCAGAACGACAGATGTCAAGTTTCCCGTTACAAGAATGCACACAGCGACGCAAGTAAAATTCTCAAGTGCTATTGGAATTGATTAAGTTCACGAGCACACCAAAGTAAAATTAATACCATTGGTGTCGAATTGAAATTGACTATGTGGCCTTAACGACTCAAGTATTAACAATCCGCTAAAAAAAAGAAGAAAAAAAAGCCCTAGAGCAGTCGGATAAAATCAATTTTATCTTCGTCGTCTGCTATCTTGTCATTTGTTTTCATAATTCATCTGTAACCTGAAATTAGGTGTCCCGGGAAATTGTGATACCACCAAATAAAATTCTCCGTGAGTTATGACACACACAGAGAACAGATTAACTTTAAGCAGCTGCGTAACCTTGAAAATAGGGTCATCCATCTGCAGTGCCAAGCTAACCCAAAATCATACTAATATTTATAATTTTACCATGTTTGATCTTGGAACTTTCACTACATCGGTGTCTTTTTTTCACAGTCACATATTGCTTTTAACTGGTCCTCTGTCCTTTAAAATGGTATCAAGAACAAACAATTGTTAACTTACTCAGACATTTCATTTTACCAAGTTTGATGAAGTTTTGTTATATCATTCTTCATTTATCACACAAAGAAAAGAATTTCCTTCAAAACACCCTGTGACTTCCGGAATTAAATCAAGGTCAGTCGCCTGCAATCCAAAACGACATTTTAATTAGAAAATAACACGATAAAGTTTAACAAAGTTTCAACGAATGCCTGATCCACAAATCGTCTAAATCGGCTGATGAACTTGATAAGAATAGAAATTCAGCGACTTGCAATATCAGCCAGTGTCTAATATGGATGCAAAATCGAATCACGTATGGCCACCTTCTGTGAAATCCTGCTCTAGGTATGGTACAGACACTGATTTCAAACGCAGCCTCTGAACCTAGTACAGTAGAACCTTCTAATGAGCCCACCTCTGCTAAGGGACTACCAGTGCTAAAGGACCAGTCTCAACATCCCCATTAACATATTTTAGTTTAATTTTACCTACTTTCAAGGGACCACCTGTCAGAAAGGACCTGTTTTTCACAGGTCCTCTGGGTGGTCCCTCAAGACAGGCCCCACTGTATTGTGATTTCAGACAAGTCATCTGTAATCTGAAGCAAAGACACAAATAGTGCATCATCTTACTTTCATTAACTTTGGTCAAACGAGTTACGGTACGAATTGTGATTTCCTTGAAATAGCCATGCGATCACGACAATGAAGTAAAGGTAGGTCACCCATCTGTAATGCCAAAAGGAGGCTTCTGACCTTCAAAAATTAGGTCAATGCAATCTTAGAAACATTATAGGATCATTTTTTATCAACTTTTGTCCAATAAGTCTAGACTTATGGCACAGACACTAATATACGTTGGGGCAGGAGGAGGAGGAGGAGGAGGAGGAGGAGGAGGAGGAGGAGGAGGAGGAGAAGAAGAAGAAGAAGAAGAAGAAGAAGAAGAAGAAGAAGAAGAAGAAGAAGAAGGAGGAGGAGGAGGAGGAGGAGGAGGAGAAGAAGAATAAGAAGAAGAAGAAGAAGAAGAAGAAGAAGAAGAAGAAGAAGAAGAAGAAGAAGAAGAAGAAGAAGAAGAAGAAGAAGAAGAAGAAGAAGAAGAACAGAAGTTACATTTCTCTACATCGTTTCTCTCCGGGTGGTAAATAAATTACCGGGATCTGTGGGGGCTGACTTGAAGTGAATAGGACAATCTTAGAAAGATGACAGCTTGAGATACGGGAGTCTTTGAGAGTGACTAATGCTGAAAGCAGGGGGTCTTATGGGGCGGCGCCAATATGAACAGCAATTTATACACGATGTGAGAACTTTCCCGGACCGACGGCTCCATGTTGATAAATGTCTACATGCAAGATTTGCGTCTTGTGTGACACGTCAATGCACCGTGAAGGCTCTCAGAAAATTCCATTAACAAAGGGCCTGCACTCTCAGTCCTGCACATAGAACAGAAAAGGCCACCTGCAACTTTCACGAGGAACTGTAGGGAACTGCAGTTTTACTTTTCATACAAAGTCGATTTAAGAGTTCCAGTCTTCAACCTGTTATTAAAGTATATTTCGTCACGTTAAAACCTTAAAGCTACGCAACATCTAAAATTTAATTTAGTAACAACCTGTCTAGGGATGTCAGAAAATATTTTGTCATGTCACGGTGTTGTAAACTTTCTCTGGTAGGCCATGTATATCTTAACTCCAGAAGGTCATTCTAAAGAGACGACACGAACATGTAGTCTCCTTGGCTATTCTCTCCTGTAGCCATCAGGATGGACAACATATTACAATACATGGTCTTGTAGCTGATCGCCAAGACCAATAATATTTTGTTATGGGTGACCTTAAACGTGTTATGTATCAATTAAGAACAACAAATGCTATATAAAATAAAATAAGAGACTCTTTGTGTACTTAAGCAGCAGTGCCAAATTATTTTCTGGTGCCACTACCGGTAATGTGACGCATTTCAAACAATAAATTGCGTTAATGTCATTGGTATGTTAATTTAGCATCGTCTTTTATATTATACAAACAG
Organism: Hermodice carunculata; assembly: GCA_964020975.1. Taxonomy (NCBI): domain Eukaryota; kingdom Metazoa; phylum Annelida; class Polychaeta; order Eunicida; family Amphinomidae; genus Hermodice; species Hermodice carunculata. Next base: position 56,369,446 of record OZ026612.1, read on the forward strand.
GGGCAAGAGTGCCGCATCTTCCACGTAGTTCTGAATGATTATATATATATATATATATATATATATATATATATATATATATATATATATATATATATATATATATATATATATATATATATGTATATATATATGTGTGTATATATATATATATATATATATATATATATATATATATATATATACATATATATATATATCTGTGTCTGTGTGTGTGTGTTAGACAGATGCTAATCCATATACCCTAAAGTACAATATGAATCAGATGTATGAGAAAAGGTACACATAGACGCCAATCGGTGTGCGGTGCGTGGGTGAATAATGACGTATGGAGCACGTCAATGCATAAAATGTCATTTTGTATCACGTCTGGTAAATTTGTCTTTGTTTTGGCAAAATTGTATGTCATATTGATATAAAATGTTGATGATCGATTTGTAGAAATTCTTCTGGTTGTGGAAACATTTAAATTGTTGTAGCCTGTTCAACCAACAGAACATGGCCCACAACGTGGACACTGTCCAACAGACTTGAACTACATAATAAACGCAGAAAATATTCAAGTAAATGACCATTTACAACTTTCTCAATGGTCTTGAAAATAGTCATACATTAGTTTATTCGACAGCCAATGACTAAGTAAAGACGTAGGAACTACAAGCGAACTACATATAATCGATCCACTTTTTCCAGAGCGACGGATGTGACGTCAGGTCCTTTGACCGCGTTACACTGTCCTTGCCATACAGATATTCGCTTGCCGGTGACACCTTGGAACGGATTTTGGCTATCTAAAATATATTTTCACTTCCTTCATTATACCGAATTGTGCCTTATCACATTAAAGATACAACTTTCTTTCATTTCTTGTTGGCATCCAAGAGTCCGATAAATATAAACCTGTGTAAAATTTGCTGGTTAGAGAACAGTTTTCACGACATTTTCTCTAATTCTGCATCCTTTTTCGAATGTTTGTGTGACTAAAAACGAGTAAAAAATAAGCAGAATACTGTTCTTTGGAAACAAATTCTAACCTTGTCTGTACGTAATAGCCAGGCATTCTTATGAACGCAGTGACTGTGTTTCTGTCACAAGTCGATTGGTTTGGTGCATATACGCCAAAAGGGAATTAATATATATCCATTATCCATGCGAGGAATTCATGAAGGACCTCTTCGAACGACAGCATCTCAAACATTGGCCAATTTATGTTAGAAGTGAGGATTAAAGTTGCGTTTTAGTTTCATTTTAAGTTTGTTCTTTTAATTAATCGAAGGATTGACTCAGCGGGAAAGCAATCGGAAAATGTTTCATGACAAGCCTCAAAGTCGTTACCGGTTTTCGGAGACAACTCCCTTCCCCCTCTGCACATATTGTAAGATCCTCTCAGGACTTCAATGTGTGGGTTTAGTAATTATCATGCCAATAAAGAAACATATAATGGTCCATAAAATTATGTGGCTAATAATTGAGGGCGGATAATGAACCATTTTCTGTTGTCACAATTAGGTACCTATGGACACATCATAGTAAAGCAGGATGCTGTCTGGTGGATCGGAAATAGTCCTTATCTGGTTTTGCGCCCCCATTTCAAAATGTTTGGTTGTTGTAAGTGATCCAGCAACAGATACATAGATTACATAACATAAATGATATCCTAAAAGTCCAGACCTCTTTGACTGGAGTTTTTATTCTCATGGACGTGCATGTGGTGATGCTATTGGAAGTCAAATTGTCTCTGAAGGAAGTCTGCACGAAGAAGTATTGAGGACCAGAAGCCTTTTGACAAGAACGATTAGCGTAATGACCTGGAAAGTAGTATTTCGTTCTGGTATTAAAGGTGGGTTTAACATAAGACCCTGATATCAGTTTCTAGGAAAACCCTTTGGATACCACTTCAGTAACTTCAGGACCATTTTCATGGTTTTGTTTAAGTGTTTAAAGGGCAATCACAGATGTTCTAAATCCTTGTTAACATGTGGTGTCGCAGGTTCCTAACTCAACAAATGCATAGTAAAATTGTGAAAACAGCTGAAAGTCAACATTCAAAACTCCAAAATCAGGTGTTCAGGACTTGAACACCAATTTTTAACCCGTATTGAACACATCCAACAGCTTTAAGAAAACTACTGTACAGTTGTAGTTTAGCACGCTAATATTTCATCCATGGAACGCTGGCGTTCTAATGTTTAACACATCTTCAGCACTTGAATACATGTTCAACACATTTAGACGTGTCCACATGTTGGTTAATTTGGAACATTACTGTTCAACCTTAGAACAGCAGTGTTCAAATTTTAACACAGCACCGAGTGACCTGTCACTATGCCAATAATAATGATTTTCGTTTTAAACTCTAATCGAAGCAAGGACACGCACCCTGTTTGGAATAAGGGAAACTCTGTTAAAATGGTGAATCGTATATTTAGGAAGTTTTCTGACAAACATATTTCTCTAAGGATATTTATAGGTAATGATGATGGTCTGTCGTCACAGGGGTGAATTACCTCGTATTGTTGACCAGGAAACTATGTAAACATTGACAATCTCACTGATGGTGTAACCGTTGTCGTAGCAATGTAATTACTCGTACATGCAGCCACAGCACCAGGCACGCAAACAGTGGGTTGTTGCTGGGTGGGTGCGTGGGTGGGTGATTTTTAACGTAATTTCTGTCAACACAAAAATATGAAGTTCATGCTCATTATGCAGGTATTGTATATGTAAATTAGATGAATGCAAATTTTTATTTCAAGAGCTGCCGTGACAAACACTGTGCCCGAAAAACATGGGAAGAGAAGTATTCTTCTATTTTCTTTGCTTCACTCTCTCGGTTTTTTTTTGTTTCTTTGTTTCTTTTTATTTGTTTATTTTTTAACTCACATATATCGTACTGTTCCCTGGTAGAAAACTCGATGTCTTTCATCTCCGATTAAGCATCTCTTGCAAGTATATTAAAGAATTATAAGATGCTCTTTTAACATGACTGCTGATCATTCAGTTGCTCTGAACTATCCTGGAATCGATAAAACTAATTCATGGTAATACTTTTATATCACAACTTTAAACAAATGATGTCAAGCTGTCTTTGACAAAGATTAGTTGAAAACGTTCGAAACAGATAGTGCTGCATCGGAACTCCATGTGAATACAAGGCCCTTTAAGACGTCTATTTTGTTAAAATAAACTAGTTCATTCATGTCCATACTTTTCATAAATTACATACCCCGGACCAACATCCTGTGTATATTGTGTTTTATTGCTTCTCACAAGATACCGTGCATCTTTGAAAAATTAGCCTCAATCTGGTCTAGTTGCCACAGCCAGATATCACCTCATCAAAAGGATGTGGCTGCTGTCATTGTTCTTTGTGCAGTTTTTGTTCATAGGGAATGAGACTACACATTAGGTCAAGAGAAATCCTTTATGTTCTGATGACTAATAAATGCAGGGGCAAAAATACAAGACTAGTAGAAACTGGTCTGTTCTTTCCTACCTAAGATAAAATTTTATCTTTTTGCATATGAACAGCATTGCATGTTTGAAAAAAGTGGAGGAGAACTCGTAGTACATAATAATCTAGCAGGATTTGGATTCTCCACAAAGCCACCTTGTTAAACCGAAGAAAGCAAGCACACAAAAAAAAAAAAAAATAAAAATACAGAACTAAACATACCTTCAACGCAAAGCGTTAACTGAAGGGTCCGGCAGGAAAAAAAGCTGGCATTTGCTTAAATTAGGTGATGGTGACACCAAAATCGTACCACTCCATCTTGGCATGCTTGACAAGTATACTGCCAAATTTAAGCCAAAAATATTGGAGCAATCTGGAGATATTGCGGTAATGAGCCCTAAAGCACATGTAATTAGGCCGCTATATGCTCAAATTAGGTCAATGTGACACCAAAATCTAATCAGTTCATCTAACAGGTAAGGTAAACATATTGCCAAATTTGAGCAACATACATGGAGGCGTTCTGTATATATCGCGGTAACCAGAATGTGCACACCCGGACGGAAGGACTGACATCCCGAAAAAAAGGATCCCCATAGGGCGGACCCTTAAAATAGATACTTTAACAGAAATTTTTCATTCACAAATGGACGATTTGACAATTATGTTAATGGCAAAGTCAAAGGACCTTTATGATACATTTCATATTAATTAATTACTTTCTGTACTTCAAGTACTTCATATTGCAAAATAGTGTGCTTAAACCTCTCTCTCTCTCTTTCTCTTTCTCTCTCTCTCTCTCTCTCTCTCTCTAACACACACACACACACACACACACACACACACACACACACACACACACACACACTATTACTTCTGGTCAATAATCACAACAGCAAGCCAGCTTCCTTTCAGTAGTTATGTCTATTTTGCCTATCCAATTTCCATTCATCACTGCTGTTGAAACCCTTTCATTGTGGGCTCGGTTGGTATAGAGGATATACGTTTTCCTGTCTCCAAGAAATGTGTCAGCAGTGCTATATTGGTGCTTTGGTGCCGGCCGACGAGGAATACAGTATCAAGTGTCGCCTGTTGTGTCTCTTTTCTTAGGTGCTCGCATTTCACAAAATGTTTTGAATAAAAGTTGGAAAGAGACTCACCAGAAGAATGTGTCTTCAGTCACTACATATTTTTGTTAGCGCGCATTGGGTGTGCCCCGAGCACGCCTAGTTAATCTGCCGTTAGATGGTAATTTTAGAGATATGGCACATAATAAAAGGATATCCTGACCGTGTTAATGTGTCCAGAGCAACGTCAGGCTTGACAGTATTCGATCGGCCTCGCTTTAACAACTTGCAATATCGGATTTAATGGCTACCAGGAACGCAAACTTTAAAATTCCAGAGGATAAGCAGAGTAGTAGGATGATTCCTGTCTGATGATACTACAGCACAGATTATGCTTCGTGCCAGGATAACGTATCAATGGCATACCAGAGGCATCAATAGGATATATAGCTTACACAATAATGCCCAGTTTAAGCTATAATTCTTATCTCGTCTTCTTGAAAATATAACAAACACAAACAGGGTGGTTATCAGCCGAGGCTGTGCTTCCACATAACCCTGTCAGAAAAGTAAAGTAAATAATCAAATAAATAAAGATGATAAATGTAATAACAGATAAAAACAACGTGAAGGAAAATACAATATCTCTTGTGCCTTATAATCATGTATACAGATCAACTAATGATAACAATCACACCCACTTTTAAAATAATCAGTATTATGGTTATGGGAGGTTGTTCTACACGGTAAATAACTTTGTACAAATATGATCGTTTTAAGTGTATTTCCAAAACATTAGGTTTATTTGGTCACACTGTTGGGAGCTAAACCGTATAAAAAACTAGAGGGTGATAGCGGTAACGCCACTTCTCTTCGGTTGTTTCATTCCTTAATCAAATCATCACCACAAGAAATTCATGACAGTGTGTGTCTACCGGTTTGGTACATTAATCGGGTGCCCGGGTAGTACGAAAAAGTCCGGTACCCGGGGAGTATTGTCGGGTACCCGTAAAAAAGGTGAGTGTGTATGTTTTTTTTTTTTGATAAACAAATATATTTATATACATGTGCTAGCGAAAAGGACGCATGCGAGGAAAGTACTGACAAGTCTCAACTACTATTTCCAGGTCAGGCACCCATTGTGCAATAAAGTTTATGTCAAATATAGGCCAATTTTTCCTGCTCAAATTACCCACTGTCCAATAAAGTTTATGCTTTGTCACGATCTTGTATTGGGGTTAGTTGAATTGCTAATGATTGCGCGTATCTCTGTGCATGCATATTGGTTGGATTGCTTGCTGTTATGATTCGGGTACCCGTTGGAGGTATCCGGGTAATAAATTACCCGACAGTCGGGTACCCGGGTAGTAAAAATCAATACAAGTCAATGCCTTCCTACCGGCAGACTAATCATAAAAAGTTTATGGACAGGAAAACGCATTCTCCTAATGACTTCTCAGTGATGGCCATATAACATACACAAGCTATTGTGAGCAGTGTTTACGGTAGGAACGAAGTCATTCTCTGTGGGGTAAACCGCAAAGCACTTGCGTTGAGCGGTTTCCGCCGCTAAAATGATTAGGTTCTAACCGTAAACATATGGGAATGATTGTTTGTATCTTTTCCAAAATAAATTATTGACAAAACATATTTTATTATGTTAACGGAACAACACAGGAAACATTTTAAGTGAAAAAAGGTTCCACGATAGCGCGCATGAAAAAATTAATCAAAAACAAAGTAAGGAGTCACTCGATCCGTCACAAATGTCAGTAATGACTAAAGTCATTGAGATGATTTCTTACCCACAAAAAACCATGCCTGTAAATCATCCTTGTATTTTCGTCTTTGTGCCTATATTGTGCTTTGATATGGCTTATACAAAACAGTTATATATTTGAATTTCTGAGTAGATGTAAGCCTTATTTAGTTTTCTGCTCAATGAGTAATGTCGCGCTCCATCTGCAACTCAGTTCAGACTAAAATATAGTTCTGGAAGTTCTTGTAAGGAATTTGCATGCAAGACTTTGTGTAACTGTACGTGTATCACCAAGGTTTGTAACAGTCTGTATAAAGTGGCCCACGGCGACGCTCATACGTTCCAGCCAGTGTTTTACTGACTTTTAAAGAGACCTCGTTCGGTGCAAACGAGCCCCAAACACTGACACGCCAATTAATGAAGTAGTTTTATCCTTTACTAAACAGCAATTGGTAATGAATTCGGTGATAGTTTTGCGTCCTCAGGGTTTAGGCCTTGCATCTGACAAGTTGCAGTATGATAGCGCTATTTTCTTTTACTAATGACACACAGACGGAGATATATAAGAACTTCACATTTTATGCATGTTGGGGACATATTAATCAATTCTATTAGTCGCACTGGAAGTACCTCAAAGGCCAGGTTGGGTATAGATACCATCACTGCTCTATTTTCTAAGGTTAACTTATGCTAATTAGTGAGCGACATTGGAAAATGCGCTTTTTTTGGATCACGACTACACGGCGGATGTGACACTGTTGCCCCTGTTTGTATAATAGTCATTTGCCCTGTTGGGAAATCTTAAGGGTCGTGGCCTATCTTGCAAACAATTGCAACGCATTGTTCATACGGAGTGAAGTACTCATATGCATCGTTACTTTAACTATGCATCAGTAATATGAGAGTTCAACAGGGAAATAAATAATGAATACAAAATACAATATTCTTGTCCCTATATTGAAACAAACGTCACCAGTATGTGAAATGTAAATGCTTGAACGCAATATTGTCACTAAGTTTGAACGCATGCCAAATGCATGTCAATATGCATAGGATTGAGACGAACCTCTGCTACCCTACCTCTATTTCCTTTTAAATTCATATAACGGTTTATAAGCAATTTACAGAAGACTTTAAGGGATTTGCACACCCGAGAATATGTTGGTAAAGGGACCTGCAATGGGTATTAGCAACCCGCAGAAATCAATTCAATAAATTACATTCCCTTGGCATTCCACAGAAACACATGAAAGGGTGGGCCTTGCCCCTTTGGGGTTCGCACCAGCTCCAAGGAGCTTCCCGGTGTGATCTTAATCGATTTTATCTATTAATTACGCTATTTTGGGCTGCTTAAAGCTTCAGAAAAGCTCGCTGGGTTAAAAGACTGTAGAGATTGACTTTATGAGATCGAAGACAAAACGACTGCTTCCAAAATATTCCAAGCTACATCCAATGCCAGTATGATGACCTCGGTGCCAGGAACAAACCAATGACGTGAAAGTTTCGTGCGATAAGATGAACTTTGGGAGAGACAGATCCCAGTTTGAGAGCAATCTTTACGTATATTTTGACTTGGATGTAATCGGAATGGCAACAAACCCCCTGTTAATAGTTGAGGTAGCTTTCGGAAGCACTGTAGTCCTGTAAATTATGTCGTGAGAGTGAAAACGGAAGAATCTCATTTTCGTAAGGACTCTGCAGAATTTATTTATTTTGTATCTGGAGCATGTCAATGTGAAATGGACATGCAAAACCCGAAAAGAGGACCGCAACTGAGCCATGAGCCGTCGTCCCTGCATGACGATCAAAAACAACAAATCAATTAGCGCGATTACAAAAAAGCAAATTCCCTGCGGTGGTGTAGTGATGTTTGGAATTAGCTACCCCTGGTTGCACTGACTTACGAGCAATTACATAGGCTCTGTTGAAGTAAGCCCTGGAGTAGTCTGTTTTCATCAATTTAGCTCATAGTGAAACTGTATATAATAAAAGATATTTTACTAAAACCTATTATTGAATTTTTTATCGTTAAGACTTCACCCAGCATTTCGTGAGTTGGTGGTGCATTTTTTCATCAGCCTTGTGAACTTATTGAATAAAAACTAATCAAAACACATACGACGCTTTTACCATTCCTATGATCCTGAAGTCCCGGACAAGTGGATATCTAGGTGGGACAAATGACTTTTGAACATCACTTGTCCAGTGGACAACTAAATTTTCGATTATTAATACTTATTTATAATAGCCCAAATTGCCTGGAATACTGACTGAGCCAGTCGGAAAGGCGAACAAGCTAGCTGGTGCAGCATGGGGCTGGGCTGCTGAAGGTGTAGCGTGGGGACGTGCTGAAGGTGTCAACAAACATTGGCAAGTTGTGGTTCTTTTCAAATAAATTTATTTGTCGCTTCTAAAACTATTTCCAGAAATGTCTGCACATGGGACAGACAATTATTCAGTACTGATTGAGACAAGAAACCCCCTCCCCGTGATTTTTGTAATGCATGTTCTACGTTACAGGGACAAGTGAAAATTCAGATTCACTTGTCCTATGGACATGTGATTCTGGAAAACAATATAGAAGCCTGTGTTACGGTACCTATCATATGTTGCCCTTCCTCGGTGAATCAAGGCAAGGGAAAATAAAAATTACAGGAGTGTTCAAGGTCTGCCTGCACTTACACTTACACAACCTCATTGCTTGAAACACTTGGTAAATAGATGTACTTGGAGTCAACAAGCTAAACATGCTGGTTTTGATGTCATACTGAGTTGCTGCACTCAAGCCAAATTAATCCCTTTCTGATCACAGTACGAATAAGTCCAAAGTTTGTCTTGGCACGGGTAGGGTGCATTCTGGTAAATGGTCTTACATACAAATCTCAGCAAAATTAATTTTAGCAACCGGAAATTTTGGCAAAAAGTTCAGGCAACGACTTTTACATCCTGGCGCTTTTGGGCAATTTGAACAGGAAAGAGTTGATTTGTTATACAAAAATATGAAATAAAGATATCTTAGCTGCGATTCGGAACTGAAACATCGATGCATATTTAAGGCAGCAGAAAGAAAATTAGTTTGCATGCAAACTTTGTCAAAACTCAAAATCAGGTTTTAACATTTTCTGGAAGTCTGGTATTTGACGTTTGAGTACATCAAAACTCAGATTAGAAAAGTGAAGTTTTACATGAAAAAAAAAAACGGAGTTCAAAATTGAATTGTGTTAGTATCCACAATGATGTGCCATATGTTTATTTGAATATAGAAATAAACCTGATAAAGTTTTTTTTTTAGTGTTCAGTTATTATTTCACGGAATGTGGCAACCAGCAATTACTGCGGTTGTAGGCAACATGTCTGATCACTTTGGTGAAACAGAGTGCAACCTGCTGATATGCAGAGCAAGGAACCTTATGCCTGCAACAAGACAGCTGTCTTTTTTCATGTCAGCGCCCTTGGACATCAGACATTTCGTAACAGAGGCATTCCTGCTATTGTGTTGGTTATTTTGAACACAGGTACTGACACCAAGTTGTTTTGTTAATCATGTACCCAAAGTTTGACTTCATTGGGGCGTGAAAAAATGGGAATGTTAACCAGGCGTTTGATTTTGACAGCATCAACACTGGGGCTGATCTTGCACACTGCACCAACGAAACTTGCCCATGCGGTTGGTGCTGTTAGGATGCCAGCACTGGTGAACTTGATCCAAGTTCTTGATTGGCGTCACTTTTTTCAGCGGCTCCTTTCATGCACAAAAGAACCCTTGCTAACTCGTTAGTGGGATCGTTCCTTTATGGAATGGCGCTTGACTCATAACCAGGAACGGCGCTTGACTCATAACCAGCAACCAATTTACTGTATCTATCGTACTAAAACTGGAACCTGCCTCAGTCAAGTTCATCCTTATTATAACGAAACCAAACAGAAAGCCCGAGAGTGTGTTTGCGTTTGATGAACATGGGTTTAAAAACTTCATTTTGTTACTGCACGAAATCAAACAGACTCGATGAAAACTTAACATATGCAAGGCAACATGTTAATTGCAGACGTAGTCAAATCTGGGCGTGTGTGGGTGTGTGTTGGGGTGGGAGTGGGGGTGGAGTGGGCGTTGAGCGGTGACGTGTCCTTGGGAATTGGCACTCACTTCTTTCATTTCGAGTTTCTCTGAACTGATTAGTTTTTAAACGATGACATGTTTAAAAAAGGCTGCACAAAAACTAATCATCTTACATTCAACGGATATCGAATGATAACCATTTATCTTAGGAACGGGTCTCTTTATTTGCTTTCATTATTCTTCCCTTCTGGAGCTCATTAGATGAAGAAAGTGTACAACATTGATAAACTAATTACCGTAAATTCTCTATTAGAGGACACTTCTCTAAGAGAAGACACATCCCCACTTCCGGACATCTACGAGGTTTTAATCCCCGACATTTTGTTCAGCAGAAAAACCCTAACAGAATACGCACCCCTACTTCAGGCCCCCAAGTTAGAGCAATCAAAATGGAAAGTTCCCGCTTGACTTTCTTATGTACGACTCCGCCAGTTTTCACGTCATTTTATCAATATTACAGAAGCATGCCATTATCTTTTTTCGGTTTGTGGTATGTTTAATCAATAAAAGTATGTATGTTAAAAATTAAACTTCTTAAAAGTATGCATGCTACAAATGCAACCTTTCAATTATTACCTGACTTTACGATGTTATGTCTGCTCGGTTTGTCTCCTCATGAAGCTACCAAACATAACAGCTCATCAGGTCACGCGGGGAAAACTCTATATTAGAAGATGCACCCTGACTTCATCATCTTCACTGTGGGAACAAAAATAATAATAAAATGTATTCTAATGCAAGGCGCGGCTTCAATCAGAGCATTTACGGTGACATTCTATAATTAAACCCACCATCTGGTTTTACACGACGGAACAACGGAAGAATTGTCGGGAATAGGTTAAAATATGCTTAAACACCATTTAATTATGTTTTCCTGCTTTGAATCAGTGGCACTCAGTAAATGCAAAAGAGACATGTAGTTGGCAAGTCCCGGCTCACCTTGTGTCAAAGACATCTTAATAAGTGAAACATGTAAGAGATGAGCACCTTTCATTAACGGAGAAGAATTCCTTGGTAAAGTTCATTAGATCAACACTAAGGAAGTGCTGTATACAGAAGAGGAAAACAAATATTTGCACGTGTCAATAGAAAGAGAAGGGCACAGGCTCGGCTGTCCTGTATCTCGTATTGGCAAGTAACTATTGTATACTTTAATATGAACAACTTTTGACACACAATGAACGCTCCATCAACTATCATGTCGACTAGACGTGAAGGGGTTACGAAACATGTTGGTCTAATGTGAATATTGGGGACTGTTTCACACATTTCAAACAGATAAGGGCATGCGTTGAGATGCAGCTGACAATTGCATATTGATTGGACGCACTGAGTAACACTAGAAAAGATTTGCTTCACAGCGAATCTGTCTGGGTGCCTTCAAATGAGACCAGTTTGAAATGTTACACTTTGCCATTGTTCAATATAATCTAAATTTCGTGTATTAGGCTAATTTTCATAAAGTACTATGCTACGCCCTTGGTTCTTGGTTCATTGGATGTGGCCATGTCACAAACTTATACAATGAAGTTTGAATGACTCTACTACTATGTATACTAGTTTTGAAGCTATTCAACATTTTAAATTTGTGTATTTGCTTAATTTGCATAAATGAAAAGCCTACAACTTTGGTATATAGTTTAATGGATGGGGTTTTGACGCAAACCCATAAATTGTTTTGAAGCTATTCAATATTTACTTTTTGCATATTTACCTAATTTGCATAAATTGAAATCTTACAACTTTGGTTCATGGTTCATTGGATGCGGTTTTGCCACAAACCAAAACATTGACCCTCAAATTCCATGTCTATGTATAATAGTTTTGGGGATGTTCAACTTTTCAAAGCCCCTGATTAGCATACTATGAAATTCTACTTAACTTATACTGTCCATTATATTGGCAGGTGTCACAACCTTATATATATGCACATTGAAATTTTGAGTATCTGCAATATTTTGGAGGATATGGAGCTTTTAAAATGTTAATTTCCCCTAAATATGCATACTTTTAAACATCATGACTATTCCAAATGAGTTGCACAATTTCACTGGTTAGGTCAGTCACCATAGCAAGTTTGGTGGTTTTCGGAAATATGGTGCTTGAGAAAATCTCCAGACCAACTTGGTTGTGAAGAAGAAAGAAAGAAAGAAAAGAAGGAAGGGAGGAAAGAAAGAATGAATATTCCAGTGTTTACTAATACAGTGAAACCTCTCTAAAGTGGGCACCCTTGGGACCAGAGAAAAGTCACTCATGGAACCAGAGAAAAGTGCCTACTCTTGAGAGGGTCAGCCCTTCTGGGCAGTATGGATGAGTATGTGTGCATGTATATGTACATTATTCATACATGCACATATATATGTACAGTGTTTACATATTGTAATTCAAGGGGATGTGTATACATGCAATGTCTTTCTTCCTTTATTACAAAATAAACCAATTTTAACAAAAGCTGTCAAGAAAGTACATAAACATGTACCTGTGAACCAAAACAAAACTATACTGTCTCAGTATTGGCTATGAAGAACAGGCTTCATCTTACTGGTTACAAGAAAGCAAAGACATGAAAGTGTCCACTGAAATGACACAAATTCTACCCTCCTTGGTCTGGCCGACTCAGCTCTGTATTTAGTCTATTTTTAACAGAGGGTACACTCAGACTTGTTTTGCCTAGAGGTCTGGAGCCTGTGTTCCCTTGGGATTGATAAGTTCAGCAGACTTATATTGCCTTAGGCAAAAACAGGCCAGCTCGGACACCAGTTTAAGTCATGGTGCATTGACAGCTTTCTAGCCATGCATGCTAGGTGTATGCTTTGGAAGGTTTGGGTCTTGTGGCAAATGGGGGGGGGGGGGGGACTCCCAGCATCTGTGTAATGAGCCTCTCAATAAAGAGTACCTCTTTCTTTTCATGTAGGAACAGATTGACTCCATGCTGCCATATGTACTAAGCAGGCTATAGTTTCCACTAGTGCAGAACAGACCTGTCTGTGAGAGAGGTTCAAGCTAATTAATTATGAATGTAAAATGGTTGCTTGGCACCATGGAGGTCAAGCAATAGGTCATATGGCAAGCAGCTCAAGGCCTGTATGTGGATTAGGGAGAAATTTGGTGACTTTAGCATACATTAAAATTACCCAAGTTGTGTTTGTATGCTAATTGGATTTGCCAGTTGTCTCAAAACTAAATGTGTAAGTTAGATCTTTCTATCCATCTCCAATAGTGTAGAAGATATGGAGCTTTCAAAATTTTAATTGCCGCTCATTTGCATAATTTTTAATCATCATGACTATTCCAAGTCAGGTGCATAATTACACTGGTTGGTCATTTACCATGGCAAGTTTGGTGGTTTTAGGAAGAGTAGGGTCTGAGATTAACTTTGGAGAAATCTGGTTGTTAAGAAGAAAGAAAAAGAGAAAGAAAGAATTCTTGGAAAAACAAACCCAGACATAATAAGTGGATTGGTGCTTACAACGGTGTCCCTGGGATTCAGGGACACCCTTGCACAAAAAGAGATCTTTTCTAAGTTCTACCCAGAACGATATACTCTGAAGTCATTAAATCCATTGTCGCCTTTACTTTTAGAGTCAGGTACGGTGATAACTTAGCATCAAGGATGGAGTGAGCAGATATCATGGAATATTAGCATAGATGATGGGATGAGGAGTTAGGATGGTTCAAAGATGGGATGAGCAAGTAGGATGGAATTTTTGCATCAGGATTGGGTAAGCAACAACAGCATCGATATAAACAGCAACGGCAGCAACACCAGTGACAACAACAAAAGGAACTAAACTTTGTACCAGCCATTAGATTGCAATTTCTTCTGATACAAAGAGGGTGTGCCCTACACGAGGCCCATTGTGGATCCATCATATTGGCATTTAAACACTTTTCAGGACCATCAACACGCAACTCGTTGGCAAAAATAAATGTAGTGAGGATCGTGTAAAACATGGACGACCATACCATCCAGTTTATTTGGTGCATAAGACCCATACTTGTAACAAAGCTGGCTCAATAGTGTCTACCACTTTATGCTTAGATTATTCCAAATTTACATATTACATAAACATTCATCATACGTTTTCCATAAAGGAATATTCCGTCCGTGGGGCTAATGAACTGTCATGGTTTTGTCACAACTTACAAAATAAAATCTGTCGGCATACCCTTTACATATTAGATTCATCAGAGTTGTTTACTAAGTACTACGTTCTTCAAAGTACAAGGGTTCTAAATGTGTGGCAATAGCATGCATGTGACATTGTTTGTGGCGCCTCATTGTCGCCGGTGGAGACATTTGTGTACTACATATTAGTCTAATATATGATCCATCACACTTGGATACAAAGGCCGAAGTTGAAGACCTCCATGCTAACGCGAATATTTAGGATTAGCTTTTCAACAGCCTGCATCGAACTTCCGGGTCTTATCGATAGGTAATCTGAGCAAATTGACACAAAAATATGCAAATCGGCGATTTTATCACTTTCAAATTTTGGCATTTGTGGGACCTAGGCCCACAGTGCTCGTCAACCGCTTGTCTATATTCATAATTACTGGATATTTGTACTGCGATGGAATTGCTGGATGACTGACGCACTGGCTTACTTTGCAATAGATATACACTACAATTTGACACTTTCGTTTGGAAAATAGTACTGAAAATTTGATTAAGATCTCAGGTATTACTCACATTTGTGAACACGTGTATTCGCGTCTGCGCAATATCTGGCTAAGATGCTTAATTTTGACAGCCCGCTTAATATAATCGCGAGTAAAAGGCCAAAGTGGCATATTTCTTGTCAAGCCTCAAAGAAACGTTCATGGGTACAAGGTAAATCATTTTCTTCGTCACCGTGTTGGTCCAATAGCAGCATAAAGCATTGTATTAAGTATCTCTATTCACACACAAACTTTTATTCTGCACTTTTGTATAGCTAATAAGCTTTGTACAAAGTCGCACAGATTACACGCCCAATTTAAACTCCGCCAGCCAGCATGCGTTAGCTTGAGATTGACATTGTGGGAACATAGGCCAACAGATTACACGCCCAATTTAAACTCCGCCAGCCAGCATGCGTTAGCTTGAGATTGACATTGTGGGAACATAGGCCTATCTATCGTTACTTAAGCCTCTCTCGATGAAGGGGGGGGGGGCATACTGTTTGCACGGGATATTTCTACAATGGGCGGTCCCATGAATAATCTACATGTTTACTAAAAAAGTCCCTTACCCCCAAGGAGTCGAAATTTTTCTTCATTTTTTAACTATTCTATTTTCGCAATTTTTATTTTTGGCCATATCTCGGTCACTATTTGCAGCTCCCAAAAAAATTTCACCCAAAAAAAATTCTAAAAATACTTATCCCAGTGACTTAGTGTTTGGGTCACCGTGACCTGGTAATCGGGTCATTCTGTCACTTTTGGTTTTTCCACCGTCACTCGAAAACTTATAATCGGATCCGGTCAAACAAACTATCTACCGAAAACCTTGATGCCCTCACATTTTGTTTATTGTAACATATGGATCTGAGTCGAAGGTAAAATTCGTGTGGCCATTTTTTTGGAATTTTTTTAAACTTTGGAAATTTTTGAATTTTATACGCGCGGAATCTCAGATATAAAGCCCACTGGGGGTGTCCTTTCACTATGAAGTGTGATTTATACTGGAGCTATGGACCTGGCATTCGGTCAGCGGCCTTTACCTACTTTACTGGGGGGGGGGGGGGCATGTTGGAAAAGTCCATTTTTTGCATCACTCCAAAAGTTACCAACCGATTTGAATGATACTGAGCCCTATGGATAGCTGCCGTCGGGCAAACAAAACTTCATTATGACCTACCCCGTCTAGTTTGAAAGTCAAGGTCATAATGCCATTCGAAAAAAACCTTCGTTTTTGCGCAAAAATAAAAATATACGTGCGAAATCTCAGACGGCTGGGGCCTGCAAGTCGTCATTCTAGCGGGATTATACTTTTGTACTGAAGTTTTGCACCTGATACATGATTTGTCACCTTGGCCTATATTTTCAAGCTCACTAACTTTTCCAGTTTTACTATTTTTGTTCAATATTTGGAAGTTCATAACCCTGAGTTCAACAACCGGGACCCAAAATACACTGCGAATGAATATATAACGCATGCTTCAAGCAACAGTCCGCAAACCTTGTTCCTATAAAGGCCAAATCACTCTGGTTCCCAACAAATGTACATCGCTGCACTTCCATTTAAATTATCTCTACAGTAGATCATTGAGTACAGGCCCTATACTTACTTTAAATTGGCCCTTGACTCCCTTAATACGACTCTGTGTATTAATTCCGTATTCACTCTTTACTGCTACCTCAATGCAATAACGCACACATCTATTCAAGTAACGGTAACTAAGTTGCCTCCGCTTGCTGAGTGACTTTCACTGACCGGCATTCCTCCACGCGGCAAAGTAATCTACTTATTCATTAGTTGAAAAAGTGAATAATCGGCGTATTTACGGACCTCCTTCCTCGCAAAGGATCAGAATAGGCGGGTGTCTGATTTTTACGATAACAGTGTCAGAAATAGGACCTTAATCAATAATTTTAGATTTTTTTTGTTGTTTGTTGTTGTTGGTTTTGTTTCTGTTGTTGTGTGTACTTTTCACAGGACCTTTCAGTATGCAAGCACCCCAGTGAGTCTGTTCTTCAGTGTTTTTGGAATAGACTAGCACTAGCCAAGTTATCCAAATCTATTGGACTGACTTTTGCATGTCTTGGGCGTGTGGCGGCGAGAGGGGGTGTGGCCTGCTACTGCTCCTAACACGTTTATGTTCCTGTCCATTATTATGCCTTTTCTCCGTTGCTGGGATAGGCCTACTTCGTAATTACCATAGAGGTGGCTATGAAGTTGGGAACTGTCTGGTTTCACTGCCAGCAGCTACAGGTGGCGTCCCAACGTTTTCATGGATTGGCAGATCACTACCACACGGGGCCACCGGGGGTCACCAGTTCTATACATCTATTTGTGATTGCTTTATTATTGTAAAGCAATATGACAAATTTGACAGTAAAATTCCAAAAATTATCTTAGATATTTTTCAGAGATCAGCAATCGATTGTGATCGGAGATATCTAGTTTCTTTTGTCATTTATTGTATTGCTTTTGTCAGTGGCCATATATATATATATATATATATATATATATAATATATATATATATATATATATATATATATATATATTTATATATATATATATATATATATATATATATATACATATATATATATATACATACAAACTAAAAAAAATGTTGTATGCTAAATTGCGATCATTTAATGATACAATGTGATGGAATATACAAAATAAATACATAATCAGTGTCTTTGCCATATATTATTAAGCTTGACCCATCACAGGTCAAATGCAAACAATAGAAAACTGCATGAGGAATTATCTTTTTAACAGGAGGACTGTGACATTCCTGTTCTCAATTTATCTTACATGCACAGACTGAAGTAGTCCTGTGAGCTATAACAGCAAAATCACCTATGTTTCAGACCATGATCACTGTTGCTAACATGTACATATCCCCTTGCTGATCGTAACAAAATACAGTAAAATCGCAGCACCAAAAATTAAGGTGTAGGGGTCCCCACAAGTGTCCATCGGCAATTTGAAGCAATTGGCTGGGCGGTTTCCGAGATTTTTTAACATTTTGCCCGAAAATCAACAACAATAATTCATTAAAAATCCAAAATTCAAAGGACCGGTTCAAATAGTTCTCAAGTTATCGTGAAGAGTAAAATTCATGTATGTTGCACTGTGACCCCAGAAACGAGTTCAAAGTCGTTCATGTACTGTCTAAGCATGACCTGCATACAGAAACATTAAAATGTGCAGCATCACGGTACTAACTCAAAACAGATCTCAAGTTATGAGGTAAACAGTAAATTTCGTGTCAGTTGTCTTGTGAATTAGCATTAGAATGCCCATTGACTTACATAGTAATCAATAGGAAAGCTGCATTGATCGATAAGTACCCAAACTGAAAAAAAATCCTTAACAAGAGGGCTGTGTGAACAGCCCATGCTCAGCTGATCTTAACAAACATCACACTTGCAGCTCTATGAACTTGGGAAAGGATCAAGGTCGCCCATGTTCTGAGTAAGTCTGACCTTTATACAAGAACACTAACATGTGCAACATCAAGGTTCAAGTAGTTTTCAAGTTATAATGAAGAGTAAAATTCATGTATGTTGCACTGTGACCCCAGAAACGAGGTCAAGATCATTCATGTACTGTCTAAGCATGACCTTCATACAGACACATCAACATGTGCAGCATCATGGTACTAACTCTAAACAGATCTCAATTTATGAAGTAAACAGCAAATTTCGTGTCAGTTGTCCTGTGAATTAGCATTAGAATACCCATTGACTTACATAGTAATCAATAGCAAAGCTGCATTGACCCATAAGTACCCGAATTGAAAATCCTTAAAAATCGGGAATACAAAGCAGTGCCACATAGTAAACAACTTTCTTTGACCCTTCCACAAGAACATATCCATCATATTTCAGCTTGATCTGAGTGACGGTTCTGAGAACAAGTGAAAAGTAGCAATACCATACAAAAAATTTCATTAAAAAAAATAAGAAAAAAAATTGCAGCGCCACCTGGTGAACAATTTGGGAACTATGTGTCCCTGGGAGTGTCTATGTACGATATCGAAGCAATTGAGTGAGCGGTTTCAGAGGAGAAGAGTTTTTAAGGTTTGCCCCAAAAAAAGGACCCCAAAAAAATCATAAAAAATCCAAAAATGAATAATGGGTGACCATTTGAACAAACTTGGTAGAGATCTACCCAAGGCACACACCCACCAAGTTTGAAGTAAATCTGCTCAAAATTATTTAAGTTATAACCATTACAAGAAATCTCCATGTTAAACTTTCCTATTAAAACTTAAGTATAGATTTTGCCCCCAAAAAAGAACAAAACAAAAAAAATCATAAAAAAATCCAAAAATTCATTGGAACATGACCATTGGCACAAACCTGGTAGACACCCACCCACGGTACATCCCCACCAAGTTTGAAGTAAATCTTGAGGCGGGTTTTGGAGAAGAAGTACAAAATGTAAATGAGCATTAGAATGCCAATTGACTCACATGGTAATCAATAGGAAAGGTGCATTTACCTAAAAGTAGCCGAATTGAAAAAATCGTTAAACATCAGAAATCAGCAGCATTCCAACATAGTGAACAACTTTGTTTGACCCTTCCACAAAGAACATATCCACCACGTTTAAGCTTAATCTGAGTAACGATCTGGCGAAGAAGTAGAGAATAGCTATAACACACACACACACACACACACACACACACACACACACACACACACACACACACACACAAATCATAAAGAATTAGAAAAAAATTGCAGGGCCACCTGGTGAACAAATTAAAAACAAAAAGTCCCTAGGTGTCTTCCTGTGTGATATCAAAGCAATTGGGTGAGTGGTTTCGGAGAAGAAGATTTTTTGAAATTTGTCAAAAAAAACAAACAAAAAAATCATTAAAAATAAAAAAAATCATTGGAGCATGACCATTTGAACAGCCTGGTAGAAACCAACCCAAGGTACATTGCCACCAAGTTTGAAGTTAATCTGGATGATGGTTGTGGAGAAGAAGTCGAAAATGTGAATTAGCATTGGAATGCCCATTGACTTCCATAGTAATCAATACAAAAGCTGCATTCACCGATAAATACTTGTATTCACCGATAAATACTTAGACCCTTCCACAAGGAACATATCCACCCTGTTTCAGCTTAATCTGAGTGACATTTCTGGCGAAGAAGTCGAAAATAGCTCTAACACACAAAAATTCATTAAAAAATAGAAAAACATTGCAGCGCCATCTAGTGAACAAATTAAGGACAAGGAGTCCCTAGGTGTCTTCCTGTGTGATATCAAAGCAATTGGGTTAGCGGTTTCAGAGAAGAAGATTTTTCAAGATTTGTCAAAAAAAAAAAAAAAATCATTAAAAATGAAAATTCACTGGAGCATGACCACCTGAACAAACCTGGTAGAAACCCACCCAAGGTACATTGCCACAAAGTTTTAAGTTAATCTGGATGATGGTTTTGGAGAAGAAGTCGAAAATATGAATTAGCATTAGAATGCTCATTGACTACCATAGTAATCAACAGAAAAGCTGCATTGACCGACAATTACCCGAATTGAAAAAAATCGTTAAAAATCAGGAATCCACAGGATTCCCACATAATGAGCAACTTTGTTTGACCTTTCTACAAGAAACATATCCACCACGTTTCAGCTTAATCTGAGTGACGGTTCTGGAGGAGAAGTCGAAAAAACCTATATCACACAAAAATTCATAAAAAAATTAGAAAAAATTGCAGCACCACCTAGTGAATAAATTAAAAACTAAAAGTCCCCATAAGTGTTCCTGTGTGATATCAAAGCAATTGAGTAAGCGGTTTGAGAGAAGAAGATTTTTTAAGATTTGCCAAAAAAAAAAAAAAATAATAATAATGATTACAAATCCAAAAATCACTGGACCGTGACCATTTGAACAAGCTTGGTAGACACCCACCAAAGGCACAGGCCGACCAAGTTTGAAGTGGATCTGGCTGATGGTTTTTGAGAAGAAGTCGAAAATGTGAATTGTGAACGGACGACGACGGACGGACGACAGACGGACGACGGATGCCTCCCCCTCCGGAAAGCTCAGCTGAATTATCAGCTGAGCTAAAAATCCAAAAGTCACTCGAGCGTCACCATTTGAACAAACTTGGTAGAGACTCATCCAAGGTATATTGCCACCAAGATTGAAGTGAATCGTGCTGACAGTTTCAAAGAAGAAGTCGAAAATGTTAATTAGTATTAGAATGTCCATTGACGTACACAGTAATCGATGGGAAAGGTACATTTACCGGTAGGTACCAGAATTTAAAAAATCGTTTAAAATCAGAAATCCATTGCAGTGCCACATAGTAAGCAGATTTGTTTAACCTGTTTTCCGCCTAGTTGCAGCTTTATCAGAGTGACGGTTCTAAAGAAGAAGTCCAGAATAGCGAAAACACACAAAAAGTAATTTCAAAGAATAATAGAATTGCAGCTCCACTTGACGAACAAAAGAAAGTAAGAATTAAGAGTCCGTACGAGTGTTCCCGTGTGATATCAAGAAGTTGGGAGAACGGTTTTATAGAAGACAATTTTTTTGGATATGCCCCCCCCCAAATAACTATATAAAATAAAAAATAAAAAACTCCAAAAATTTCTGGAGTGTGACCATTGGAACAAAGTTGGTAAAGATTCACTTAAGGTACATTGCAACCAAGTTTGGAGTGAATATGGCTGATGGTTTCAGAGGAGGACTCGAAAATGTGAATTAGCTTTAGAATATCCACAGACTTATAAAGTGATCGATAGGAAAGGTGCATTTTTCGACAAGTATCCGAACTGAAAAAAAAACAATCGTAAAAAAATCAGGAATCCACAGCCGTACAACTTTGTGTTCAAGTTTATTTGACCCTTTCACAAGGTAAATATCCTCCAAGTTGTAGCTTAATCTGACAGTTCTGAAGAAGTCGGAAATGGTGAAAACACGCAAAAAGTCATAAAAATAAAAAAAAGAATTGCAGCACCATCTGGTGAACAAATGAATGAGTATGCGTCCCAAGGCGTGTTCCTGTGTGATATCAAAGCATTAATTAATTTAAGCGGTTTCGGAGAAGAAGTTTTTTTAAGATTCCCCCCCCCCCAATATAATAATAATAATAATAATAATAATAATAATAATAATAATAATAATAATAATAACATTAATACTACTACTTCTACTACTAGTACTACTACTACTAATAATAATAATAACAACAACAACAACAACAATAATAATAATAATAATAATAATAATAATAATAATAATAATAATAATAATAATTCCCTGGAGCATGACCATTTGAACAAACTTGGTAGAGACCAAACCAAGGTATATTGCCACCATGTTTGAAGCGTATCTGCGCAGTGGTTTTGGAGAAGAAGCCCAAAATGTGAATTGTGGACGCTGACGGATGACGCATGGACGGACGACGAATGCCTAACCAGCAAATATATATATATATATATATATATATATACATATATACGCTCAGATGACAGCTGAGCTAAAAAACAAATTGTGTAAACTGGAAGGTAAACTATTGGATTTACGGCAAAAATAATTCCCACATATGTTGGCCATAAATAATTATTGAGGTGACAAAATGACACCCATCTTGACCCATTAGGGTGATATGAAAATTAAAAAGCTGCATGAAGCGATCATCTGGTTAAATAAATAATGTGGCTCTACTTAACACAAGAGAAAAATATCTTAAAATGTGTTTCTTTCACGGCATCTATAAATTTTAAGGCCAAAATCAGACAAAAATACCATGTTCATGATTTCAAATAATAGTGCAAAAGTTGGAACAAACTAAAAAGTAAATAGCTACAATAGTTTTTCAAAACGTGCGTTAATATGCAAAAAACATGCAAATATCCATTTGTAATGAACCTTGAAGTCATAAAAGGTCACATCGTAGATAAGGAAAACGTGTAACTGGTAAGTAAATTGTCTCTTTCATGAAGAAATTTCCTCCAAAATCCATTAAAGGAATTAGAGTTGCGGCCAGAGTCCTATTACTTGGAGAATTTTAGTACTAATCCGTGGGCATTACCCATTAGGGTTATACATAGATTTATTGAAGTTGTCTCAGGAACGTTTCTACCAAAAAGAAAGAAAATAAGAACGAAAAAAATGCAAGCAGACCACATAAAATTCCCCATCAAATCAATGAAAAAAAAAACCAAAACAAAAAATAAGTAACCCGAAACAAGAACAAACCCCAAAAAAATCAAACCAAAAAAAACAAAAACAAATAACAAAACACTAAAAACAAAAACAGAAACAAACAAACAAACAAACACAAAAAGGCACACAAGCCAACAGGTTTATTAACAAATTAGTTAAAGTTGTCACAGTCACGTTTCTACCAAAAAGGGAGGGGGGGGAGGTGAATTCCTTTCAGAATAGGAATCCAAAAGTTTGCCCATGGCTGCGTATTCCGTCAGTTGTGTAAAACCTTATTTTTGTTTTCTTTAGCAACAACAACGACAACAACAACAACGAAAAAAAGCAAAAATAAAAAAAAAAGGAGGAAAAAAACATAAACAAACCACACCCTGCATCTTCTGTAATGCCCTTGAGTGTAATTGCTTCCTTTATTACATTACTGTACAAAATGTTTGACCTTCATTCTTTATCGTGTATATGGAACATTTAAGAATGTATTTCTGTATTTTTATAAATATATAACAAAACTGCTCTTTTGTGAATCTTATTCTTTGTCCCTTTGCATGTTTTGTTGATATTCACGTAAACTGGCTTTAATTAACACCACAAAATTTTGAGCACTTTTATTCAGACCCTCTCCCTTCAGTGAAGACAAGTTGGAATATATTATATGTTAAACTTTTATTAAGACAACGAATTAGAGATTCTCACACAGCCCTGATTTAAAATGAACTTGTTGAAAAGTACGGTACCATTGCATCTGCTTGCAGAAAAAAAAACGAAGAGCACCAAATATGGTCTAATCTAAACGGCGAAATCGGTACAAAAATTAGTGTAAAAACAGGGATAATTTCAAGTGTAGTTTGTACCAATAGTGATACAAATGGTCACTGTGAACCCAACAAAGGTACATGTACAAGCCAAGTTGTGAAACCATCTGTGTTTGCCTGATATAATTTTCCAGTTAATTTTTGCATTTGAAAGGGAATTTTTGCCGAAAGTTACCTTTAATGAGACAAACAATTTTATACTAGGCAACCAACCTTCTGTGTAATATATCATTTTTTCAAATAGAAAGTGACTTTAATGTGTTCTAATATTTCAGACATTACCTTAACATGAAGTTATCATGCAAAAAGCATCGGATTCATGTCTTTGCTTTCATTTCTACCTTTCTGATGTTCAAAATAACCATTCCTTTAGCTAGTGAGACAAACTTCAGTATCATGAAAGCACGGACAACCACATAATTAGAAAAAGGTAAAAATGAAGGTACTTTGAAAAAAAATAATAAACCAAGCGTTCGAAAAACGTCACTTTCAGTATGTCTTCCAGTGGTATTGGACTGCGCATCCTTAATTTCAATTAGCACCTACAAAAAATTGTCTACTGTAAAAACCTCCATCAATGCAGATTCAGTTTGTATTGCATGGTGGACACTTTACACTTTGTTGACAAGTAGTGTCCACCCTAAATTTGAACTACACTGTCCTAACCTACACAAATACATGTGTGTACAGCCTGGCCCAATGGTGAACAGAGGCGTGATCTGGAAAACTCAGCGATTAACTAGATTGAAAATTTGCATTTGATCATGCAAGGATCGTAATGTAATGTCCAACACGACGCACATTGACATGTGTTTCAGTTGTAACATAATAGCCCTGTACATCAAATTGACAGCAAGGCTTTAAAAAATCGTGCCGCACAAAAAAAAAGCAAATGGAAATTCAAAATTGCTGTAAAAATACACGAGCGTTTTCGATAAAAATATGTTTTTTGAAATTCAGCACATAATTTTCTTGGAAAATATTGGAGATAAAATGACCAATCTTGTGCTATAAACATCTCAATGCATGTATCTGCAAAAGCGCAACACAGCTTTGTCACAAAAGTAGGTTTTTCTTTAAAGCTAATACTAAAATAGAAAAATTGTAGTTTTTTAATTGTGAAATTTGTATACTTTTTTCTTTTGATGCAAATTTGAAGAAAAAAAACCTCATCATTTCTAATAAAAAACATAATACATATTTCGCTTGAAGATTTTTTGAGTAAATTAGTGTTCATCTTATTAAAATTGGAAAATATGTTTCAGAGATATATGCATGTGAAACGGTCACATTAGTGCAGATGCCCATGGTCAAAAATTCAGTTCAAAAGATACACAAGATTCATTGACTTCCATGTGAACATCAAAAGTATTTTGGTCATTTGCTCAGCTTGTAATGGGGCTGGAACTTACACATTTGCATATGTTGCAGACAACATGTATGTGCATAAAATATTTCAAAAGTTCAAAACGAAAAAACAAAAACAAAAAACTCAAACTGATTAAACATTACGTTAAGTATTTAACGGGTAAAACAATAGATGGTCAATAGGTATGGTACAGTAATGAAGGTTACAGGCGACAACAGTTTGTGTTGAGTATTCCTTTCATGGTGAATCCTTTGATGGGAATCAGGGTTGATGCATGGAGCAGCTGTCATATCAATTAATGAATAGTGTGTACAGGGATTGGAAAATCCACAAACTGAGATGGGAGGATGATTACGAGGATATCAGATTCTCGTGTCTTTCATGCAGCAATAGGAAAATCAAGACAAGCGCAGATTTAAACAGCATAACAATGGCAAAAACGAAATTACCTCGGCTATCTGTAAAGATTGCTCACTGGTAAATTATACAAAGAGATCCAGATCGAAGAGTTAAAACGACAGATGAAAGAGCTATAAGGCGTGAATAAATTTAAATTGGTGAATAGATTTGATTCAGGCAAACGTGACAAGATTGACACTTGTAAATGCCCCTGAAAAAGGCAATAACAAGCACATACAATGGATAATAAACGTCTGCGGAAACAGTAAGACAGAGATATGCCTCGCCAAGAAAATTGTGTTTGAGAAGGCTGTGACATGAACATGTTATTAATGTAAAATTTCTTTACCGACAAAAATGTGATAGCAATAGTGATGAATACTAAAAGAGGAAAGTTTGAGATTTAGTGCTAAAACTAAGTCTTTCGTGAAGTGAAAAACACCACTTCAATACCCTGTGTGTTTTGTAAAGTGATCACATGTATTGAAAAGAAAAATGTGGACTATGTGTACCAAATCCTTAAGTTCGACGATACAGCTCTCCTTTCTGACTGGCCGATATCTTACATTCACACACGTTGAACAAATTAATAGTTTTCTCCTGGTTTTAGTAAACTAACTTTAATACGTTGGTTGAGGTGATTGGACCTACAAGATAAACGATATACCTGCCAGTACGTGCGTAGCTAAACGCTTTGTTAGATGCACTAATTGAAGATTAATGCTCCTGTGTTCACATTTGAAGCGAAATTATATATTTCGGAGTGTGGGAGTGTGATATCGATCTTGTCAAATTAGTTGAAACCGCCTTTATTGGCTACCTGTTTGAACTCAGAAGAAAGAAATACACCTTTTCCTGTCATTTTTGCAGATGTTGACTTTGCCATGGGCCTTTTCAGTGTTAAACATTACGCCTCTTGAAGAAAAACAGTCATTATACAATAAAACCAAGCTCCTTGCAGAAAAAAAAGCTTATTGGAGCCGCTGGTATACTTTCGTAGCAAGGAGACACTGCATTTTTGTTACGATGTAATATGAAAATCAATCTAGTAAAATGGGATACCTCTAATCCCAAAGTTAGGAATGTATTTTATTGGCATTGAGACTAAAAGTTTAAAGTGTAGTGTGTGCTTCCATATCCAGATCTACTGCCAAATTATTTTACAATGTTTATTACCAGGGTATCACATTTTTTATCATCCCTTGCACGGCAGGACCATGTCTTTTCACTTAATCGCTGCATTTAAGGCTCGACGTTAGGACATACAAATAAGCCACTGGATGAGCTAATATTTGCTATAGGAAGTTATACGTTGTAATATATTTTATATTTACAAAACATATCTACCCACTTTTGGTGGGCATGCTATCATTTAATAGTAATATGTGATGGAATATGCAAAACAACTATGCAAACAGTATCCTAGTCCTTGATCTTTACTGGTACTGACATTTACATATAAATTTCGACATCGAATTCTACATTTGCACACAGTAGTGTTAGTAGATGTTGCTGTGGTTTGCCACTTGAGGGCGGCACTGTTCTTGGCTGGTAATCATGCATATGTTGCTGTGCAGAGTGAAAGCTTCTCTTAAATGCGTAACTTGATAGGCCAACTTCTTATTTTATTTCATCCTACTTTTTTTTCTATACAAGCTGACTTGGTTCTGGAAGGGTGTCCCTCATGATATCTGTTTTAAATGCTTTTAAGTTAAATGTTACCCTGTGCATTGCCTATCAATTAGCAGCCCGAAGTCAATGCAGCATGTGTGTGAAATGACTTTGAGCAAAGCAAGACATGAATTTTGATTTGCAATCATCACTAAATTGAAGATTGTCTTCGCTTTTATCCATGATTGAGCATTTGTTCCATAAAACAATGACGTGACCAATAATGTGAATACGGAAATAATACCCTGACATAGTACTTTTTTCTTTTTGGAAGTGCGCTAAACTTATGTTTTGGTAAAATATGATGATGATGGTGATGATGATATGATGATGAGGATGAAGCAAGAAAAAGAAGAAGAAGAAGGAGAAGAAGAAGAAGAGGAGGAGAAGAAGAAGAAGAAGAAGAAGAAGAAGAAAAAGAAAAAGAAAAAGAAGAAGAGAAGAAGAAGAAGAAGAAGAAAAAAAAGAAAAAGAAGAAGAAGAAGAAGAAGAAGAAGAAGAAAAAGAAAAAGAAGAAGAAGAAGAAGAAGAAGAAGAAGAAGAAGAACAACAACAACAACAACAACAACAACAACAACAACAACAACAACACATTAATACTTATCCTAGTCCTGACATTCTAAATCTCCTTTTAACTTTACATATGCGGGGCGTTTTTTATTCCTATTATTACATCTACTGATTTGAAGACAACAACACTAGTTCCTTTGTGATAGACGTTTTCATATGCACCTACTCTAAATTTCATACCGCCACATGTAAAATGTTGTTTTTAACGTAGCAGCCATGTCGGCCGGCAAACACTGTTTACAATATTTTCATTTTTTTATCCTTGTTTAACAAAAATATTTTGAAAATGGTTTGAGTGGTCATTTGTAACTGGTAAATTAAATGTGCATTGCATTCTAATCTTTGTAGTGTTTCAATGGTTTTGTTTCTTTTCAATGACTTTGACCAAGTAAAATACTGACAGTGTATTTCATATGTGAGCCCCGCTTTGGAGGTGACCTTTCCAACATACATATACTGTGAAATTATGGATGTATCAGTGAGGTTGTTTGTTGGAAATTTAGAATATATATATATACATATATGGAAAATTGGCTTTCAAAATACAATGTCTGGAGGCCTATTGTCCTGATTACAATATTCATTGAGGGCTATAGACACATAAACTGACCTAGTTGGAGTATGTTGCCAAAATACTATCAGCGGACGTGGTTTTCAAACTGTGAATTTCTGGCTGTTTGTAACTACCAGCCTAAAAGACCTTGAAAAATAATTCTTATATGTAATTAAAAGGCAATCAGAGAATCTTGGATTCATGCCCCCCCCCCCCGCCCCATTTATAACCTTGCTAATCACAGGTCTCATTTTTATTTACTGTAGTCTATAAAATAGCCTTTCACCGTGTGCCAGATACTTGACCTACTGACCTACTTTTGTTTCATGACACACCTTTAGGTCACGATATATGTGAGTTTCAAGTCTCATGAAACTAAGTGGAATAGTAAAGGAATAATATCCTGGACAAGATTTTACAAGGACATCACACAGGACTCAGGTACTTGACCTAGAGACCTAATTTTGATTCATAACACATTTTTATGACTAGGGGCACCTGTGTGCAAACTTGTATTAATCTAACTTGAAGGACAAGAGAATTACGGCCCGCATATGAGGTGTAATATAGTTTTACATGATTGTATCACCGTGACCCAGATACCTGACCTAGTTTTGTCTTATGACACCTTTAGGTCAACTATATATATATATATATATATATATATATATATATATATATATATAGATAGATAGATAGATATATTTATACATATGTGTGTGTGTGTGTGAAGTTTCATAAAATTAAGTTAACCAGTAAAGGAATTACAGCCAGGAAACAATTTTATAAGGATATGTCACTGTTTGTGACCCAGTTACTTGACTGAGTGACCTACTTTTGATATGTGACACACTTTTTTGTGTAGATGCATGTGTGTAAAAAACTTCATTCATTGAAGTCACAAAGTAAAGGAATTATAGCCCAGACACGATTTAACAAAAATATATCACTCTGACTCAGATTCTTAACCTAGTGACCTACTTTTGGTACATGATACACCCTTATGTCCAAATTCACCTGTGTGTAGAGTCTCATCAGTCTTAGTCGAAGGACAAGCGAACTATAGCCAGAACTCGAAAAGCGGACGGACGCAAGGACACACTGACGCACGGAAAAAGCGATTACTATTTTCCTCCTTTTCCAGTAGGAAGGGGGCGTAATTATGACATGCGTAACGCTTTTACCGAATCTATACATAACTCAATTATGACCACTTTGACACAAAAGAGAGTTTTCTACGGCATATAAAAATGTTTTGCATCCGTGGTCTTGCACATAAATCATATAAAGGCATCAAAACATAAGCTGTTTTGATTCAAAATGTTATTACTTTCATCAAAGGTGATCTGCTTTTCATTTTCTAACTTTTCAACGGACATTTGATAAATGCCAGTCTGCAGATTCATACCATATTATCATATAAAAAGATTTCATCAGCTCAACTCCAAGTGTGAAAACGTTTGGCTTCAGATTGGTATTTCAATTGACGTGTGCAAGTTTCTGTTGTGCTGATTATATGCATTGACGCACTACGAGGTACACAAATTTTGTGATGGTCATGATTTGGATTGTGCCGAAAATATAAAAGTATATTGCTGTTGGGTACATTTGAATACTGTCGACTTGATACAGACTTTAATGGAGTAATAGTTCAGATTAATAAAGTACAGGTGAAGTTTAAAGCAGGCCTTTTCAACGTTACATTGTTGAAAAATCCCGCATATGACGACAAAAGAAAAACGAAACAAACATACCACTGTGTTTCCATTTATTGCTTCGTCCGGATCCGCAGATGGACCCCCCAAACATCGCTGCGTCCGAAAGGCCTACCCCACTGAGGAGGTCAACATCGATCGGATCAAGTGTCCATGCAATGGAGTTCACGTCAATCTGCAGGACCGAGGTTTTGTATTCCCATTGTTTTCCAGGTTACTTTCTAGCCAGTCACATGAAGACATCTGTGTATATTGATGCAAAATCCTCACAGCAAGCCAAAAATGGATTGCTGAAATAATATTTCTAGATATTGGGGCATCTGGCCTAACTGTTCTCGAGGTGAGTCACTTCAGCATCAACGTGCAATGGAACAAAATCTCCAGTTCATCAATTCATCTCAGTCCGTTGTATGCTTGTATATGCACCGTTTAATGATACACATATTACTGGCCACTGTTGATTTTTTTGTGTGACCACGACAATTATTGTACCCGGATATATATAATACATACAAATTCTCCAAAATCGTTGGGTCAATTGCTTCGAAATAAGATTGGGGCATTTTTTGCGACCCATATTCCTTAATATGTTCTACGGGTGGCTCTGCAATTGCCAGCCATTGTTTCACGAATGTATGCGTGTTTTTTTTTCTTTTTTTTTTCTTTTTGACTTCTCCAAAACAGTCTCTCAGGTTGTCCCGAAATTTGTTGAAAATGTACCTTGTGGAAAGGTCAAACAAAGTTATTCACTACGTAGCCCTGCTTTAAATCCCTATCTTGAACGGATTATTTTTTTTCAATTCGGGTACCTGTCAGTTGATGCATACATTCCTGTTGATTATTATTCAGGTCAATAGGCATCGTAATGATAATTTATATTTTTACTTCCCCAATAGCGTTAGCCAGATCCACCTCAAACTGGGTCAAGATGTGCTAATTAAAAGGCACCATCCAATGAATTATTGTTCTGCGTGTTAGTAACTTTCGACTTCTGTTCCCAAACTTTGAATTCTCTTCAAATTTCGTGTGAATATACACAGAGCTGATCTCCTGTAAGTTTGTGTACTACATGACACTCTTGGCATTCAGTGATTTTAATGAATTATCGAAATGTGGAATTATTTATGAAGTACATGTATATTAGTGTCGTTAGTATATGGATAGCAGCAAATCTGAAATAGTGGCATATATCTTGATCATGATAGGTCCTAGACGAATGGCTACCATTAAACACTTATCCGACAGTACACATCCTGTGGGTACCTTTTGGGTCAGTGTAGACCTTTGGATTGCATATAGTGATGGCAGTCCTCAAGAAACGTGACTTAGATATTATTCCGAAGGTCACATGACCATCTCAGTCAATGTATTCAAGGTCAGCCAAGCACACGACTGTAACTATCTTTTTTTGGGGGGGGGGGTTCAAGCCTATGACAGACATCCTCACCTCTTCATTTAAATATTTTGTATGTGTATACTATATTGTGACACAGAGCAAAGATACCAGGCTGTATTTCACAGCTACCAAACATACCAGTTGTTTCAATGAGCCCCTCTTCTGTAAACGGCTGCATTTTTGGTACTTTAGCCCCTGATCTTTAATCTGTCCATAGAATTCAGTTTAGTTTTATTGAATTAAAATTGATCATATTGAAAATAATGTGTTTCCATATAGGTAAATGTGACGTCCGCGAAAATGGACCAATGCTGTTCGTAACACATCAAATGGGAAAAAACAACAAGGGTGCATTATTATGTTATGATATGGTTGGTGCTCTTTGGAATTCTATCTTTGTTAAATTTGGTGAAAACAATGAACGGTGCTATTTTCCAGATGGTTATATAACCTTCACCTTTAGTATTTAGGAATAATTTTCAAAACTTAAATAAAAAATCTAATGTTTCTATCTACGACTGTTCTACAGCCTAAAAAAATAATTGAACGCAAATTTCATAAGTTTTTTTCCCAAAACTGCGTTGTCCTGTGCGTCGGTTATGACACAAGCTCCACTCCCCCCCCCCCCCCCCCAAAAAAAAAAGTGGGTGAAGGGTACCAATCAATAATCCATTTCGCAACTTCAGTGCGTTTTTACGCTGAACGGATATAACTTTTGAGATTCTGCAATCACGCATAAAACGGAACATAAAACTGGGCGAAAATGATGAAGTGCTTTCTTTGTATTGATGGCCTTTTGATATTAACCTCTAGTATGGGTATGCTTTTGTGAGAATGGAAGGATATCTACCGGTCTTGAGAAAGTGCACAAAGCTGGGCATTCCAACCAAAAAAGAAAGAACACATGATTGCAAGACGAAACCAAAACAGAAAAATCTATTACCGATGATAACAACACTTTGGTAGATTGTGGTTTCCGGGTCATTATTGCCACCAAACCAAACAAAACATAATAATAAGTCGGGGCAGGCTGTTTTACGAGGAAACCATTACATTTCAATATGCTACTGTCGATCCAGAAATTGAAGGCTTAACAATAAAAACACTTGTATAAAGAGTTCCAAGTGCATATGATACACGTAGTTCTCGCCACTGTGATATTCCGTTAATGGCATCTAGCGATGTAATATTGCTATCAACATTTGCAGCAAATACTCAGATATGAAATTCAAGCAACAGCGGTCGTATTGCGCGGCAATACATGGGAACAGCGGTCGTATTGCGCGGCAATACATGGGGACAGCGGTCGTATTGCGCGGCAATACATGGGAACAGCGGTCGTATTGCGCGGCAATCCATGGGAACAGCGGTCGTATTGCGCGGCAATACATGGGGAATCTGATAAGAATACTGATATATTTCAGAGGGCAGCAGTTGTGACTACAATGCAAGGTCAAGGATTCTTCGGATGCAATTTGTTGGACTTTTATGTAAGGCCTTTTTTAAAGATGGAGGTCATACGTCAAGGTCACATTGATCGTCCCCTTGACATGAAATTGTTAGGTGACACGCCGATATCACCAGGCGTATTCATATACCAGTTTGCTGGCCGTATGTCTTAGGAAACAAGGCGAAAGAGATATTTTCTATGATTCAGGTCAAAGGGTTAAGGTCACAGTGACCTAATTTTGGTACATGACACACACACACATACACACACACACATACACACACACATTTACGAATATAATTTGACACAACCGTTTTCTATCTAATTTACAGAGAAACTTAAACCCAAATTTCTAAGACCGTGACAGTTTGAAAGGTCAAAATTCAAAGGTCGAGGTGACTTAATTTTGGTATCAGACGCCATATCAAGAATTATTAACGTACCACCGCGTTTGTTATCGTAAGCACGGAAAATATGGTCCTGATGGCCAGACGGCCTCCATCATGTGTCGGAGAGCGAGAAATAGGACTTGGCTTGTACATTATAATCCCGCAAGGAAACTTCAAGTGAAAAATATGGCTGCGGCTATTTTCATTGATATAAACTGAAATCATTGTGAAAAAGTTATCATTTAATACAAAATTCATTCATAAACTTATAGCCACTCTAGGTTTTTATCCAGTAATTATAGCTGTATAATCCAGAAAAGCTGGAAAACAGAGACTGGATAATAACCCTGTCCATATTATCACAGTACGAAGGTCAATCCATGTCAGCACAATGTAAAGGGAACTGAGAACTACTTTTCCATCATAGCTGTTTCAATGTGGCGTAGCTCTCGATGTGGTCTCTCAGTTGAGTGGTCACAAGAACCCAGACTTATGCTGTAGCCAGACTGAGTTTAGATCAACAGACACACGTGTGAAGTAATGCATGGAATGAAACCAGTAGCTTCTACCAGTGCCAAGGCAGTGGAACA
This sequence comes from Hermodice carunculata, assembly GCA_964020975.1. Taxonomy (NCBI): domain Eukaryota; kingdom Metazoa; phylum Annelida; class Polychaeta; order Eunicida; family Amphinomidae; genus Hermodice; species Hermodice carunculata. The sequence goes on from OZ026612.1 coordinate 56,403,616, forward strand.
GACAGCGCAGTTGAGAGGACACATAGGCATGCTGTTGTACTAGTAGACCTAGTTGGCACCAGTCAACAGTCCCTTGTTAGTGGGGATCAAACTCCAAGTTGCTTGTTCGCCGAAGCCAATTTCTTTGGTCTTGTAAACATATATGTATCGAACTCGAAATAAATTGACCGCGTTCCTTTCTGGTGTACCATGTCCCCGGATAAATTGTAACTTGCTCGGGCCTCTGTGCATCGGTTTTTCGCTGATAGATAAATTCTTGTTGCGCACGTCAAGCAAGTGTGTTTTCCAATGACACAATCTCTAGGTCCTGCATCACACATATTCACACACTGAGCTATGCATAACCATTGCTTGATGACATAAACGTTCAAACTGTTTTTAATTGTTTTCTTTGTATTTCATAGTGAAAATCACAGCTATAATTACTGGATAAATGCAAAACCTCAAGCATTCGGAGTGATCCGCCGTGCGAGCGATGCCAGTCCTCTGACAAGTCCCCTCCACGCGGCTGGTTTTACTATTATACAACCCTGGATATCATGTTGGTGCATGTAAATGTCCCTCACTACGGATGGCCATGAAAACTCAAGGGAAGGCCATACGAGTTATATAGGCGCACTGTGCCCAGTTTCTGTGCAGCCAATGAAGAGTATTCTAAAAACCCAAATGTTAACCAATCTCAGCCATGCTTCTGGGCAAGTTTTGGCTGTCCCCTGTTATCGCCCGTAAAATGACTGCTGACAGAGGAGACAGGCTGTTGGACTCAATTGGCGACAAAAGTTTTGTTTGCGGTGATTTGTGTTGGAATACTCTTGAAAAAATATAAAAATAGATGTTTTTCAGTGTGAGTGGTAATAAAAAGATTATCACACAATTGGGTCTGCATCAGTCTCTGCACCAACCCCTCGTGAAGATACAGGGGGGGGGGGGGGGTTATATACCCAGCCATGTGATAGCCTACAAGTACATATCATATCTTATTGTATATACACATTATAATTTATAAATGAAGATTCAGATACGGAATGAGTGTATGAATATATCCTGGTGGCATGTTGCACATGTGCACGTTTGATGATTAAAGAGTTTACTGTAGTCCATACAAGTTTTGCTAACACATGTCTCAATAGTTTCTTTTTTTCTAAGGCAAACACGTATGATGATTAATGAGTTTCCTGCAGCCCACCCAAATCTCACTAAAACACCTCCGAATCGCGGCTTATCTGAAGACTTACACAGTTCATGATTAAAGAGTTCACTGATGTCCACCCAAATCTCACTAAGTCACCCCTAAATATCTTCGTATGTCTAAGACAAACTGGCCTTAAGAATTTGGACCAAACTAGCACCTGGTCATGTCAATTTGGGAGGGGGGTATGATCACAATTTTGTGCCACTTATAAAACATTTATTCACAACGATATATTAAATTCCAGCGCATGTAATTATTATTTTTTCAATAGGTCAGCAATCATTTAATGGAACCTTAAGATGAAGACGCATAGGTTCTAGACTTATCGACTTATATATAAAGAAATACATCATCCTGATTCGCAGCTTAAAAGTATCAGTAGCACAAGCTACTCGTTGTAAACTATACGGATTGTCTGTAGAAGGTGTAAACACACTAATGTGTGCAACTCAGATCGTATTCCAAAGTCTAACCTGCAAGACTACACAATAATCCAGAATAGAGCTAGATTAAATTCTCTGCTTGTAAACATTTTTCCTGCTTATGGTCAAAATTGTTATGAGAACATTTATACAAGATCGTATAATTCGCTTATTGTTCAGGATGTAAGCTGCATTATAGGATTTCTCATACGCATTGTGTACAAACATGATTGACCCTTTGAGCGAATTGGTGGCCATGAATATGGCTTTCACAACTACAGGTTTTGAGTAAAAAACAGAACTGATTCAACTTTTGTGTCGACTACGCTTGTTACAGCAGCTGCCGTGCAGCAATGAAGCCAGCGTGCAAGTCTTATTTGCTGCGTTTGAACCCAGCAGGGCTAAGAAACAAAGCAAGAATATCCATTCCTGTCGGCTGGTGCCATCACGTAGGGCAAAACGGAGACAAACTGTTATTGAGGCGTCAAAACCCTTGTAGGCCTCTTACTGTCATGCACCACGTTCCTTCATTGGGATATACTGGTTTATGATATATATTTTCGTGTCGTTGGCGCTTGAAGATACATTTCTGCACACTTAAACAGTTTATATTCAATTTGCATCAGGCAGTATGGACTCACAAAGTAAAGCAAAACAAAACAAAACAAAAAAAAAAACCAAAAGAAAAACAAAAAACAAAAACAAAAAAAACAAAAACCAAAAAAAAAAAAAAAAAAAAAAAAAAGAAAACCAAAACAAAAAAAACAAAACAAAACAAAACAAAGGAGAGTTTTAAATTTGTCTGGCATGAACAACACGCATCACCAAATTTTGCTGTCGCATTTGCAATTATCTACTGTGTGGATCACTGTTAATATTTGCCTGTAAGCCACCATCATTTTAAGGAATAATTATGGATTGACAATCATGTTTTGAAAGTACAATATGACAATTCTAACTGTGCCTTTCTTGGGATTTGCTGCAACCATTGACTTAAAACATTCTGAAAGCCCACCTGCTGTCCATTGTTCTTCTATCAGCTCAAAGTTAAATGTGCATATTTTTTTGCGTTGTAAATGAATGCTACATACCCAGACCTGGATCGATGAGTTCCTTTTATTGTGGAACCGATGTTAAAAATAGAATATCTGCGCACTACTAAATTCGGATGATCCCATGCGACAAAACTCCTTCCCTATCCTACACACCTGCAACTTAGAGTATTTTCATTCATGAATTGCAAAACACTTGTGTGTAGTTAATACCTTTCAAACCATCTCGCTAGTCTTTTTTAAGTAGTAAGATTGTAGCATCATGATGATCCCCTCGGTGTACCTCACACAAACTACCTATTGTTAAAACACGGAAAGCCAGATGTGGAACTCATGAGAAAGTTATCACAATACTGATAATGCCCGTCTTGTTAATAATCATATTATTAGAAAAATAACCTTTGTGCATGTTTTATCTTAACCTAATAATTCATTTAACACCGATATAACGTGGTAACAACCGACAATAACAGTAGAAAACAAACAATGACTTGATAGAAAGAAAGTAGAATAAGATGTTGGTAAGGTATGAAAAACGAACGTGCACACATATGCAATAATCAAAATCATTCGCACAAATATATGCACATAGGTTTATCTCAAGGAACTTAATTACAATTAGAAAGGTCACCTATGGAATAGACTTGCTTTTATAAAAATTTAAGTAGAAATTTGTCATCGCTCGGCGACCACTGGAATAGTCTCAGCCGCGTGGTCCAGGCAGTTTGGTATTTCTCTTGTCCTGGTGATTACCCATTTGGTTATACCTAGATACTCCAACAAGTTGTATCTATAGGGCCGAGGTCATAATCGGACTGGGAAGGTCGGGGAGCATGTGGTTTCCTTCGTGGCAGCTGCAGTGTTCAAATCACATCGATAATTCAGCATGAAAGTGTCAGCTTTGTGATTACAGAGGCCAAAATGACATTGATTTTGTGTGATGCATATTTATAATCTTTCGTTTTTATCCACATACTTCAAATCCAACAAAACATTTCAAGTTGTGATGTGCCAAACTGTTTTTATTTTAAGCAGGTCAAGACCTGTGTACAGCAACTTCAATATACTATCAGTTGCAGAACCTCGATATATGAACATAGTCAGTCTGAAAATCTATCCCGTGAAGGTCCTTTGAGATATTGGGCAATCAGATAAATTGTAAATCTTAAAGGAAACATGCACATCTCGGTCACCCATGAATAGTTCCAGTCAAGGTCATATCAATTGTACTTTCGAAACGATTGGATATTTCAAGATTTTTAAGAATAGAAAATGTCAAGTCCAAAAATACAACCTGCAAAAAAGGGTCGCATGGCAATGATATAGTGATAGGTTTAACTAATAAAATATGCTACCATACGCAAACAAAGAAGTGTTTGAAATTCTGATCATCAAAAATAATTTGTCTTGTTGTCCATGAATCATACTCCACATAAATGTAGGTCAAAGTCAGCCAAAAATATCACGCGAAAAACTTTACTAATTCAAAAATCATTATTGGAAAAGGATGCATCAGTTATCCAATTTGCTGGGATAAATTCGGGCTAGACAAAATCTTTACAAAATAAGGCTTATGTTATTAGTTCTCAACTTTCCAGGGGATGAGGACCGCAAAATCGACAATAGAATGTTCGACAGCAGATGAGCACCGTAAGTCGTTGGAGGTATTTGACGCTCGTATCCGCTTCAAACCGAAGGCAGACAAGAATAGTCGATCACCCAAACAGTGTTGACAATAATGCAATTTGCAGGAGAGGAAGTTGTATTAACTGGGTAATGGATCGTTCAAATGTGGGATGGATCAATCTTAACCTTCCGGTGTTTAATAGTTTATACCCAGCCCCCAAGGATGTAAATGTGTGAGTGAAGCAATCAAGTCCATCCCGATAATTCATGGTGAGCCAGCTTATGAGTCCCTGCCCCTCCAAAAATGTGTGGCGGGAAGCCCACAGGGAACCCATGGGCAGTTCGTAAGCCGGCCGTTGATTTTCCCAAAATAGTAGGTTACCAGCGGGTTGCGCACTAGCAAGTCGCTGTGCATATTTATTGAACGGGCTGCTAGTGAGAACGACAAACAAACACATAGAAAGAACGAAACTATTAATTCTTTAACACATGTTTACAATATCTTCTGCGTATTATGCCACCAAACAATACTGATTCAAGGAAAACTAGCCTACTCATCCTGAGTGATAACAGCACTTTAAAGAATGGGATGAAGCTTCTTTAATATATTTACCTTAAATACCTTCATCTTTTTTCTTTCTGTTAAAGCCCGTGTAAGGTCCATGTTTGCATACACACGTTCTATTTAAAAGCATACTAAAGATATTCAAAATGTTCAATAAATGAAAGAAAATATTTGACAAATCTACTCATTTTCAATTTTTGGCTGGACCGTTATGTTTCTTCTTGCCTTTGTTTTGTCAACATATCAAATCCAGCTACATCTTTGAACCAAAATTAAATGAGTACTTTCTTTTATTGAAAGAAAAGGGAAAAACGCTTCACATTAGATGGTTTATTATGTCCATAATGCATTCTTTGATAAAGGACCTCCAACGTGTCATGTCGAAACTTTCCTTAATGTGATATCAAACGATTTGGACCATAGTTCCCCAATACCGAACATTTTTTTTTCGTTATGTTTAGGTTAGCTTCATGTGTACATTTGCGTAACTCTCATTGAAGCAGCACGATACTTCTAACTGAAACACTGTCGTGAAAGATTAACCTTAGTTAACAAAACCACAAAAATAATGTACAGAGCACAAGTGTATTTGATGATATTGCCTGCACCTTGGCAACTAACGTGTGTCCCGGTTGTAACAACGAGTTGCAGTTTTGCGCTCCATGTATGACAATAATCCACAATTGCTCAACCTCAGTTCAATTGCGGTTTTAGTTCTTGGAGTAGTTTTTGCGTTTATTGGCCACTGACTGCTTTCTGCGCAGCTTAGATAGAATAAAACAAAATCATGCCAAGAAGAGCAAAAGACAAGGAACGCAACTAGCTAAAATGGAAATATTTGATACAAAGGCAGGGGTAAAAAATTTTAGTCTGATTTTTCTTCGTGTGAAACTGTGTGATAAAAGTAATTTCAGTGTACAGGTGAACCAGCCTTAATCCAGGAAAAATATATGTCTCATATGATGCTTAAAATTGTAATTTGGATCACCAAGCGTGGAACTCGCATTGGCAAGACAGACTCTAGATAAGGGATTTGCAATTAACAACTCACAGGTGATATTTAGATCTAAAAACGATATTTGTGTGTGTGACTGTTATTGGCGTAAAACTAGAGGTGATCTCAAGAAGCATGTGGAAACTGACACAGGTGAGAAACCATAGCAGTGTACAGAGTACAGTTAGAATTTTAAACCAATGTGTAATCTTAAGAGGAAGAGACATATAGTTACTCACATTGGAGAGAAGTACAATGTGTGAGAATAAATGCACCAAAAAAAGCATAAATTTACTGAAAAAGGTGACCTCAAGAAGTATATTATGACTCATACAGGAGTGACGATACGTCATTGTGCAGGTGTTTTAACTGAACTGTAAACAGTACTATATCTAGAAGTGTGTAATGACTCACCAGAAAAAAGCCAAATCAGTGCACAGTGTAATTATAAATGAACTCAAAAGAGCAATTTTAAGAACCATTTGAAAACTCACACGGAGGACAAGCCATACTACTGAACGATGTGTGATTATATGTAATGAAAAGAACGAGTCCGGTCAAGAAGCATATGATGACTCACACAGGACGGAAGCATAAGCAGGTTACAGTATGTGATTATAAATGCATGCAAAGGGTCATCTCACTACGATATACGATGATCTGTATTAACAGTTCAGCTGGAAATAAATAAATGAAATAGCGTTCAGGGAACGGATTACCCTCGGCGCCCACAATTTTTTTCCCTAAATTCTGCGTTTTTTTCTTTCAGACTTCGCAGTAGAGTACTTTACTTACAATTTCCAAATTGTTGTTTATGAAATAAAAGAGCACTTTTGGATGTGTTCTTGTGGCACGTCCTGGTGACAGAGACCACTGTACTGTGACGGCCATCAAATAAATACTTCAAAAGTTTCCCAACAAGTTTAAAAATAACAAGAGGAAGCTGGCTTTCATTCGGAATGTGACTCCACTATTATGTGCATCTCCGAAAAAAAGGTAAAGCTGCGTTTGAGCATTGTGGAGATATTATGGTAACGTTGTTCTCTTGTTTGCCACTTAGACGGCCTCCAAATAAATACTTTAAAGTTTCCTAAAAAGTTTAAAATAGAAAGAAGAAGCTGGTTTTGAATAGGAACCTGGTACATCATAAAATGCATATCTGCAAAAAAATGGTAAAGCTGTGGTCAGTATCTTTTGAGATATCGCGGTAACATCGCCAGGGTTGACGCCACTCAGACGGCCTTTAAATTAATACATTAAAAGTTTCATAAAAAGTTGAGAAATAATCAGAGGAAGCTGGTTTTAAATGGGGGTCTGGTCCATCGTAAGATACATCTGTGACAAAAATTTGGTAAAGCTCTGGTGAGTATTTTTTTACATATCGCGGCACTCAGGGTTGACGCCACTCAGACGGCTTTCAAATAAATACATGAAAAATTAACAAGTCGAAAAATAATCAGAGGAAGATGTTTTAAATAGGGTTCTGGTTCATCATAAGATACATCTCTGACAAGAAAATTTGGTACAGCTTTGGTCAATATCTTAGAGATATCTCGATAAAGTCGTCGGGGTAGACCCCATGCATAAATAAAGAGTTTCAGAAAAGAGTTTAAAGATAATCAGAGGAAGGAGATTATCAATAGGAATCTAGTCCATCATTAGGTCGGTCTGTGATAAAAAATTGGTACAGCTACGGTGAATATTTTTCAAGATATCACGGTAACGTCGACAGTCGGACGGACGACGAAGGGGAAGACAATACCCTCCGGCACTTTACATGTATGTGCCGGGGGTAAAAGGAAAACAGGAATAGAAAAAAAAATATATATATAATATCTATGTAAATAATATACAGAACAGTTGTTGCTCCGAGTTTGAAATTATATTAGAGTTGTATTTATTAACACATAATAAAAAATATCAGTTTGTGCATATGCCCTACAGTGTCAATGTACAAGCCACATCTTCTGTAACATCACCCTCAGTTAGCAATTTTTTGGGATATATACACGATGGCTGCAAAGGGAAGAGCGTTGGACATTTTATTTAGCCAGGCGATGGTGGCATGGGTCGAAGGTTCGAATATCACTGGAGGTTGACAAAAATTAGAGTCCGTTGCTAGTGGGCTGCTTGCTAGTGGCCCACTAATGAATTATTGTCCCATGCTACTTCAGCCATTTCAATCTGGGTCAATTCCTCTTCCCTCGTTCGACTTTGGAGGGAGTGTGGGTCCAAGGGAGACGGTAAAAAAGACACAATTTACTCATTGAAACAATAGATGAATTCAGGTATCTCACTAGGGTTGAAGGTGAGAAGTTGCTACGGATATGCATCGGCCGCCGGTAGTCCCACCCGACCGAAGCGAGGATGGGACGCAGGCTGCCGATGCCCTTCTGTACAGAGTTTCGCCATTGCTCACCTCAACCCTCGTGAAATCCTATTATATCTCAGGAAAAAAATCTTATTTTACACAAATGTTTACCTTTCGAAGTCCAAATATTGTTGTGAAGCTAGCGGAGGGTCTCAACAATGATTTTAAGCCTGATTATTAACAATTATACCATGCCACCTTTGTTTTCTCAAGGGATATATATGTCACCTGCTTACACATATATCCCTGCTTTAAATTTCTATGGCTAAATTTCTACACAGGACTGATTTGCTTTGGTGAATACATTTTAAAATGCATTCATATTCATGAAAACAAAGAAGGCATGGTATAAAATGGAAATATCCCTTGTTCTCGTGATTTATCTGGAATCCTGCATTTTTAAATCCCTACGCTTCGCTCCGGGATTTAAAAGCAGGATTCCAGATAAATTCCTTGAACTTGGGATGTATCCTGTTCTGAATAACTTTTTCCTGGTCAGAGTTTGTAATTTGTGGCGCATTTATTGACAAGTTTAAGCTTGGCCATTTGGTCTAACCTTGCCTGTGTTGCAGTGCAGACGATATTTCTATACAAAATACAAGCGGAAAAGTTGTGCCAGTCCACTTCCGGTGTGGTGAGAGAACTCAGCACAGCAAACCCTGGTGAGCAGCGAAAATATACACTTTTTCAACAATGCCACAAAGATAAAATTGCCCAACTACTATGATAGAATTAAATACTGTGATGCTTTAATTTGCTTCTATGCTGAGATAATAATTTCAGGTAGGCCAACATGCACTTTGAAGGATATGATAAGGAAATTTTGACTATGATTGACTATTCCGATTATTTTGAACCATGCGTTCATCATGTTTCAGTTATATTTGTGTTCATGTATATAGGCATAGATGTAGAATCCTGGCAAAATTATTACCATGGTTATAAAACATTTACAAAGGCCATGTTATATTGGGTAGCATAATATATTATGATCTTTGATAGCTCCTTATCGGTCCAGATAACGACACTTCGGAACTTTCAAAAGCCACTCTATTAGAAACAAATTGGCGAACAATCAATAAGAATTATGTTGGGTTATACTTGCTCAAAGCCCCCGACCAGTTCTATAAACAGCTCGTCCAACGTGGTGCGATTTTATGTATTACACGATTTAAATGAGCCTAGTGCAAACTAATGTTTATTTAATAACTAACGGCAGCATGCCTTGTATTTCAGGCTGCTTGGAAGATGATTTGTTTCAATTCTTTCGCATTTCCACGCAAAATGTTCCAGCTCAGTTCAGTCTTTATGGGATCGATACGCTACGGGAAGAGTTGATGACCCTTAGATTTTCCCTCGTATGAAAATGTCATATGCGTCACATGGGTAAGGTGCCTCTCGCGGTGTCATACCAGCATATCGGCCACTGTTGATACAGTGATTAAATAGTCACACCATTTCTTTTTTTTGCCTATGGAGTTTTTTCCAGTAATTGTTGGTATTAACGCTAATGCATTTCAAGTTGAAACTTATACCATATGAATGACACTCTGCTCTGGACACAAATTAAGGCATACGGATGTAGGACAAATATAATGCAGAAAAAAGGTAATTGGCTTTTCCTCAAGTTCCCATCCGATGCCCTCGAAATGCAACAACTTATGTCTGGCTCAACTTGAAATGCCCAACATCGGGAAAAGACTGCGGGGGGGGGGGGCACTTTTGATTCGATAGGCATTTTTCATATTCAGGGTGAAAAAGATCACAATAATGTGAATAGTGTTATTTTCACAAAATAATAAATCTCATATAATAGCAACACTGGTAATTTGGATATAATTTTGAACGCCATATGCTATGCCTAAACAAACGACCTGGCAAATGCCACTCAGTGGGGGCCTTCAACTCCAGAAACCGCATGGCACATGCTTAAAGGTTACCTTATAAACAGAACTAGTATAGTAAAGATCGGAGTAAAGGCAGTGATCACAGACATTTGCAATGAACAAAGACCAGTCTGACCTGCAGGTGACAGAGTTCTTCGGGGCAGAGAACACGGCGGTCTGCGGCGAGGCGAGACCGCTGATTTATTCAAAAACGGAAACCCTTATTGCCCTGGGAGGTAGAAATTTGAATCATGGAAAATGAGCCCCAATACAAGCACCAGAATAAAATGAATGCAGACGAAAGTATGTATTTTATGTTCCTCATAAATGCCATTTTTTGTTATTGATGTACTACAGCTGGGCTAAGCCGTTCCAAACAGGTGGAAGATGGTTTTATACTGAGGGTATTCCAATGGCTGATTGTTAACAACAAAAGTGAATTCTAATGTAAAAAAGAGTACCATTGTGTTGTCGTGCGAACAAGTGTGTGTGTGTGTGTGTGTGTGTGTGTGTGTGTATTTTATTATTTACAACACTTTTAAAAATCAGTAGTAACAGTAAATGAGGACTGGGTAGCCTACACTGAAAGAGTGTGTGGACACTACTTTTCCTTTCATTCAACTAGCAAAGCTTGCTAGCCCACCTAAGATAAGGGTTTCCCCTAAACGGATATCATATGTTATATAAACATATATTTTGTTTGCTGTTATCCTTTTTTTAAAATAAAGTCTACTGCTATTATCATTATTTATTATGAGTAGCTTCTTAATACCTTCACGAAGGGCAATTGTATTCTATGTTTTCTTGCAATTTTTTGATAGATTACAGATGTCTTTTCACGCTCCACGACACGTATGATAAATTACATGTTCTTTATGCATACCGAGTCATGACCTTAATACACGTTTTTTTGTTTTTTTTGTTTTTTGTACATGCCAAGTTATGAATTAATTTAATGCAGAGTGCGCTCAATAAAAAAACACACCTTTATTCCCATTAATTTACCTTGTGCCTGTAAAAAATTAAATTGAATTGAAGTGACTATCCCTTGCTACCGCTGTTCGGGTATCCCTCCTATCCTTATGGTAAACAGGCCGCAGTCCATTTAGAAAAGATTATTCAATTTCACATTAGAAAATGATGATTTTAGACAACATACACCTTCCGATTCTTCTAATTCGTGGTTATAAAAACATACCCCTCCCCCAAACGAACGACCACAGACATCATTTTCTAATGTCAAATTGGATAACTAAAGGAGCTAAGGATTGTGGCTTGTTGTGCCGTGGGGCGGGGTAGCAAACAGTTTGGGGCCTTGGCCGCTAGCCTAGTTGTCATTTTAACAGAAGTAAAATTGGATTTCTATTAAAATTAGGGTTATCCAAAATAAAAGGTCATTGAGAATGACAGTTTTAGGTATGTGGTCTTCTTTTGTCACTTGACAGGATTTAACAAAAAAAAAAAAAAAAAGAAGAAAAAAAGAAGAAAAACTAGATACAAACTTTGATGTAGCAGTGGTACAGCTTACTCATTATTAAATGCGCTGCTTATTGAGGTACTTTATCATAGCACACAATGGCATGTTTAACTCAGTTTCCAAGAGAGCGAATTTCCAGTCTTAATCAACAATACCAGACGAATTTGCAGTATGTGTATGAAAGCATATGATATTAGAAATCGTGTGGGTTTTTGCCCAAGCCAGAACGTTGATATTTGCAGTTCATTTAAACACGTACCTGCTGATTTATTGCAGTGAAAGGTTTGTATTCACGTCTTCACTGGTTAATGAAGGAGCTTTTTTGTTTTAATATTTGTATTGGGATTCGAACGGTGGCGGAGACCAAAGCATATTTGCCAATGTCCCGTGTCCCCAGTTTTCACTTTGTGTATTTCTGACGCAGATGTAATTCTAACCAAATCAGCTGAAATACACATCCATCCCCACTTATTCAAGAATTTCGTTTTAAGTCAGTTTGATATTTGTTTAAGCCTGAATAAGTGGTCTTTCTATGGTAACTCTATTTATGTGATCTGTGAAATAATACATGCTTCCATGACGCCATATATGAAAACGCTAAGCGGTGTTAACCCTCACGGGCTCCGCTCGCGCAAAAAACACCCGGATGGAACTTCTCGTCTATCTCAAAGCTATGTCCCTAATCAAACTATTTCGAATAAGAAATCTACGCAAGACCTGTTGGGAAAAAATGCTTAAAACCAACAGTTTGTCCATGCGCTGATTAGGCAAAAGGGACAGGATCCGAGTCTTGAAAAGCTGTGGACGTGGTAATCTATGGTGGGGGATCAGTGCCATAAATACCATATTTCTAACACGTGTCATTAAAAGTACACGTGTTTGGAAATTGTTGGACGCGTCCACTAAATAATGTGCACTTGTTCACTAAATAAAAGCAAATGACCATTAAAATGTACACACGTCAACTAACTAGGAGCACGCGTTAATCATAACACTAAGTACCTCACGCGAGCTTATTGTCAAGGGGTTACTGTGCCATATACCTGATCTATTATGCACATGTGCTTGGATTCGCGCACACGTCATTGATTTGAACCACGTGTGCTTCAATTCGCTGACGCGCTAATGATGTGAACCACGTGTGCTTGAATTCACAGACGTGTCAATGATGCGGTATAACGCATGTGATTTCCAGCATGTGCAGAATAGTGAGCATGCGTGAAGGTTATCCAATGAAAGCTGGTTTTACAACTGGCCCGACCTTCTTTGCACTTGTGATCAATATGGCGACCGGCCTGACTGGCTGGGGTGGTAATATTCGAACTTTTATTGCTCGAATATGCAATGCAATTTGCAAGATCCAGGGCCTAAATTACTGTTACATTTCTATGTCAGTACACATATATTCTAGTTTTTTTTTTTGCTTACTTGCGTCCAAGTGCGACCAATCCATATCTTCCGCCATTTTCGTTGTAATAGAAAGAGGGGATGTTATTGTTTAAAGATAATTTACTTCTTTCACGTATCCAACAAATTAACCACGTGTATATGATTACTGGCATGCGTTAGACATACCGTACTTGTGGCACTGTACCTCCACCAATAATAGCACGCATCTTTGTTTTGTTGAACACGTTCATAAAATTTTAACACGTGTCTAATTAATATTAATACGCGTGCAATAAAAAATGGACCTGTGCATTTAAATAATAGCACGTGTCCAATAAATAAGCACACGAGGGTCATTAGAACACGTGTGCAAAATGGTCAAGTTTTTGTCACCTTCCCACGTCTACCATTTGATGATGCTTTAAAAATTTTGGTAACATGTGTCACAATTACCAAACACGAGTCCTTAAATGTAGAACACACATGTCCATACTTAGTTGATGCGAGTTTAAAAAGATACATGCGTGTTATTTTTAATTGGACGCGTCCAAAAATTTACAAACACATGTTCATTTAATGACACGCATTAGAAATATGGTATTTACGGCACTGATCCCCCACCATAGTAGTCAAAGGAGTGTTAAACCAGAGACAAGGGAACTGAAATGCCGCTAAACCTAAGTAGAAACTCAATTGTTTGACGTAACTGTTGGTTTAAAAATACTCTGTCTGTGGCATGCCTTTTTTTGCCGCGTTTTTGTAAAGAGGAAGCCTTAAACAAACAAACAAGCAAACAACTTTCCCACTGTTGCATCTCACACTCAGTATACGCATAGCCCCAGTCTCTGTTACCACAGCCAGAGTCAGGGGGGCATTTTATAAAAGGGCTACCTTCTACCTTCTACTACGTCAGTTGCCCGGTTTGGCTTCCGTCACCATAAAACCCATCACACCACCTCTTTTCCCAGCACTCCAGCAGGAATGTCTAGCCCAATTCTACTTCCTGGCGTCCCCCCTCTTAATCCCTGCTAATCTATCACTTTCTGCCATAAGTTGAGCTTGGTCTATGTTCTTACATGCCTCGACTATTCAGCCCAACCCTTATATACTCTATCTCTGAAGTCCTGGTATTCTGAACATCATAAAAGCAAATGATCCACAGTTTCCCCTACATCTTTTCCATATATTATGCACTTCCTATCAATTCCCTCTGTCATGTTTTGCTTCCGCTTTTCAAGATTAACTACCCCTGTTCTCCCTTGGAATAGTAACCTTGAACCCTTACTTCCATCTCAACACCTTCACTGGCTTCTCTAAATTAGTCTAATGCTTGGTAAGCTTTCAATGTGCTCTTCTCTTCAATCTCTCTTTTCCACTCCCCCTCGTGCTTTCCTGCCACAACCAACATTTGTCATCCATGTTGTGTCAACCTCATCTGGCCCATTCAGGTTATACCTTTCTGTAACTTGTCTCTGTCCAGCCGGCACTTCTTCTGTTCTTTAACTGCCTCCAGATACATCTTCCTGCAAAACTCACCCTCTCCTGTCGCCTGCAGGTAGCCCCAATAGCTGAACTTTGCCTTTGCTATCTTATCCCGGACTTTCAACAAGCCAAGTTCCCCTAACACTGTTTCTGCGGCCACACATGGCCCCCTGGTATCCATTTGCTCATTTCTCTCTGTGCCCTTTCTGACCATTCCAGATCCTTCTCACTCATTGCATCTAACCCATATAGCCTGCCTGGGACTTCTACCCTTTCCCAAAGCACCCTCCACGTGAATGCTCTATTGCAACTATTTGGTACTGTTAGTGTAATCATACTTATTGTCATATTGACCTTCTGTATGATCTTTTCGATACTGTGTCGACACACTTCTTGACCTGCAGCTTTGATCCTAACACCGAAGTATTCATAATCATCTACCTCCCCTATCTTAATGACCTTATGGTGCCCCTGTGGAGCTTCAAACTTTCCAACCACCCGCTTTTCTCCCTGCCTGTACTGCTGACCCAGAATCATGACCTCACTCTTGTTCTCATTGTTATTCAGCCTCTATTTCTCCCCATCGGCCCGTGCTATTCTGTGTAGGTTTTACAATTCCTTTTTCAAGTTACTCATAAGAAAAATGTCATCTGCTAAAAAAAAAAAAGGTATCTTCTCATCTCCTACCTTGACATCTCCTCCACTCTCCAGCAACTGTTCACATAACTCACTTCTAAAAACCTAACCCCAAATGTATAAAAAAGGTAGGTGTTTCTGTTGCTGTGGCTCAAATGAGAGGTCAATATTAAATAATATACAGTGGTCCGTTAATGGTCACTACTCTCTAGTGTTTAAGGCGCAAATGTATTATAAGAGTACAACAAGGAGCCTTGTTAATCGATATCAAGACTGATGTGGAAAAAAATCATAACTTATGGGACATTTATGCGAACACGGGAGGTGGATTGAGACATGCCAGTCCCTGTCAGAACCAAAACTTTCTTTATATAAATATAATTCATTTCTAAATATTGTTAGTTAACATGATATTTTGATTTATATACCCATTTTATATACAAAATTTGTATGATTTATACATCTTTACATTTTTAGTTATTTTCCATTTATATAGCTGTGAGCAATACAATGATAATCAAAGGGTGAAGTTTTTACGTAAATTCCAAATGTCGACAATACTCGTAATTTGATAACACATTCCATATCCATAAACCTGCTTGGAAAACTGTTAACGTCATATGGAGAGAATTGGTTTCCAGTTCATCTGTGATGCCCGTACCAGTGGCGTGACTATGGGACAACCAAACAGAGGCAAAGTACGGTTTATCAACAGGAGTACTATTTTTGTGACAGGCTCTATATATGATTTCAAGGTCAAAGAACGAGGAAGTACATTATTTTCATACTCAGCCAATCAGATATCAAAGCAAAAGTGTATTTTATTTAAGAAAGACGTTATATTTTGTAATTTTAGGTATGTGGAAGCATTTGTATTATGTAAAAATTAAAGAAGCATGAAAACAGGGTAAAAGACGGATATTAAGCAACAGGAAAATAAGGGGGGGGGGGGAATATATTTCCATCATTTCCAATCCAATGGAATATACAGCTGTTTTTCTGTCATTTATGGCATCCCTGGACCTTTGGACTTTTTTGGTGCATAAAGCAATCATATGGTGCAAAAATATGGAAACCTGTGACACATTATAGGTTTTGGTCTACATAATGTTTGAAATGTTCTTGCTAAAATTCTTTATTTAATTTGAATTTTTGTATATTTCAAAGACTACAGCCGGACTTTTTATCATTTGTTTCTTAACTCAGTGCATCCTGCATACTAGAGGCCAGGTTTTTTTTTTGTTCTCTCCGGCATGTTTTGTAAGATCTTTCAGCTGAAGCTATAGTTTTGAAAATTTCTCCAAGCCTTATTGCCTTTTTGCATTTATGGCCAAAAAATGACACTGTCACAAAAAAAATAAATAGAGAGAGAGAGAGAGAGAGAGAGAGAGAGAGAGAGAGAGAGAGAGAGAGAGAGAGAGAGAGAGAGAGAGAGAGACAACCACAACCATAAGTTGAACCACTTTTAAAAGAGCCCGCCAGTACTTTCGGACCTTTATCCATTATTGGGGGCAATTTCTCCACTGTCTTTTCTTCAGAGGAGGGTCTTGCCTCTTTTTCCCTGCTCTGCTACTTAATTCATTGCCGGGGGGGGGGGACGACTTAGGTGTTTCATACAAAATCCCCATCCTGGGGCCTACCGCTGCCTACAACAGCCATGTATTTACATTTTCAAGGAATGTTCACTCTGGAACATTCATTCGACAAATTAACCGTTCCTTAACAATAATCACATATATTTTGGATACTACCTTTTCAAAATATCCAATCGGCACTAACCCACAGATTTGGTTGCCATTTCGAAAATTTTGGATTCCGCACACAATTATCTGAAATGAGGATAGTATTGGGACAATCTTTGGGGGGGGGTATAATATATGAAACCAAAAGTATATATTTTCCAATTGTTTCAGAGCATCAATAATGAAATGATACATGCTCTGACTGCGATTCAGTTTGATATCCAAATCAAATGTATTTTTGTGCGTCGTACTGTCCCGAAATCAATGCATTGTGCAATGTTAAAAATGGCGCTAAAAAGGTATCGTGTCGCACTTGGAGTTTTTACTAATGATGATAATGCTTCAGACCTAACCTAACTGGCAGATAAAGTTAAGATAATAAATCAAATTTTGAAAGCACTTTAACTTTCGTTTGTTCCGGTAACTCAGAGGACGGACACCTGGAACCTTGCGAAATATGACACACGATGGCCACTTTCTCAATAAAATTTGTCAGCCTGGGCGATCAATTTTTATTAGGGAAGGCGGCTTGAAAGTACTTTTTTGGTTCAGCTAAGGCAGTAAAGCTTCCTGTATGACACTGGTGGAACAAAGCAACAGTTCGGTAGCTCCATAGATTTTTTTTTTTTTTTGCGATACTATTAAATGCTCATGGTACACAAGGGAATTCGGATTGGATAATAATATTGCTGGGTAGTGATTTTTGTAGGTCCCGGTTATCCCGGGAACATTTTTGGCAACCCCTTGGTCATGTAAATACGCCGAACGACCCAGTCACGTTCATTCTACTGCAAATAAGGTTATCGCACTGGAATGTAAAATAAAAGTCATATACATGTTATTTCGAGCAAGTTGAAGTGGTCAGTCTATGAAATATAAAGTGACAGAAATGTTTATGATCCCCAAACAGAATTTGGGAAATCTTGCATCCTTAGTAGCTCAGACTGTCATGTGTGTTGGTTTAAGTCTCAAGACACCAGTAAAAAGATTTGACGCTGGGAAATCCGTAAGGCTGAGGGGTTCGTCAAAGTCAGACATTCCTAAGAGGGATTTGAAATTGGGTTGTCCTGCAAAAGGCTACCTGCGAAAAAAATGGTGAGCTTACTCTTAGTCAAACTATCGCTTCTTCCATTAAGATAAGAATGCTGATCCAATCTAGTCTCGATGAATCGGGTACCAAAGAGACAGCTGATACAGGGGAGTACAATGCTAATGATAGTAAGCAATTATATCTGGAAGTAATTTCCTCATTGTCTGTTAACAAGATCCACACCAGACAAGGCATGGTATCTGTCAAGAACTTAGAAGATATCATTAAATCCACTTCTTCTAAACAGTCCTACAAGAGCACAAACGGTTACCAGAGCGATACATTTGAAAAAGTGCGATATCTGGAAAGAAGAAAAAAAACGAACAAACAAAAAGCGTACCGCTAAGATAAGAAAGAAATTAGAGAATTTATATCACCAGACAATACTGGTGATCAAGAGGCGCATGTAAATCTATAAACCCGATACAAGACAAAAAGGGAAGGCCAAAAATGAGCCATAGCTATATAATGTTTAAGGATACTAAAATCACTGCTTCACATTTTATGGATAACTGTAGGCTAGGGGGAAAAGAAGAAGGCGAAACGATTCCGTGCGCATTCTGTGTCTCGTGATTTTACGTTGAATGTGTGAGCATCATTGTGGGAACTGAACTACATATACACCTATATACATGTTGGTGGTTATGTCAAGTTTGCAGGAATTCGGTATTCTCCGTGCAATATGTGAATGAAGAGATGACAGAGCTCAAGGTGATCTTTCAAGCCCCCAACCAGAACCACGCGACTCTGATTAAGGACCTATAGAAAGTAAAGAGAGCAATGAGTTGTGGTAGAGGATATGTGGCGGAGGCTACCGAGGCGCACAGGCGTGATTCATAACACGAGTATTGTATGTGAGAAGGGAAAGTACCAGGATAGTTATACCAGTGAGCACTCGCAGACAAAGAGTCGTACTAGGCACTCATCAAGTAAAAAAGGAGCCTTCTTATTGGAAGCTTCATTGTTAGATGTGTGGATCAATCTAAGCTAGTAACTACATGGGTTGAAAGTTTTTTCTGGTGCACGAATCTATGATATACGTGTACATAACAAACTGCCTGGTCTTTGAGATAGTAACTATTTTGACGCTATTGCTCTTATCATTTGGAATAACGACTGCAGTAGTTGCAGATCAGTTCAAGAAATAACTGATGACAATAAAAAAAATTAAAAGGTGCTGAAATATTTAAAAATGGAAGTCAGCCATGGATAGGAACCTGCCAGTAACAGGATTGACTCGGTCAAGCATTGCGCAAGGATGAAGTATGTGTTTTCATCAGTCAAGATAAATGGTTCAGTCTGCAAAACGGGGACGTGAATAATTTTTTTCTTCGCTACCAAATAGTAGCAAGAGACCATCATGTGTCAACATCGCTGTCGAAAAGCTTTTCGTGTCAAAAACCGTCCAAATATTGACGATTCCATCAACATTAACATCATTAGATATAACAGCAAGACTTGAATATCCACCGACCGAAACATTATTTATTGAACATTTAAAGACGATCACATGCCATATTGACAACATCAAAATAATGACTATCATGAAGAGTATCACAATTTTCAAAATTGCTGCAGAAGGAAGGGTTGCATCTGAATGCACAAGGTATCTTTACTTGTATTTCTGCAGAATCCGGGCATTCTGATGAAACTGGGCGTAACCGGTATTGCTACTGAACACCGATATAGCCAAAGGTTCATCCCACCCCTGAGATCCCAGTTGCGAGTTTTCAATGTCAGAACAAAAAGGGTGGCGCAATCCAACTAGAGACCAGTGAAAGGCACTCAAGGGATAAAGCAAGGCAGAAATCCGTTATAATGCACGAAGTAATCATTCAAACAACGAGAGACACACCGCCAGCAATGCCATCAAACCGAACCCCACTATAGTCATAAAGGAGGGGTCTCCATTTAGAGTACCAGGGGAAAATGTTGACAGGTATAATCAGGTGTCTGTTTCCTTTGTGGTGGCCCAGATCACAAAAAAATCGATATGTCGACAAAAAGATGGGCCGAAAATTGTCTGCTCTACATGCAATGGAGCTTAACTCTAAGCTAAATATTGTGGCATGTATTAGCATCTTGGCAATGATGATATTGCTAGACGGTCGGTAAGAGCCATGAACCAAAAAAACGCATCGCGTCATAGAAGTGCAAAATAAAAAAGAGACAAAAGTGTGTCTTATCCACTCTCCATTGCTTATAGTATTGAAACAATCTGGCAGCCGCGAAGAGTGTTGAGCTCAGTCATATGCTTCATAAAGAATAGTTTTCTATATACCACATGATGGTAACATTCCACCAGCTGGACGACGGGGCTGTAGGCACTGTGCACCCAGTTTATGTATGGGTAGATATATCCATCTCTGACGATTGGCTGTGGCATTGGCTTTTTACTTAGCAAAAAAATTAACATGCGTCTGTGATGACAAATTGTTAAACTCAAAATGCGTGACTTTTGAACAATTGTGGATATGTACAAAGTTTTACAACAGTAAACATTCAGTAAAAATTGACGTCGCATATTTCCTTAATGACAGAACAAATCCAGACAAAAATGAAAGTCTTATTAGAGAACTTTTCGGAAAAAAAAGGAACTGAACTTAGATTGTTTCTTTAAGTGTACCGGGGTATTCTTGGCATATGGCGCGCTGGAATAAGTAATTGATTACGTAATTGCGCGGACTTTTTCAAAATGCAATTTATATAACACTTGATCAGGTGGGTCTTTTTAATGTAAGGTCTAATCACAATATGATACACATTTGCGCAAGATGACCAGTGAAACAAACAGTATAAAAGGCGAGAGTCAAATTACAGTCTATTCTAAATGAAATTTAAACTAGATACAAAACTGAGTAACCGCCTCCCCTCTTGAAACTCTGACTAGTTCAACACAGTCAGAGAGGCGTGGACTTTGTGAAAGGCCCATTATGAACGATGTAAGTGAAAAGTTTTTCGGCATCAGAACTGTCATTGGGCACGCACAGCGAATATGGGATTCCGAAATGGGTAGTTTAATTAATGGCAGTTAAAGTCCAAATAAGTTTTATGGATACTGGACAAGAAAGGGTACATATAATATAGATTTGATTTGTGACAATGAATATAGAGAAAACATGCCAACAATAAAATCAAAGTAACAACTCTTAACTCGCGAAAAGAACATGCAAACCTCACGTGCTTTTTGGATCATACCCATGAGCTGAATTGGAAATAATGATTAACCCATTCGAATTGCGAACCCACTGGACAGTTCGCATATTATCGCTGTTCCTGCCAAATGTTACGAGACTACTGCATCAATCTAGGGTTGCAAATTAGTACCAAACATGAGTCAAGTTTGAATAAATAAATTATATATGCTTGAGAAGCAAAGTCTTGGTATACCTTACAAAGATGCCAAATACAATCTGTATTATGTGAAGACCATAGTGCATTACTAAGTGATAGCACATGTAATCTGTCAAAAATACTAAATGTAGCACACGTTTTTGTTTCCACATGGGAGATGACATTTAACTCTGAAAAATCTGAAGTCCCGGTCAATGGAAAAATGTATAATAGCCCTAGAATTGCCTTTGGTGATTGCATATATGTCGAAAAGCAAAGAGTACAAGCACATGGGAAGTTTGTTCTTTCTTTTGGACTCGTAATATGTTCAATCTTGCCTGACGCCTAAGGCAGTTGATTTGCGCAAATACATCTGGAGCATCCATTCGGCTCATGAAAACCTTAATTGTGTATCAGTTGGTAATAATATTTGGAAAATTATAACCCTCCCTTCTATTTCTGTTCAGTTTCGCTTAATAACGGTAATGAAGGCAAAAAATGCCATCAAACCAATAGGATACTCAATGGCAAAGACGATCATGCAAATGAAATCTTCTCGGAAGTAGGATGGTTACCCCTCGGACTAATTTTTGACAGGATGTGTATGAAATCATTACCATAGAATGACGAATGATACACCCGAGTCGCGACTGTGTAAACAGATATTTAATGACATAGCCTTATTGTCAGCAGGACTGGGCCATGGCAGAATTTTCTGAATGTCGACATAATATGGTGGGGGTCAGTGCCGTAAATGTTGTGATGTTGATGTTTCTAAAAATATACGCACGAGGCTTGAATTAGTGGACATGACCACAAAATATAAACACACGAACAATAAATTATAGCACACGACCTGGAAAAAATCAGACGTGTGCATTTTTAGTCGGGAATATTCATGTTTTAATAAACACATTCATAGACATACTGATTTAGAAGTGTGCTATTTTGTGCCGTAAACGGGATGCTTATTTATACACGTCTACTATATTCAATCACGTGTGCTCGGAGAGAGAGACGTGTCCTCTAAAACTGACACGTGTGCTTATACATCTTATACGTAAAAAAATACAGACGTGTGCTCTAAATTCGATTGCGCGTAATCAAAAACACCGACGTGTGCTCAAGTTATATAACGCGTAATTTAAAACACCGATGTGTATCCTAAGTACATTACGCCAACACAATAACACTGACGTGTGCTGTAAGTTACATTACGCTTAATCAAACACACAGACGTGTGCTGCAAGTTAATTACGCATAATAAAAACACCGACATGTGTTCTGAGTTACATTATATGCATAATCCAAAGCACCGACGTGTGCTCCAAGTTATATTGCGCGTAATTTAAAAGACCGACGTGTGCCTTAAGTTACATTATGCGCAATAAAAAGCACCGAGGTGTCCTCCAAAGTATATTACGCGTTATTTAAAATACCGACCTGCGTTCTAAATTACACTACGCGTAATTAAAAACACCGGTTTCTGTTTTATTTTATTTTTTCTTTTAATTTGTCATATATGACAAACGATTGTCACTTCTAATTTATTGAATTTTTCATCCAGTCAGTCCTCAGTGCAAAACCCATCGTGATTAGCTTATACGATTACGCATAATGTGAGCATACGTCAGTGTTTTTAACCACTCGTAATGTAAATAAGAGTGCACATCAGTGTTTTTAATTACGTGTAATATAAGTGGAGCACACGTCGGTGCTTTTGATAATGCGTAATGCAACTTAGAGCACACGTCGGTGTTTTTATTGCGTGTGATGTAACTTAGAGCACACCACTTGGGAGTCATGTCTTTACGAGATGGTCTATGCAGATGCATCTATTTCAAATGAATGTGCATGGCATATTTATACAGTTTGTCATTGGCCTGTGTTTGGAAAACTCGAAGTTATTTGATGTATCTGGTTCTTTATTATGATTATTTTACCAATTTATTTAAAGTTGTGTGTATTTTATGACAAGCACGAAATAAATTCAAATAATTTAGAATAAAATCGATACCAAACAGCTCATAATTATCCTCACGCGCCCCGATCAAGAAACTGCAACTATTTACAAGATTGATTATACCATACGTACATGTAGCTCACTCTTGACCAGATAAACCGACACATACATTAAATCGGCTAGAAGCAAATTAGTCTTGATTTATGACTGCTGGGCATTACAAAAATAAAAAAACCGTACGGCGTGGTCAAGGGTGAAACATCGATCCGTGTCCATCATAGCACGATGGGCAGTTACTTTAGTTGCACAGAGATACGTTTTGCATTGTGTATTGAATAGCCCACCATCAGTAATACGGCGTTTGAATCCAACTGTCTTGTCTATGTTAACTATCTGCACTAGTACTTGGAAAACCACTGATAGATAGTGAAAAGATGGACATTGAAATATGGCCAACAAAGATGAATGAGAATAAATGCCAAATAATTCTCCTCTTTCAAACATGATCAGTATGGCTTAGTAGATTTAACATGTTACGATAAGGACACACTACCATAAACTCCATTTTGATCCTGTCCTATGAATTTAGACTGAGTAAGAGTCGGAGTCAGAGTAAGAGTTCATTATTTTGACACAATTGAGACTGAGTTAAGACTAAGTCAACAGCAATCCTTAATTGGGGCTGTGGGCTGAAAAAGCCCAATCCACAAAGAAAGGCCGTAGACCTGGCGTGTGTTAGATTATTATATATCTCATATACAATTCTGAATTTTTAAAATTTCTGTTGAAATTACAAAAAACAATTGAAGCACAAGACAGTTGACAAGCAGCCGGCTTAGGTCGGTTTCAGGAGGAAAGAGATGAACAGGTGACACTCTTAAGACAGGAGAAGCCAATTAGAAGTGGGAGTAGGTATGATAGACTATAGAGCATAGCCCTAAGGTTTGTTGCGGGAATTCTTTCATACCTTGTCGTACGAACTCGGCGCACTGGTTTATTCTATTCTGACAGCTCAAAACGAGATTTCGTTTTGGGTACCTCCGCCATTTTCTGTCTAAAAAGGGTAAAGGAAAAATTGCACATATACAAAGCTCTATTACGCGATAAGAAAAGTGTCTCCATGAAAAACAGCGTTGTCAGCAAAGCCAAAAAATGATCAATCATAGTGTAAGCGCACAATAGAATATGCTCATCACATCAGTACTGATGCAAATGCAAGCCAACGGAAATCAAATCAAATCAAATTATATTACATTCAATACTATGTCGTATATATTTTACGAGGTGAAAAACTCTGCCAGCAGACAAATTCGTGATCATTACGTGTCGTCTTTTAATTTATTACGTCCGTGCCTCCACTTTCCTGGTACATCTTTATAGTTTGGAAATTCCCTTTATTCTGATGGGAAGATTTAAGTAAAACTCATCAGCATTTCGCTTAAAAATAGTATTTTGCAGGTGTCTTTTCACTCAAGTGCTTCTAAGAATACTTCGTCCCTTCGTTTCTGAGATGTGTATTTTGGACTATATCCGTTCAGGGGCATAGTATTGTTATTTCCGCTGGATTTATATGTGTGACCGATAGTGATCCAGTGATTTTTGCAGAAATTTTAGATTGTTAATTTTTCTGCATGTTAAGGTAAACAACAACAACAACAACAACAACAACAACAAAAAAGTAAATAAAAGGTGTGTGGGGGTAGGGGGGAAACTCCGACAAGACTCGAACATGACTTCTTCCAATCTGCAGCCAAATGCTGAGAGGAATAGAGCTCCTGAGTCAGTTAAGCTCGCCCGCTGCCCGAAATAAATACATGAATGAATGATTCACTATCCAAATAAAGAAACAAACAAATAAAGCAAATAGATAAATAAATAAATGAATGAATGAATGAATGAATGAATGAATAAATAAATAAATAAATAAATAAATAAATAAATAAATAAATAAAGAATAAATAAATAAATAAATGAATAAATAAATAAATAAATAAATAAATAAATAAATAAATAAATAAATAAATAAATAAATAAATAAATAAATAAATAAATAAATAAATAAATAAATAAATAAAATATATTGGCCCTTCAGTGTGGTATGCGACTTGCAAGTGAAAGTAGCCCTATCTCATTTCCATGCTTGGTGTATCGTTCTGCCAATGTGATTATTCTCCTGCGTTTTCTGTTGGTTGAAGCCTACTAGTCACAATTGTATGTTGCATAATGATTTGATCAAGATACAAAGAATATTCAACTCCTTGTTGGCTATTTATACGAAATTAAATCCTGAGTCGTTAAAGGTGCGTATAATTCTCGTATTGATGTAATGCCCGAAATGCAACTCATCTACGGCAAAACAATGAAACAGTGACAGCGATATATACATATATATATATATATATATATATATATATATATATATATATATATATATATATACATGCGTGTGTGTGTGTGTGTGTGTAAATAATATCATCACGAAGGCCAGCATTATCTCTACAAATTGAGGTAATCGAAATAACCATTCAGCGGTCACTATTAGCTGCTCTCCCACTGCCTAGCACCACAAAATTGCTCCTGGGCATATCTAAGCTGTAATACAGTTATTCCACATGAACGTTCCCGATATATTCGAACGGTGAGAATCAATTATGAGTTAAATAAATTGCAATTTGGAGCTCAGCTGACTTGTCAGTTGGGCGATTGTATAAGATGGTTGGGAATCTGCCGTCCCTTTGTGTGCAATTCATAATTTCCACTTCTCAAAAGGTGTCGTACGGAGACTTTCATTTTACGCATGGATGTTTCCCATGTTGACGTACAGGATATCAATTTTGGGACCGCATACAACATTGCAAGCGCTTATTCTGAATATACATCAACAAATGAAATGTATATATGGCAGTGTTTTAAAAACCTTGGTATAAAACTATTTGTTTTTTCATGGTTCCCTCCTGGATGGGCTCCGACCATTTTCTTCGACAAAAATGATGACCTAATAATCTTTCTATCTTTGTGGGTTTTATTATTATTATTATTATTATTATTATTATTATTATTATTTTTTTTTTTTTTTTTTTTTTTCAAAAAAATCAAGTTCTTCTCGATAAATGTCCGACCAATTGTTTTCATATGCGCATGGAGTCATCTAGTTCTTCAATGTACCCCCCCCCCCCCCAGGTGCGGTTGCCGCTACAATTTCATTCCATTTTTAAATATTAATTTTTATGTGTTTTTGTAATACACAAGCTGTCTCCCTACCCACATACTGAATTGTCTTTAAAGTTGGTGGGAATGTAGTAGTTTAACTTCGTTTCCTGTAAATTGTTCATTAGGTGACCATGTTGTCATGGTTATTCTGAATTTTAATGAGCTTTCAATATAAGGTGGGGATTTCAAACTTCAGCATGCTTAACATACAAGCATATTGGATATGCACGGATAGCGACTCTCATTTTCCCAAGCATTGTTAGATGTATACTTCAAACGGGCTGTTCACACAGCGCTCTTGTTATGATGATGTATTTAAATTCCTTGCATTAAGAGAAGCAATATCAATCTGCCAGAAAGGAATGCATATGTTTATAAAAAACGGTACGTGACATAGCATCATACATTGCCTGAAATGTAGGTCATTGCAATCGTGTAATATACGTTTTCGACTGGCTTCCACATATACTTCTTTTATGCTTAATTCAAATTAATGACAATGCCGACAATATTCGTGTGACATCAGACTATTTGCTGATGATACTAGCATTCTACGTAATTTTCATTGCCGTGAAGCTTCCGGAGCTTACATTAATACCGACCTTGGCTATCTATCTATGTGGGATCGCGTGAGGCACATGCCATTTAGTGCTGCTAAATTCCTATCGATTTTGTTCTCTTGTATAAGAAATAAAGAAAACCAACCTATTCTGTATCTTGGCGATAATGCAATACCTGAAGCCACAGACTACCCTCACTTTGGCATCACTCTTGCCCATTCCTGAACGTTGGACCTACACATAAAGAGCATTTTGACAAAAGGGAATCAATGCTGGTCCCTCTTGAAAAGATGAATTTAAGCTTTACAAGAAAATCTTGGAAAAATCGGATTTGGTCGTGGTGTGCACCAATCCTGGAATATGCATGTATCCTTTTTGATTATTTAAGCCAAGCATTGTCTGATCTCAGTTGAGGGATTACAGCATAAAGCAGCTGCAATCTACACTGATGATATGAAATCGTACCAAACGATGGGGTTTCTGCTAAAACAGGTAAGGAGTAGCTACATACTCGTAGCAAATCCTTTAAACTGGTGTTGTGGTATAAAATCACAAATAAGCTCTCTTCCTCTTACCTTACCCTTTTGACATAATTCAAAACTACTCACTAACACAAGCAGGACACCCAGAAAAATTAAAAGTAATACTGATTGTTACTTAAAGTCGTTTCTCCTGTTTAATATGCGTCTACCCGACGACCAGAAAGTGTCTCTTAAACTCCCAATCGCCCAACTAAAATTATCCAAGCTACTGTTTTTCCATCTTGAAATCCAAAAATATTTCTTCAAATGTAATATATTTTGTTTGTTAAGGAACGAATTACAAACTATTATAATAGCTCTAGGAACTTTTAACATAACAACGTTACTTTTTGGAACTAATGTCAAGGGAGGTATAAAAATAGGTACGATAAATTTACCCTGTAAAGTTTGAATTATGAGTAATATTCATTTATTGTCCGTTAATTATATTTATGAATTACTTACAGACTGTTTAGGTGAAAATTTTATCCTGTTGTGGAGATTTCAATGCTCTTTTGTCTCCACAACAGGATAAAAGGGGTGGAAATCAAGGTTTAATTACTTAGTACATACAATTATTGAGAAATTATTGCTATATGAACTTGATCTCCTGGATATATGGCATCACCGCAAACCAGACATGTTTACTTTACGTGGCAATCGAAAAACCCACCCATCCAATGTAGATTAGACTACTGGTTAATTTCAACCACCCTGGCACCATGGGTCACCAATGATAGAATCTAGCAATCTATTAAAACAGATAACAGTCTGATATCGCTCTAGTTACAAGGCAACCTATACATGAAAACAAAGCCAAGGTTCTTGGAAATTGGAAATTTAACTCAGATTTAATCGCAGATGAAGAGTATGCTAGACATCAAACAGAAGACATCGTAAAAAAAACTGTAAACTGCAGTACTATGTGTGTGTCTTTTTGTCCAAAACCGCTTCCTGGTCGTCGTTACCTATTCCGCAGTCCGAACTTTTTACACTTCATAACCTGTCAGTGTCTAACCTATATAAAATGGATGTACTTTTATTCATATTCCACACGTTCTTAACATGTACAAATTTGACGTAGGCTGCATTAGCCCAAACGCATTATAGGGTCTTCAGCGGGTAGCTTCCCAGAACGTTTCGGAGCCTGTAACCGTACATGTCTCCCTGTAGCGGCTCCTTGTCTAAGCTAAATATTCAGCAAAGACGACCCATATAATAATGAATACATATGAACGTGTCAAATGATGAATTAATTAAATAAGTGAAGCTTTGCTTATAAATGCAGAGTTTCAACATGAATAAAGAATACATGCCCATCAAAACATAATTTCTTAATTTCTATAATGCAAGTCCCAATAAGAATAATCTGACTTACCCCTGAACTAGTATGTACCCTTTCTGGCTGGATAGCTCTCCTCACTTTGACTACCTGCCAGTGACAGTGTATAATTGAAGTAGCAACAAACATGGGCCCTATATTGTAAATGAACAAAACAGAAGGTTGGTATGGGATGCAACTAAGGCAGAAATTAGGCCAGAAACAATTGAACATTCGAAAAAGAAATATAAAATTAAACAGGAAAAGAGAGCACTGATCAGAGGAACTAGAGGAAAAAAATTGTCGTTTGAATTTCCCACAAAGGAGACTTAAGAAAGAATGGATGAGATCAGGAAATTGTCAGATATCAACTATACACAAACGAGAAGAGCAATGATACGCTTACGAGCTAGGTGGACGGAGTTAAGGTAAAAACACCAAGTACTTTTTAGGTCTGGCAAAATAACTTGAAAAACAAAAGTGTTTCTAAACTAGCAGGTGAAAAAAAAAAGAATTAACAAACTAACAGGAAATTCGAGATAAACAAACGAGCGTTTTCAAAAATTATACAGCAAAGACGAGTCAGTAAAACACACAGAAAAGGATTGAGATAAATTATTGAATGAGACAGAAATACCAAAACTAGATGAGCAGCAAAAAGCAGAATGTGACAAAAAACTAACACAAGAAGAAATATGGATAGTAATAAAATATTCCAAATTAGGAAAGAGCCCAGGGACAGAGGGATTAACTATAAAATTTTATTAAACATTTTGGTCGTATATCAGAGAACTAGTGGTAGACAGCTTAAACTATGGTTGGGAAAATAGCAACTAGTCAATAGACCAAAGAAGAGGTATTATAACTTTAATACCTAAAAATGGAAGTTACGCACATACTTATAAATTGGAGACCTATTTCATTGTCAAATATTCACTACAAATAGCTCAAGTCCTAGCAAAAAGAATACAACCATTTTTACCATTGGCGAGGATCAAATGGCTTATGTGTAAGGTCGCTACATTGGCGAAAATATTATAACAGTGACAGACATTTTGTATTTTACATCCATCAAGCATATACCAGGGCGTCTACTTTTAATTCATTTTGAAAAGACATTGGACCCCTTGGATTGGGCCACCTCATCAGATATTTACAAATTTTCAACTTTGGAACTAATTTCAAAAAATGGGTCAGCGTACTTTACCAAGATAAACGTAGATGTGCCATCAACAACAGGTATACCTGTGAGTATTTTTTCCAATTAGCAGTGGTGCAAGTCATGGCTGTCACCGTTCCTCTTTATTTTGCTGTAGAATAACTATCTATCAAAATTCGGGCAAATAATGACATTAAAGGTGTGCTAATTGAAAATAAAGAATCTAAAATATCACAATGACAGACAACTCGACATTATTTGTAAGAGACGTAGGATCGGCAAGAGTGACGTTATAGGTGTTGAAGGAATTTCAAGTGTGTAGTAGGCTAAAAAGCAAACTTTGAAAAATGCTTGGCAAGGTGGATTGAAACTAATGAAAAAAAAAACAAAACACACAGATGGAGACTTGCCAGTGAAGTGGTGTAAGGAAGAGTTATCGATATTGGTTATTCATAGACATGACAACAAGGACCACTAGTAGCAGTGTTCGGCGACGTTTAGCACATTTTGGCTGCGATTGGCGGTGGCCAGCGGCAATGGGCGGCGGGCGGCGGCGGTGTGAGCTGCACATTGCCGACCGCCGCTGATCGCCAGCCTGCCGCCGTCAATACCTGTTCTTCCATTTTGTCAAGGCGGCGGTTTGCGGCGATCAGCGGTGGTCGGCGGCGAGGCCAATCGTCGCCGCTAAGCGCAGCTGAATGCCGCCCAGCGCCGCCCAGCACCGCAGAATATACTGCAAAGTACCTCAACATCGATTGGGGAGCATTTGTTGAGGTTCCACAACATGCATTAAATCACACAGGATTATACTTTTACACTTTGCCATGTGCTGAGAGTCTTTCAAGGCTGCATTACACTACCTTTAATCACACATGACTATACTTGTGCAGTTTCGGCATATGTTGGGAGTCATTTCCAATCTCAGATGAAAAGATTATAACTAAGTTCGATAAAACGTTTTTATGCTCCTCAAACGCCAAGTGGAAAATTATTTTTCGAGTATTCCTTCCATATATTGAATCAGAAGACTTATTTCAAAGCAAATGTTGTATGGATGGCGATAAGAAAGAAATATCATATCTCTTTGAACAGTTAATGAATACTTGGAGATCATTTAAATAGAATTCCAAAAAAGATAAAATGCTAAACAGCTTCGAAAGGAAGTGATATATCTTAATGACTTTATTAATAGGAGGAGGAAAAAACCGGCGTTCTATAAACAGTGGTATGGAAAAGGCACCCTTTAAAAATGATACATTAAACACTGATGGATTATTAGTGCTCACTATGTTTATCTTTTATTGTGATGCTGGTACAGGAGGCTTTAATATTTGCCGATGTGTCTGTTGGCAAATTGTGTTTACAACAAAACATGTTAATACCAAAGTGTACTAGTATGTTGTAAAAAAAATCTTCACGTATATGTCATATGCTATGTATCATTACTTACATGACAATGGGGAACTCCAGATGTCCTGGAGTCCATACACATCACCTGGGATGGTATTGGTGTCGCCTCTATCCATCGTCTCCACACTCTCAGATGTCATTTGAGGTGATGAGGCAGCAGATTGCCCCTCTTATGTTTGGTACTCCACAAGCACCCCGCCCGTTGGTTGTTATGAAATGGTGTTGATTATATATGAATCCTTATATCAGTCTTGTTTTGACAGTACATATGTTGCATGCAAAGTAGATTGAGCGCCTAGCTTACCAGTTTTATGATACAATACATACATTGGTTTAGCGGTGCTAGAGTACATAAAGACGCAATTGTTCACTTTATGATTTATTTGATTTTTGAATAATTTTCGTAAATAAAACACTTTCTGGCAAAAGCTTAATATGACTACCTCACACAATACAAAAAACTCGTTATCACAATTTTTAAAAGTCGCAGTCACGTTTTGTCTCGTAACTACGATTTTTTGTAAGTTTTAGAGTTTTTCCCGTAGTTACACTTTTTCAAGTCTTAATTATGAGTTTTTTCTCGTAATTACAATATTTTGTCGCTATTACCAGTTTTACTTGCACTTATTTGTGTTTTGTATTTACCAGTATTGTCTCGTAAGTAGGAGCTTTTGACAGTTACGAGTTTTATCTAAATTGCCATACAAAATTCGTACTTACAGGAAAAGCTGGAAATGGTAAGTTTTTTTGGGGAAAATTTTGTAATTACGAAAAGTTGTCACTGGTGATTACTATTGTAAACACTCTTAATTGGGAGAAAAACTCATAAGTACGATATTCAATACCGGTTCTACGAGTGAGTTTCATACTTCTGAGTTTTTTTTTCTGATCGTAATTAGAAGAATATTCTCGAAATTATGAATTTTCATAGGCTTTATTTCTTTTTTTTCTAATTAAGTTTTTTTTCTCGTAATTTACGAGATTTGTTTCAAAACTACGAGATTTTTCAGATATATTCGAGTTCATGTAGTGATAACTAGTTTCCTTCATCATTGCCACTTATCTTGCAGTTACTTCTTTCTTCTCCTAACTTGAAGTATTATTTCATTCCGAGTTTACTGTCGATATTTAGGAACGTTTGCTTTAATTACGAGTGTTTTCGTAACTATTAATTTATAAACTCGCATTACAAAGAAGTCGTATATGCGAAACACAATTTATAATTTTGAGAAAAAGTAGTAATTTTGAAAGAAACTCTTAAAAAAAGCTTGCAATTACAAGAAAACCCAATAGTTAGGAGAAAATGTTTAGTTCTTTGGTTGGCCCATTAGCATTTCTCATGTGCTTATTTTAATCATATCTTATTTTTGCCGAGGGAATTTATCTCAGGAATCCCTGTTTGCAATCACTTTTGTAAAGGAAATATATTTGAACCAATCCTTATTATATACCCATATATTCAACCTCATTGGCAATGTTTCACGAAAGATAGAACAGGGTACTGAAAGGGGTGTGCGCGAATTGTCGTTATTGCCTGTTTTTCGAAAAGTCAATTGATACCTTGACTCACAAGAACTCTTCTTGTACCGAAAACTGTGCCCTGATAGAATTTAAATACGACCATTAAATATCACATTGCAGGTCGGTATGTAACATTCCTCATTCGTACACTTTTAGTCACCTACTTAACGTAGTTTGGGTGTCGAATTTTGGTTTTCTGTGTTTGTAAAGTAGTAAACATGCAGACTGGAATTTTTGAATTTCACACAATAATTTAAGTAAGAATTGTTATGTGTATGTGCCAGCACAGACATTTCTTTCTTTGAATGAGTATTTCCTTGTTTTTCCTTTCTTAAGCAGCAAAATTGTCCGACATTTAATTTGACGACTGTTACACGTAAAAGCTCCAAACGTAGCATTGCTATACTTACATAAAGTAAGGCTTGTAAAAGAGGGATGGCCGTTTATACATATATATATATATATATATATATATATATATATATATATATATATATATATATATATATATATATATATATATATACAAATTAGCACGCGTTTTAAAATGTCAACCATAAAAACCTTCAAAACTATTACAGGTAAGGGTCATCCAACTTCAATTCATAGGTTTGTGTTGCAGGCGCATCCATTGAAACGCAGACAAAAGTTGTAGAATTTGGAATTTTACATGTTAGGGGGACTTAAAAAAATAAATGTTTAACATCTATCTACAAAACTATTATGCGTAGATGTGCCATTATGGCTTCAAATCCTAGGTTTGTCCATCATCAATTTTGCAAATAGCTAACAACTCAGATGGCACTAAAGTTAGATTCTCGAAACAGTGTGTGGACCTATTTGTGAAGTTGAATTAACGCATATAAGGAGCAAAAAACAGACTTGTACATATTCGTGACAGACAAGACATACAACAGGCCATGATCTGCTACCTGCAGTCAAGTACATGTATATGTACATCACTGGGATTTGTTGTTTACACCAGGGACGTGTTATAGCAGGTCATGTCAGACATGACACATTAATGCGTAAAAAATGGTTGTCCGCCCTGGGAACTAAGGTCAGTTGACCATAACACTTTAATTTTCCCTACCTACAAAGACAGTGCTGTTAGATAGGAAATAAGAAAATCCGTCACCGGCTCTATATCTGCGGCAAATATCGCCATCTGGGCAACTCTTACCAACAAACTTTATAGTTCTCTTTACTGATCTGTGCACGCACAGCCAGTTGATCCTATCAGCACTTGTTTCTAAGTCTACCTTTTAATCATATGATTTCTCGAACTGTTATTACTGGTGTGACCTTGACTTAATGTGCACTTGGACTGAACTGGGCATAACCTATTTATTTTTATTTTTCACCTTAAGCCATTACCATTAGTGTCACAGTGGAATTTCACCAGGTGATATTAATTTTTCTTTAATACAACGACGTCATTAACTGAGAGATTATATGCCACGTAGGAGGGCAATTAACTAGACATTATCATCATCATCATCATCATCATCATCATCATCATCATCATCATCATCATCATCATCATCATCATCATCATCAACACTTTAATGCTACCATAATTAGCTAGAGTCAGCTATTATGTCAGCAATTCCCGGTTGCTTGCTGATACTTGACTTTCTTTTTTTCTCCAGAATTCATTCTTTCTGTCTGTCTGGCAGTTTCTTTTTACCAGAAGTTTCTTTTGCCAAGAGCCTTATTTGCCATAGTTTTACTTTAAGTTCATATTTTCTGTCATGCAACATTTCCAATTTCAATTTGAATGGACAAAGCAACAACTTTCCTTTGTAGGCACAGAGAAAGATTTTGTTTGAAGCAAACCTTCTTTACAAGTTTTAACTGTTTTAGGTTACCAGCACTGGACTAAGATATCACAATACAATCATGTCATTCATCAGGAGTGTACATCATGACCTTGCAATGCGGGGTACTGGATAAGTATAGGACCACGGTGACATTGTTCTTACCGAATTACGCTAATTGTGATTCGATAAAATACAAATTTCTCCATAAAGAATCATGTACACTCTATTTGTTATGTTGGACATCATTAGTTCCCATAATAGAATTAACAATAATGATAAAGGTGAAACTGATCTGGTTGTGTCATTGGTAGCCAAATGATGGTTTGTGCGGTTCCCGCACAAGAAAACTACGTGGGAGAATGGGAATAATTTACAGAAACTTACTCCTCAAGACTCAGCTTAGACACTGAGCCTCACTCCGACATATCTCTAGTAAACCTACTCCATTCACCCAAGTCATTATTATGGCTCCATGTATGTTCGATGCATGTTTGCCCCCCACAGGCGCGTGCCACAACATTTTTATCGTGGTGACACAATCGATCGGACAGTCCAGCGTGGGACGGTTTAGAGAAAGCCGTGATGATTACTGCAACTTATGTTGTTTTTTTCATAGAAACCTCCTCAAGGGACATAAAATTAATCTCTGAATCTGCTTTTCAAATCCTCATATCCTGATACATCAAATAAATATCCATGTACATGTCATAATGCCTCTTCGGTGGTTCTGGAAACCTTCTCGTCAAACATGGCATGCTTCGTCAATAATTTAGAACCAAGGCCTAAGACGTACTCTCCACCTGATCGTGAAACCTGTAGGTGAGGAATATAATTATGTTATATCAGTGCTTTATCGGGCTGTCTGGGTACTTTTTTTTCACAAAACAGCACAGGATACACCCTCTAGTACTCTGGTTGCCCTATTCCAAATACTCTGAACTTAACCATCTAGAGTCAAGAATAGGGCTATGTATGCATTTTGTGCAAGAGTTCTTTGGATATATATATAGTGTTATGTGTGTGCGTATGCTGTGCGGTGTGTAATACCCCATCCATCAGCGTTTTTTCATTCATTCATTCATTCATTCATTCATTCATTCATTCATTCATTCATTCATTCATTCATTCATTCGTTTGTTTGTTTACATATTTCCCCTGGGTAGCCCATCCAGAAAATTATGTGGTCTTTCGAGGTGCCCAGTAACAATACATTCAATAATATTTTGATCTAAAAGAAAGATATAAAATGTATACAATACATAAAATAAATACAAGATAAAACTTTCATGCTGAAGTCTTACCGTTCCATGCGTTTCGTTAAAATGTACTGTTGATTCTGTATGTCTTCCATGTAAACTTGCTGGTAAATTACTTCATCACACTTTTGCAGCGTTATGTAGAAAACAAATTCTTAATCAGTTCAGGTACCAAAACATCTGTATTACTCAGTAAATTATAAGCCTGTACGTCGGATAGGAATGTAAAATATTTTGTTTAAAAAAGTACATCAAAGTTTGTACATTTATTTGCCACTTTAGATATACTTCACGTTTGTCTTTCTTCAATGGCTGCCATCTCAACCGCATCATTTTGCAATTCTTGTACCATTCTTTCATGGTGTATACAGCATATCACTGTCTTACATCCATATATGACGGTTTCTGTTCACGGTCTAATTTGAATCTTTTACGGTAAGGTGATGAGGATAAAGAAGGGGTTTGTACGTAGTTTTAAAAAAAAGTTGTCTGAACTACAGTCGTCAGACTTCTCAAAACATGAGAGTGAAACAAGTCACGCAAGGCACCATTATTTTCAACAGCTCTCTTTTAAACGGACCACTGGGCTCGCTCCATTTGGGAATCCTATGGATCAAACATGGAGTGTTTGCATGGTTAACAAACCATTTTCAACTTGGTCCCACATGCGCAAAAAAACAAAAACAAAAAAAAAAAAAAACCAAAACACACACACACACGCAAAGTTGGTCACCTGGCGTTTGATTAGCGCCAACAGACTTCATACCCATAATGTTTACACATTCAGTTAATTTCAATTCAAATAATGATATGAGAGTAACAAATCCATACTTACGTGGGCGTTACATCAAACATAACGTGTCAAGATGTTGAAATTTGGGATAGCGTCGCTTGATGCCCCAGTTGGTTTTTGAAAATAGTTGACGCAATGGCACAAAGTGTTTGTTCGGAATTCGGAAAGTTTCAAAACGACTTGACTCCTGTACATGTAAATTCATTCTATGACATACTTCTCCAGTTCTAATATTTTAGGTTCAGTTAGAGTATAAGGTAAGCCCACATTCCGAACACCTTACACCTGGATCGTCAGCAGCACCAAATAACTGCGCAAAGTTCCCGCAGAAAATTGTATTAAAAACGAGATGCTTCACAACATCTGCGTCAGTAAAGTTGGCTTGAAATACGCTCTACATAGCATACATTTATACATGATATTAACATCTACACGTGTAACTCTCCCCAACCTTACATTAAACTTCATTTTAAGGTCGCGAAACCTGTTACTTATATGCATAAAAGCTACACATATAGCATACAATACAATATATCCATTAGAGTAAACAGATGCACTGGCATGCTAAATGTCCAGGCAAGCCTTCTTCAAGCATTGACAACCTTTCTGTGGGAGTAGCATATGCATTTTTATTGTATTTAAATTTTTCTGGCTATAGAAAAGTGTTTTGTCTGATGACATAATCACGATTTTATAATCAAACGAGGTTATAGCGTCTGTCATAAAACCATCTGCCCTGAGTGATTGCGTGCAGTTGTGTCAAGACAACTGTTCAAGAAACTTACCTGTTTTGACGTCATATTTACCTAATCACTAAAAACCATTGGCATTGTGTTATCAGCGATGCCTGGGACAAAGAATGGGCCTGGGGCAGGTAATACTATACACATGGTCCCAAGTCTCCTCCTATTCCTTTCCCGTTAAATTGAAACTGACGTTAAGACTGATATGAACATTTTTCCTTGGCGTGCATGGTTTAGCACTAAGCTCTCTTCCTAGAGCGTGTTATCTTGATAGGTCTCATCTACGATTCTCATCCAAATTCTTTTGCATTACTGTTTACTGTTGAAATCAGTCAAATCCAAGCAAACGACAAATGACCACCAAACGGTTGTGGGCAGTTTAAGGAGGAGGAAACGCTAGAAAAGCAACTTTCAGCTCAGCCATAGAAGGACAATACAGCAGACAAACGAAAAGGGGGTGGGGTGGTCACTTGTTCACACACAAACCATGCGTATAAACTTTTATTCGGTTAAGCTGTCCACATCAGAATTTCAAAGTTAGATTGCACTCAATATATAATTATTTTTCTGAATTTATTGGTCTTTTGCTCACGTGCAGCTAGTGTATTTCCAGTTGGGTCTTTATGACGCAGCTGTTTGATTGTACATAACGTGAAAGTATGCATGCTCCTTTTGCGTAAAACGGGCAATAAGAGAGGAATACTAACGTATTACAACAACTGAATTTCACATACAATGTATCGATGCCCGGTAACATACCCGCAGTAGTTGTTTTAAATTTATTTATTTTTAATTTTTTTAAATTTTGAAATGAACATAATATACATGCTTATTGATCTACCTTGGGTTTCAAGATCTTATCATCACTGAGTCTGTATCTACCAATGCTTTCACTGGAGGCTTTGTCATTGTTTGTTTGTTTCGTTTTGTTTCCTTTCCTGGCATTTTATTTCATTTGAATGTAATAAGTTTTTTTCAGCGTTGAATTATGCAAGTGGACATGTATGTACATAAACATAGATTTGAGAATTTTTGCAGGGGTTTGAAATTATGAATGCATCAAAAATGTCCAAAATACGATCAGATTAGAGCTGCCACACATTGAAATGAAAGATACAGCAAAAATGTTTCATCAATTCTGATTTCTACCGACATTAAAATGTCTGAACTCGGATTTTGTGCCATTATTTAAAAACGTAGACAAACGTCTTGGGTGTAATGCATCGACGAACCAACTCGCGGATTAAAACATATATATGAGTACCTTGCGTGGCAACAGGTGACTGAATATTTGCAGCATCATCAACAATAAGGCTCTTCTTATAAAAGTGTGTGTGTCAACACAGACTTTTCTGTATTTCTTTTCTTTCTTTCTTTCTTTCTTTCTTTCTTTCTTTCTTTCTTTCTTCCTTTCTTTTTTTCATTTTTCTTTCTTTCTTTTTTCTTTACCAACAAATTTGTCCGATACTTCTCTTGGACACTATTATACATAGAAACTCCAAACTTGGCATGATTGCAAGGAGATTGACTGTTTTATACAGAGGAATGAAGATATTCAAATTTTTTGCAAATTAGGGGCATTTGAAATTTTAAATTTTCAATATCTTCAAAATTATAATAGATAGAGATCTCATTCCGAATTCTACTAGGAGGTATTGACCAGTGCGCATCTAATGAATTTAAAACAATAGTTGTAGCAATTTAAATTATGCTAATTAGCAGTATTTGATATTTTAAAACTGGAATATCTTCAACACTATAATAGATAGAGATGTCATTCGAACTTCTTCTTGGGGTTGACCATCGCGCAATTTAAATTATGCTAATTAGCAGTATTCGAAATTTTCAATCTTGAATAACTTCAACACTATAATAGATAGAGATGTCATTCCAACTTCTACTTGAGGTTGTCGACCAACGCGCACCGAATGAATTGAAAATAAAAATTGTAGCAATTTAAATTATGCTAAATAGCACCATTTGAAATTTTAAATCTTGAATAACTTCAAAGCTATCATAGATAGAGATGCCATTCTAACTTCTACTCCTGTGTTGTGGAATAATTGTACATTGCCATACCAATATGGTTTGAGGACACACATACTGATTTGCTATGCAGCAAATCGTCTTTCCTAGTTCATAATGTTTTTATTCATGAATAGAAATTATTTGTATTATTACTTCTATGCGCCAATTTTTTTTTTCGTGGGTAAGCTTACAAAAAACATGACATCCAAAGATGGGCAATCGTAGCGGGAATCTAATTGCTTTAGGCATCAGCGGACACATCAAGAACTTGGGATGCTTGTCCTGACTGCTGTTTTGGTTGGTCACCGTGTATGGTATTTAAGACTCAGGTATAAGCCCTGTTTGTTCAGACAGCATCCAGTCAGCTAGCATGGTTACATCCATGTGCTTGAACTCTGTAGCCAACCGTATACTTCAACAGTGCTACTGTGCCTCCGCCTCATGACCTTTCTCGTACCGTTTGTTTATTATCAATAATAATAATAATAATAATAATAATAATAATAATAATAATAATAATAATAATAATAAAATTGATAATAATAATAATAATAATAATAATAATAATAATAAAAAAAAAAAAAATAATAATAATAATAATAATAATAATAATAATAATAAATAAATAAATAAATGAATGAATGAATGAATGAATGAATAAATAAATAAATAAATAAATAAATAAATAAATAAATAAATAAATAAATAAATAAATAAATATAAACAAACTGGGAGGACACCAGTAATTGATCTGGTGCCTCACCAATGTACTGAACCTACCATTGAAATTGTGCACATAGTTTTGTTTAATCAATTGCAGTTTTGATGTGCACGCTTGTTTGCATCACATGTCATACCATTCTGGCCCCTCATGATAGCATAAATAAGCAAAAGAGTGGGAACATGTGAAATATCTTGGTACCTATATGATTTAACAACGAACAAACACCATTTTCACTGAGTAAGAAGGCAAGAATAGGAGAATAGACTACCTGGAAGAGGTGCTTAGCTTTCTATGATACACCAAGTGAGCCGCAGGGAAACTGCTGAGAGTAAAACATTAACACCCCATCCTAAGACTACCCTGCGATGACAAGTATAAACGTCACGTTACTGTACTGTACGTTGGCGGGCTTAACAGAATTCGAAGGATGTAATCATGTTTGATGACTGAAGAAGTAGGGGTTATGCCGAAGTCTTTAACTACAGGCTGCTGTGCAGCCCATAGCAGATCACGTTCCAGCCTCACACCCCACTGTTGGGAGGCCATAAAGACAAAGGTGTACCAAGGATAAGTGTGGGGTTGTCCACCAGCTGTCTTGTTAAGATTGTGAGGAAGACTAGAAAGACAGAATGCCAGAGACCTGTTAAAAAGTGTCAGAGCACCAAAGAGTCTCTTCTCCGATTGGCGCCCGTCTCAAAGCCCATATACACTCAATACGATGACATCTGGATTGCAGACACAACAAGAAAAGAATATTTGCTTTGCAGCAAATCTGTCTTGGTGCCTTCAAAATGAGAACAGTTTGAAATGCTACAGTTTGCCACTGTTCATTATAATCCAAATTTTCTATCTTAACCTAATTTGCATAGATTAAAATGCTAA
The DNA here is from genome assembly GCA_964020975.1 of Hermodice carunculata. NCBI lineage: Eukaryota > Metazoa > Annelida > Polychaeta > Eunicida > Amphinomidae > Hermodice > Hermodice carunculata. The sequence goes on from OZ026612.1 coordinate 56,444,787, forward strand.
AACTTTGGTTCTTGGTTCATTTGATGTGGCCATGTCACAAAGCGATAAACTGACGTTTGAATGCCACTACTATCTATAATAGATTTGAAGTTATCAGAGAATAAATTTTATTTAATTGCCTAATTTGCATCAATTATATGCCTAAAACTTGGTTTTTGGTTCATTGGATACGGTTATGTCACATGCCTACAGATTGAAGTTGGAATAGACCTTGCATGTATAATTAAGTTATTCAAGATTTGAATTTTGTGTGTTCAGCTTATTTGAATAAATTAAATTTGTACAACTTTGGTTCATGGTTAATTGGATACAACTGTCAAAAACCCATATACTGAAGTTGGAATGGCCTCTCTGTCTATAGCAATTTTGAAGTTATTAAAGATTTAAATTTTACTTAGCCACATAATCTGCATAAAAACTTTGGTTCACTGGATGCGATTTTGCCACAAACCTATAAGTTGAAGTTGGAACGGCATCTCTCTATATAATAGGTTTGGAGATATTCATTTTATAAAATTGTTCAATGCCCCTGACCAGCATGATTTTAAATTATACAACTTTTAATTACTATCCATTTTATTGGCGGGTTTCACAAATCTATACTTGTACAAGGAAACTTCGTGTCTATCTGCCGTAGTTTGGAAGATGTGGAGCTTTCAAAATAATAATATACCCCTAAGTAAGACTGATGTAAGCATTTTCCCTTGGGGTGCATGGATAAATTTGGTCGTAAAGAAAGAAAGTTAGAAAGACAAAAAGAAAGAAAGAAAGAAAGAAAGAAAGAAAGAAAGAAAGAAAGAAAGAAAGAAAGAAAGAAAGAACGAAAGAAAAAATAATTCTTGCAAAAGCAAAATGCCTGGGTTTGCGCACAGACATAAAGAGCAGGTGGTTTGAGCGCACCACTAAAGAGACAACACAGATAAGGGCACTGTCCATAGCCACTTGCCACGCCATCTGTTGGCATATTGTTTTTGTATATTTTCTTTCTTTCTTTCTTCCTTTCTTTGTCTCTCTCTCTTTCTTTTTGTTTGTTTGTTTGTTTTTTCTTTTTTCCTTCTTTCTTTTTTTCTTTCTTTCTTTCTGTCTTTTTTTCCTTTCTTTTTTCTCTCTCTATTTCGTTTCCTCTTTCTTACATTCAAACATTCATTCTTCTTTCTTTACATGCAAATTTGTACGTGTCATTTGGAAAGTATCATGCGTAGAAACTCCAAACTTAACATTATTATACTTCCATGCATCAAGAATAGAGTTTTTGTAAAGAGGTTCAATGGTTTTGAAAATTATGCAAATTAGGGCCATTTAAAAACTTAAATCTTGAATATCTCCAAACCTATTAATAAGTGCAGGTAAGCAGCCTAACTTCAAGTAATATGTTTGTAACGTTGCATATTTTTATTATTTACATGTGACCTCTCAGGGTCAAAGGTCAAGGTTTTTTTTAACCATTTCAAATTTTCTTCTAGCCATAACTGGGTCAATTGTTATCCAATTTTGAACATGTGGGGTCAAATTGTAGACATTGTAACACTGCACATTTTTGTTTGTTACATGTTTCCTTCAAAGGTAAAAGGTCCAGGTCATTTGGACCCTTGAAAATTTTATCCAGCCATAGCTCTGCCATTTTTTCCCAATTGCAACCATGTTGACCAATACTGTGGATATTGCAACACTGCACATTTTTGTAATTTTCATGTAATCTCTTTATGTCAAAGGTCAGGGTCATTTGGACCTCTGAAAGCTTCATCTAGCTTTCGGTTGTATTCGGTAAAATTTGGTGCAATCCAATGAATAGTCCCACGATTCCCACTTATATAAAATCTTTTCGGACCTGTATCCACTATCAGGGCAGCCTTCTCCCACTAGCTGCAGCTTCCGCTCAACAGGGGAGGCTTGGCAGATCCGACTACCGGTGCCACTTAATGCATAGCCTGGGGGCGACTTCAGTGTCTGACACAAAATCCCTATTCTGGGGCCTACCGCTGCCTACAACTGCTAACCGCATGGCTTTGTATTTCCATTTTCAGGTAATGTTCACCCTGGAAAACTCCCATTATATATTCTCCAGTACATTCACTCGATAAATCAACCTTCCCTGAACATTAATCAAACATATATTTTAGATACTACCTCTTCAAAATATAGTATCGGGAATAATCCATAATGGCTGCCATTTTGAAAATTGTGGATCCCGCACTCAATGGTTTGAATTAAATGAGGATAGTACTGGGACGACCGGGGGGGGGGGGGGGGTTATAATATGTGCAACAAAAAGTATATATTTTGCAAATGTTTCAGAGCATCAAAATGATGTTCAAAATGGCGTTCACCACATGTCCGTTCAAAGTCTATTGAATTTGTCAATAACAATGATGGCTGCTTCAGACACAACCAAGCAGTCAGATTAAAGTTTAGACAGTAAGTCATGTTATAAAAGTACTTTAACGGCCGTTTGCCGTGGTATCTCAGAGAACGGACACCTGGAATCTAGCAAAATATTACAATAACGATCACCGAACAAACAAGGCTATGGCCTATGTTGTTTCACCGAACAACTATGGCTATGCATTTTTGGCCTTTGTGTTTCTATTCTGTTTCCCCGGCCCAAGTTAACCCTGTAGACAAGTTGAAATAAAATGCTGTATTTGAGTTGAATTTGATGCAAAATAACTGACCGTGACAACCCCTTTTCTCGATAAAATCTTTTAAGCGGAGCCTTGGCTCTGCTGTTTCACCAAACACCGTGCCTATGCAGCTATGCTCTTTCCTCGGCCCAAGTTAAACCTCAGCTGCAAACAAGTTGAAATAAACTACGTTCTCGATAAGTCTGGCAGCCACGGTCGATCAATTTTTATTACGGAAAGGCGGCTGGAAACTTTATTTTTTATTTTATGTTTTCATAAAATTGCTTAGGGTCGGGACACGGGCCTTTTCAGTGGGGTCGGTCAGGTCTTCGGAAACACACACACTCACACACACACACACACACACACACACACACATATATATATGTATATATATTTGTTAGGCCTTGGTAACTTTAACATTTGTCGAAACATGGCAGTTGTGTTTAAAATGGATGCCTTTTCCCCTGTTACGCATTACTTCCTTTGACGTTGAATCCGTTACCTTGGCATAGCTGAAGCGTGTTGCACATATAGATATAGTTGTTACAAAACAGCGCCCTCTAGGGCCATGGCAACAGTTACAAGCAACAGCACTGGTGCTACCTCAAAATGCTTGCATTTGGTGTGTTAAGCTTTACATTCAACAAATACTAAAACATAAACATTAAAGATTCAACTACACTGACGATTAACCCGTCTTATTTCAGCAGTAACATCACATGTAAATTATACATAAAATTACCCTAGCTGGAAAAATTACTATAATAGCATGACAGTCCTTTACAATGGAATATTAACAGTTGCATGGTTAGGTACGATACATGTATACGCATGCCCAATACGGGCTGCCTTTTTTGGCAGGGATTTCCAGTTTATATAGTGTTGTCTGGTTCCCCATTTAATAAAAACACGGGCATAAGGCTACTCGGTCGGAAACAAACATAACGATGCGTTGGTTTGTAAAATTGGACACGTACCTGGCCACTGGCATGGAATGAATTGAAAGTTTGTTCTACTTCAACATTTTCAGATAAGGAAGAACGTAAAGCTTATGCAACAATTTAATCGGGAAACATAAATGCATAAAAGATGAAGGACTAGACTTGAAAGCATCGGGAATTCATGTTATCGATACTGAACTGCTGATTGAAAAGCACATTCCGTTCTCAATATTTCGATTCATGTTTACAGTATGTTCCACCCATAAACATTTTGCTATCTGGGTCAGAAGCAGTCACTATAGGTCGACGTGCAAGGCATGTCCACATAAAAAAGGAAAAAAACTATTTTGGTACATCCATATCGTACAGTTTTTTTTTCAAAATGGGACTGTGTTATGCCGTTTTCTTTCAGGCTGTCCATTTCGCAACGCGGCCGAATCACACCAAACGCAAGTGGCCCACTTGCCGTTGTGCCTGGTCGACTTGGGTACGGTTTCCAACACTTTTTTTTTTCGCAAAACAGTCAGGTGTGGGAAGTTCTTAGTAGCGGCCTGAGCTGACGTGCTTCATAAAAAGTCGAGCCTAGATGGCGTGGCAGGCTCCCACGGTACTGTTTCCTTCCCGCAACATAGACCAAGGTCGTCACAGCCTCCTTCAGTATCTAATAGTCTAATATCAGGTGACACATTTTCCCATAGGGATGCAGGTCAAATTAACTCAAGAACTGCAGACAACATGGCGGATGCTGGTTGACGGCTTCTCATGCAAAATACAATAAGTTCTGAGAGTAATGAGTTAAAGTTACCTCTGCGACATACATTCTTTCCGCCCTTTTCATGGATTCAGGATCGCAAGGCACAAGAACAATGTTGTCCATTGTCCAATGCGCACTTCTCTTAGAACAGCACCGGGATTCTGATAGGCCCAAATCCATGATAATGATGCTACAAGAAATGAACGTCGGGTCATTGACATTATTGCGAGCATGCAAGCTTCTCAAGTGTAATGCTCAAACTTTCGGCTAGCGCCCTTGCCACTTTTCCATCGAGTATAAGCTATAAATTTACCCACAAGTGGATCTCTTGTTATATCACATGACGTTTGTCATTGTAAGGTTGTCGGTTTGACACCAGTTTCTGGAGACACGATGTGAACGATTTGCCCTCAATCATTACTGGGTATATTTCACCAAAGGAGTCCCTGACAGCAGGTGTCCTGTGATTTCATGTGACAATGATGGATGACGATATGATTTTACAAAGGTTGCTTGAACTCACTGCAGACACCATTTGATCGAAAATTATGGTTAGAAGGGAAGTAGACTTTAATGGACTTATGCAGTTGCCAGGAGATATTTTTGTACTGTGGACTGGATGTCCTGAAAAAAGGGAAAAAAGGATTGTCTACATTCAATGCAACGTAATAGATCCATAATAACCTGCTGGTGTCTGGCGGTATCCTTATATTATAGTTAATTACAAAACAACGCACTATGCCAATTATACCCTGAGCACATGTTTTTATTCTTGTGGACAATTGGAATGCTTGTCTCTTCTTTTAATCTGTAATTTTTGTGAACTAAAAGATAAATAAGCTCTCATCATAGCAAATGAAGTGATTCTCCGAAACAAAGCAATGCAGAGGCGATCAACGTTTCTGTTGACCAAAACCACGCAAAACGGCCTCAAAGTCTCCCAGAAGTGATGCTAACTGGTAATGATAAAGGTGTCTTGGGGAAAAAAGCCAACTGGAGTCCGTTTTCGTGGAGCCAGCCTCCCGGAAAGATAGATGGGCTTTATATTTTAAACTCATATCTCTTCCAGAGCTCTGCACATTCGGGAACATTGGACCAGGAAACATTTATTCTGAAGGTATCTTGAATTCAGTCTGGTGTCATTTAAAGAATTAAAAGAGATATTCTCTTTTAGGCTCAATTTGGGAAATTAAATGCCGAATAATAAAAATGATTAAATAATGTAGCTCAAGGAGACATAAGCTTAGTTTACAAAGAGGTAACCAAGCATTCCGGAGGGAAAAAACTAAATCAGATAAGGTGTAGAAATATTTCGAGTTCGTGCAGTCCTCGGATCTCCAAGGAGTGACTGAAACTTTTTCTTTTCCAACGACATAGACGGATGCTCAAGTTACAGATGTCGTCAAGGGAGGAGATAAGAGAAAACTGGGGAATTATAGGCCTCCCAGCTTATCTTGCATCAAATGCAAGATGCTGTGGCGAGTTTAGTACAATGAGCGACACTGAAAGCACAAAAAAAGTCTGCCCTTGATTAGAAACAGACAGCTTAGTTTCACCAATGGCAGGGCAACCACTTTACAGCTCCTGTATGCTCATGACAAATAAACAGAAATAATTGGAATTGGCAGTGTCAGAAATATGACATACATGGACTTTGCGAAGGCACTTGATATAATCATTCCTTTGGAATCATACAAAATGTGAAAAAAATATACATATATATATATATATATATATATATATATATATATATATTCATACATACATATATGTATATATATATATATATATATCTATATATATATATATATATATATATATATATATATATATATATATATATATATATATATATATATATATATATATACACATTGTGGCTAAGATACACAATCACTTGGATTCATAGAAAAGACGCCCGGAAAAGCGTCAAGGAGAAACATGGTAAATGTGAAGCAGTCTTGGAAGAACATGGCATGTGTGATTTTACACGTATCAACACTTTGACTTTATATTTATTATGTACACACACACACACACACACACACACACACACACACACACACACACGCATATATATTATATATATATATATACATATCTCTCTCTCTCTCTCTCTCTCTCTCTCTCTATATATATATATATATATATATATATCATATTCTACATGGCTCGCCAGAGTTTTCGGTGCATGTGGTATTTGTTTGTTTAATGATGATACAATACTATGTAGAGAGAAAAAACACCGCGGGAATATCATGTCTTGAGGAAGGATTTAGTTACACTGGTTGCCTGGCCTGCGTATGAATATCGAAATATATCCAGGAAAATGAAAATTATTTCAAACACACCACTGCAAAATCGATGATGCTTCTATTTCTAACTAAATGCAAACAGCAGTGCCAATTGCTAAATATGATGTGAACATCGTCATGAAAGCTATGGAAGGACTAATGCGACCAAACGGGCCACACCGGGGTGGGGGTTACCGATGTGCATAACCACATGCCAATATGTATATATATATACAATGTGTTCTATGAAAAGACAATCAGTTGGATTTGATTTTGGATAAAACAACGGGGACACGGGGTAGAGCTTTTGCAAGGGCCCCTGTAAAATGTGAAATTCAAGTATTGTTAACCAACATCAGATCGCAAAGATCACAGAAACTCAACGTGAAGGGTTAGAAAATGTAGCTGAAAACTTAACATTTAGTAAGAACGATGAAAATAGATTGAAATTGTAGCAAAGGACTTCAATTCTTTAAACGACAAACAAGCTAAAGGTGTTGTGTCACAGTGTCGTGAAAGATGAAGCAAATTAGGTTAAAGAAGTAATCTGTATTTTTTTTAGATAAGAAGAAGGGAAATTTTAAAAAGAAAAGCGTTATAAATGTCTGCGAATGTTTAAATATCATAAACGCAGACAAGGTTTCAATGAAAAAAATACTACATTTACGATCGCATGCCTCTTGTAAATTGCACTGGAATATCCACAGTACATATTTAAAAGCAAAGCAGTCATTAGAAACTCCCTCTGTGCTCAAGATAATTGGGGACCAACAACTAGCCTGTGAAATATCACTCTTCATAAATGAATGTATTGATGCTTTGAAATTATTACCCATTATATAAATATGTGCCGTAAGTTTCGGATTGGTATCCACTATCTGGGCCACCTTCTCCACTAAGCTGCATCTTTGACCCGACAGTTGTCCTAGGCACTCTGCCCAATGCTGATACTTAATTCATAGCCTGAGGGCGTCTTCAGTGTCAGACACAATATTCCTATTCTGGGGCACACCACCGCCCACAGCTTGTACCTTCAAGGACTTCTGTTTATATTTTAGCTAATGCTCACACTGGAAAAGTCCCATTATATATTGTAAATTACATCCATTTGACAATCAAACTTCTTTTAACACTAATCACACATATACTTTGGATGGTACCTCTTTAAAACATTAAATCGGGACTAACCGGCATGGATTTGGTAATTACATTCATTCGACAAATTAACCTTCGGTTAACACTAATCCCACATGTATTTTGTATACTACCTCTTCAAAATATTGAATCGGAACTAACCCAAAAACCTTGGTTCCATTTTTTTTCTTCAAAATTGTGGATTTTGCACCACATGGATAGTAAATAATTACAGTAATGGGGCCAGGGTGTGTGTGTTATAATATATGAAATCAAAAGTATATTTTGTAAATGTTTCAGCGCATCAATAATGGTATGATATATCCTGTTGGCGTGAGTCACTTTGATATCCAAATCAAATGTATTTTGTGTGACTATCCCGCAAGGCATTGCGCCATGTTCAAAACAGCGCTCACCAACACGTGATTAATTAGACAGGGTATCGTTTCGCATTTGGTTGTGTAACAAACGATGATAACTTCTTCTTCTTCCAGCGAAATTACACATTTTAAAATGGTAAATTCTCAACAGACCAGTCCAAGGGGCATAATATTATTTCTTTCTGAATTGTATGACATTGAAAATAGAGTTTTAGCTGTCCAACACACACTTAGATACCAGTCGTAATTCGCATTTTTAATGATTGGATTAAAGAACAATCCTGAATGCTCCTGTGGTTCACCACGAGATAATACTTGGCATTTCTTCTTCTCATGTCCAAAGTTTACGGTACCACGTTCCCAGTTATATATCGGAATCGCCTCCTTTGCTTCTTTTACTTTACATACTTTGCTGAACGGCTCGCCGCGATATTCTTTTTCCGAAAACACTATTTTGGGGGGGGGGGGGGGGGCTGTACACGAATATTTACGTACCACCGGGCGTTTCAGTACTGTGGGTATTGGCCGATCGCGTTTAGTTTATCTAGCCTGTGCGTGATGGCGGCAGCGCTGCGTTTCCATGCTGTGAAGGGGATCCGATGGTTTTCGATTCCTTTCCTTGTTTGGATGAACTCAGCGCTGAATCCTGCCCTTCAGCCCTCAGGAGTTGACTCATGTTGATGCATGGTCATTGAAGAGTTCATGCGAACGCCCCGTCAAGTTAAAGACCTCAATATGAATAAACCGTCAACACAAGGACCGTGGTATATGTATAACTGGTAATTTTAGCCTCACATAAGTCACTAGTACAGGTTTATGGGTTAAAACATATTACTGGCGCAGCCCCGATGTCTGTCTTGTCTGGGTGTTGTCATCTGCAACATATTCCCGAATCCACGTGCGTCTCGTGCTGTCCTGTCCGTACTTGTCTTTTCTCACGAGAGTGATTAATATAGGACTGAGCCCTCTTTCCCAGTCGTTAAATAAGTGTGTTTGTAACAAGAATAATGTACTCAAGTTGAATGTAATATGTTTAAAACCATGAGGATAAAGTTAGTTCAAAATTACACACCAAGCCCGTATCTTTATTCAAGAAAGCTTAAGTAAGGCTCGCCTAGGTGTATCACTGAGTTAGTGCCGTAAACATCCATATGTACCCGGTTTTCTCTTCAGTTCCTTTCCCAGTTTTGTCTTCTCTTTGCTTTCCTCTTTTCAATATATATATTTAAATGTTGCAAGGAATCACCTGTAAATCATGGGTGCCATGAAATTGAAGTCTAATGTATATTTGAAGGAACGGTATTTGGTGTTTCCCTCGTTAAAGCTTATTTTTATGAGTAGTACTCACTCGTGACGGTGAAGAGCATACAATTCCTAGGCTAAACATTCTCTTATTAAAAAAAGGCACATCCACACAGACAAACCACAAGGACATCAATTATTTTCAACGCAATTCAAGCCATGACATTGCATAAGCATTAGTGCACTTACACGAACTAGCACTTGATGACTACATATTCAAATAAATCCTAAAAGACTAAGGTAACTCTCACGTCTTAATGAAGTGACTATTAGGTCATGAAATGAAAACTGAAATAAGTCTCTCATTTCCGTACTATTGCATTTTAAGAAGTATCCATCATTTATGTTTACATATCATATTCTGCCAAAACGACCAGCGCATAGATAGATATTAGGATTTGTAAGGAAAAACTTTTGCACTGAAATTAAGGTCGTTCCCTTCCATTAAAATATCACTGTGTTGTATTTGGAGTGAAAACAATATAATCAAACGCATCAAGCAACATTAAAAAAAACTTAATGGACCAGTCAAAAAAACTCGAGTTCTCTAGAAAATAGAATTTTTTACTTATTTCATACTCCGCTGTACTTCTAAAAACCGAGAGATCTTAAGCTACAGAAGATCACAGTATCTTTATTTTTATTCTTCGAACAATTCTATGGCTTCCCTTTTAATAGCCATAGCTTCAAGACAGTCCTCACCAGCATACACATTTGGTATTCAAAAGTGATGACCAGGCCACCATTATTCAGTTCCTGGATCAACTAAGATACTTTAGCAGTTCAATACTCCAATAGCAAATCCCAAGCATGGGCTTGCACAGTTCACGATGAATGTCCATTTAAATTCACAGAAAAAAACAAATACTCGATCACGATCATGAAAATTACCCCGTCCCCCTTTTGGCACTCAAGTAGAATGCTAAGCCTTCACAAGACAACGGATCAACGTTTACTCAGAAACGACTGGTCTCCTAAAGGACCTAATTACGCGCTACTTACCCATGGTTTACGCTATACGTAGTCATTTGAGAATACTAAAAAATGTCCCTGATTTTCTGAACAATTTGAGGCTAATGCAGACGCAAATAGTGACAATCATAAATGATCGATTGCTCTCGGGTTGTTTATGTAAAAAGTGCAACGAGACTGTATTTATGATTTTGCTTCGAAATAGGAGGTGAGGGCCCGGTGTTTGTTTTCCGTTACACTTTCATTATTCATAACACGCGCACCGAGTGGTGATGTTGCTGAATGACTGCGCATTAGGATGAAAAACCCATTTAGATACCTGTGTACAGCTCATCTGGTCATTAAGATGCACTAGTCTGGGAAAATTGTGTACAAACAGCCATATCAGTTGTGATTTTTTAAGAGGGAACCCATTATTCCCGTATAAAATGTAATTGTTGCACAAATACGATATAATCGTATTATGCTTCTAGATCTGCACACATGTAAAACTAAACATTTGTCCAACGGTGCATGGAAATTATAAACTTCGTATTACCATGTGCCATTGATCATTACAAGTTTGTGTATACTCCATTATAAATGGAATCTTGAATTGAGTATAATGACCGTATTGCTCATTACTGAGCAATGCAAATACATTCATTGGGTTAATAAATAAAGCGTCTCAGAATTAACATATTATGTCAATTTGTAACTATGATTTCTCGTACCACATTGTCATAAATGCTGGATTGCCGAGCATGTTTCAATGGAACGATCCATTAGTACATCATGTTCATGTTGGCTTAGCAGGCACGCCAATGGTGCTTATGCAAAAGGTAGGACCTGAAGTTGTATGTACATATTGCCTGATCTTTGCAAGGAGACAAGATGTTTTGACAACTATTCATAACATTTGTTAACAATATGCAGGGGGGTAATTTGTGCCTCAAAAAGTTCTCAATGAGAAAAGAAAAACCTTTTGAATAGAACCATTCGTCAATTAGATAAGTGGAAACCCTGGTTCATCTCCTCCTCAGGACTCAGGACAAGTTTATTCGACCAAAGGTACACATGTCGTTACCTCCTACACTTGCATGCGTTTCTTTGCATTTTATATGGCGGTGTGGCTTTCATATTTCCATGCAATACTGATAGCGGCACCACGGACTGGTGACTGACACTCTGGTACACTGACCTTTAACAGTTTGTAGTCACATTAGTCAACAAGACAGGACAACCGTATATCTCACACACTAACCAGTTTTCATAAAATATTTAATATTCTTATATATTTCATCGCTTCCCTCATTCGTCATTTACCAGTTGGGCATGTACCCATTGCGGTAAATTATTACTGTCTGCTACTCATGTATTGGATCAAACGTAATCCTGTACATCTCCTGTCAAACAATGTGTTGTTGACTGACTCTTTAATTGCTATGTTCTATACCGAAGCAATAGCATTCCATTGTGCCAAGGGCGCCGGGGAAACTATTGACCTGGAACATTCAAAACTTCTACGGAACTGTAATTTTCTTAGCTTTAAGACGTCTTTTTTTGCTCAGGCCGACCCGAGACTGTTCCATGTAAGATATCATTTAAGTGTGATGGCGTTATTTCAAAATAAATAAAAAAAATGATAAAAGAAAATAATAATAATAATAATAATAATAATAATAATAATAATAATAATAATAATAATAATAATAATAATAATAATAATAAAAATAAAACAAAACAAACAAAAAACAAAATAGAAAAACAAGAAACAAACAAACAAACAAAAAACAAACAAACAAACAAAAAACAAAACAAAACAAAACAAAACAAAAACAAACAAACAAACTTGAGCATTAGTACAAGTTGTTATTTTCTTCTGCGCTCATTTTGTTTTTTTCCGCCTGTTTTCATGATTTGTGTAAGTAAATTCTCCAGTCACTACCCAGGGTGAAGCTAGTGAGACAGATTCCAAACGAGAAGGTGCATGTGCTCTTCCCAGTGTACAGTGACTCTAGTTAAGTGTGTTCCCTTGCATTTTGATACTATGAGTAACATGACTTTTTTTCAAATGGTTTTATAAAACAATCGTTAAAAAAACCACTGTTCAAAAGATAATGTAATGTTGAGACTTGATGTTGCATAATGAAAAATATATTGATTAAAAACACTAATTCAGGTTGGAAATATATCCATACTTTTCATATACTATTCAGTGGAAAGTGCAAGATTAAGGATAGGATTTGAAATGTTATGTCATTTTAGCTCTATTTGTGATTTAGAATTTGGTTTATAATAATTAATGGAAGTACGCTATTAGAGTCAGGTGTTCAAAGACTTTATATTTTCAGATGACCATGTGTCAATGGGCGTAATTTATGATTCTTTGCAACATAGAACATAAAACTAAATAATTTAAGTGAAGTTGTGTTGCTGGATATAACACTGGAGTTAATTAGTATTGTTGCATATAACACCCGTTTGAATGCTTTTTATATAGTTTTAAGTAGAATGCCAAAGATTAAGGATATGTTTGAAACATGACGTCATTTTTAGCTCTAACTATTATTTGAAATTTGGTTTAGATAATTCGAAAGTAACCTAGTGACGTCAATTTATAAAGGTGTTCAGAGATGCCCTATTTTCAGATAATGCTCTGTCATGGGCGTAATTTATGATTCTTACAATATAAAACATAAAACTAAATGACTTGTGCGGCGGTGTACTACTGGAAATAACCTCAGTTTGATTGTTTTTGAGAAAAAAACTGTGAAGTAATATAATTCTCTTTATGTGAAATCATGTGGGTTTTTTTTAAAATCAAAAGCATGGAGAGAGTACAATGTTAACTTAAAACTGTCACATATACCAATGTGTCACAATTTTTCTCACCATCTGGAATATGCGTTGTCCTATCGCCAATTTATTTCTTTTAAAAAATAATTTCTCAGCCATACAAATGTGTCAAATTTCACCACAAATGTTTATTATGGAACAATAAAACATATAACTACTTGAAAAACACCCATCTGCCTAATTATGATTATTTTCTCAGAGACTGAATCTTTAGGCACCGCTCCCTTAAAGTTCAGATTTTGTGACTTAGAACAAAATAAATCTCAGTCCGCGAAATACTGATATTCGAACATAACTTTTTATCTTCACGCGCAACATGAGTCAAGATTAGTCATACTTATCCAGACCAGCACAGCTTTTCATGTGATCAACGTTGCAAGGTATAACTAAAGTTGGTAATAATAAATCACGTCCCCAGGACAACGCTATGGCACTTATCTGGCACTTTGAACACAAGTTTTATATTCCCATACTAGAAAATGGAAGGTTTAAATTCCAAACATTTTATTCTCAGCCTACCAGGTGCAGGTGAATTATTTAAAATCTTGTTTTAAACTTAACTTTGGCTCTGCTGTTATATCTGTCTTGGTATGGTGGGTTCTTGGTGCAAAGCTAAGTACAAACTTTCAAACTGTGAATCACAATCTATTCTCCCCCACTATATCATAACTGATTTCGTAATCATGTGACTAAAAACTCTTAGGTTTTGCACCACTATACCCAATTACTTTCATCTGTCAGAATATCATTTGGTTGTAGACAACTCGTTTTCTACTAGTAGATTAGAGATATTGCCGAGTCTTTTGCTCCCTTGCCTCTACATATAACTTGAACCACTTGATGAATTATAATTCAATAAATCTACACAACAGCCATGCCCGCTGGGACAAAACTGTTGTTTTGCTCAAGCTGGCCTATTGAAATTGTGCAGTTGTCAGGCTGAGTCCGGTCAGGAATCCATACATTCAGCTTACTTGCTGGAAGTGTAATCTGACCTATAGAAATGACCATTATCTAATAGTGCTTATCCCATGATATCCAAGGGTAGGTCAGGTAATAGCCACCACAATAAAAAACATGAAGCTATTTACCACATGCAGAGAGTTCTACAACTGTGAGGTTGTAACCAGTAAAGACATTCTCAGTTTCCTTACCTTAGAACAGAGCCCATGGGTAACTATTTGTCCATTGCCATCTCCTTCACTTTCCGTCGGGGTGTTCTGAATACAAACAATTGTGAATGTCCACTAGGAGCTTAGGGTAAAGGTAAAACGCTGTGGAACAGTATCACGTGAACCAATTAACCCCTTTTTCACAGGAATGCCTTATGTCAAACGTGTCAATGATCCACAGCATTAAATCTGACCTATGTACAGTCCTGACCTTCTAAGAGTATTTGACAGAGAAATGCATAAAAAATCGCTCAAACCTTCATCAAGGCAAAGTAACTGCACGTTAAAACTCAACAAGGCTTGTTATTTAAGTGGGGAGGCTGCCATGAATAGTTGGTTTGTTTTTCTGCAGCTTCTACTAGTTTTGTCTGAATAGGACCATACGTAGTAAACCAAATCTGTTATTATGCAAGGCTCCCCGTCAGAGTAATATATTATTCTACAACCATCACGGACTTACCATCAAGAAAGTGGTTTGAGATTATTTTCTGCCCTTCTTTCTCAGTTTTATCGATGGAACTGAGATGGCAAAAAGCAGACCAATGTTTTGGATTGGCACCGTTGCTTTTTAGGCCAAATGATATCACATTACGTAAAGCTCCCAGCTGTGCAATATATCTGATATCTCACAATCATGCAAGGAAAATCCACCTCAATCTCCAACTTGTGTTGAAACCCCAGCTACAAGTCGTTTCTCATTTCGCTAAAGACACATTGTACTTTGCGTAAAATAACTAAGATATCTATTTAATTGCTAATGGATGATAGAGGCAGGAGAAAAGCCAAAAAATGGCGCCTTTACGACTTCCTGGTCAGGTGCATGTTGTAGCAAGTAAGTGATATTCGGATGAAGGTACTTCTTTACTGTTTCTGTATCACATGCGACAAACTAGTCTCTCCAATATACATTACCATTAAACCATTTTATTACGCAATATGAGGTGATTCTATTGTCATAAGGTTAACTTTACCCTTGGAAGTCCTAGCCGGAATCCGCAGTGTTGGGATATCTCCACGCCATCGTGCAATGTAAATCATCCTAAGTGTTATAAACATATGGATTCGGATTCCAGACTTCAAAACCAAAGATGAATACATTGACCTGTCTTGAGATGTATGATTTTCACTGCCATTCACACAACAACCGTGTGATGTACTGCAGCAACCACATTATCGCTATGCCTTGCATACTTTTACATAAATCAATAAGCTATGTGTCGTTGTGTGAATTTATATATATATATATATATATATATATATATATATATATATATATATATATATATATATATATATATATATATATATATATAACCCCACTTACCTTTTTAGAGCCAGTCAGTGCACCAAGATTATCTCTTTAATACATATTCTGTCTTGTTATTTAACTTGTTATTTATCGAAAAGTGATGCACAGCACGTATGCACGTGTTTTGGTATCAAAACACATGATCTTTTGTGGTTCGTTGCAATGAACCCCATCCACACTCTATGATGAGCCCAATTCGCTTCATAGATATCATATATTAAATGGTCCACATTCAACATTGACATCAGGCAATGTAAACAAGAGACTTAACAGGTTCAGTGGCTGGATAGTGACTTTCAGTTTGGCTTAACCTTTTCCTCATAATCATAATAACGGTTAACAACTTTACTTAGCCTTTTGTTCGTTATCATGAATCCAGTCCCTTGCAGGCGGACTAGTTCACTTTAAATATGCTATATTGAGCAGCCTTGCAGAAGGTTCGAAAGGTTTTCTATTAACGAACAGTTTAAGAAAACACGTTGAAACAAATGGCATTTGTATTAGGATACTGTTTGTCATTTTAGAAAGAAAAGGGTGAAGGCTTTCAAGTCTCTACTACGTATTGGGCCTTGCAGCTGGCGTGTGATAATGTTGATCAAAATTTATAAAATTGCATGCCTCATGTTTTCCTACTGGTATATAGGATATGAAACGTGTTCGAGTTTAGTAATAATAGTTGGATTATTTTGAATAACATCATGGTGTGCATTTGAAGTTGTAAGAAGTCTTCTCTCAAAAGGAAGCGTTCGTGTATGTTAGGCAAGGAGGATATAAATACAGTATAATGGTATATGTGGTGTTTTTTATGATAAAAATGAACTAATATGCACCATTGATTGGGTTTATTTACCTGAAATAGCACCCCAAGTGAATCCAAAGGGTATACACTAGACAATAAAGTCCTTTTCGCTGGTTGTTTTGTCCCACATTGGCGGTAAAAATCGAGTACGACGATGATTTTCGATTCGAAGGTGCTGAGTTGCTTACGCGTACAAATGAAGCGCCGGAGGATACTGAATTTATGCTTCTCTTTCTATAACGGCGCAGAAAATGCCGACACAAATCTGGAAAAGAGTTGTATGCTAGTGCCAGCATTTGGATGGATTTTGTTGCCCTATTTCTTCTCAGAGCCGTCTGCTTTGATATATCAAGCAACCTTTATGTTTACAACAACATTCATTTTTAAGTGGCGTGTGAACTTTTCAGGGTTTAAGACAAATATAATTAACTTAATAACTTACCATTATTATTTGGGGGTCATTTGCAACAAGTTAAATTTAGCAACATGTCGTCACTCAGGTTAAAAATTCACACAATTTTACTTTTGAGGGTCATTGACCAACTGACTTGACTTTTGTTGGTATGTCGTGCAATCTATGAATGCATGTAAACGTGTTAATAAGAAGACATATAGCGGTAAATGTGAAATATTTTACATGTATATTGATGAGAACGGTTCTGTCGAAATGATTTGCGCAAGTGTGGTTATCAAACAGAATGTTAAGTACAGATAGAATATTCTAATGTATTCTTGATAGCGCAGAACCACTCGTCGCCATAGTGCTGTCCATCTTGTTCTAGTAAGGTTAGACCGCAGTCAACCCCCAAACGTTTCTCCGACCATCTCTTTTTGTTCGTTAAAAAAAAAAGAAAAAGAAAAAAAATACCTTGAACCTTTTCCAAGAAAAATGCATTTTATTGACGGATTCGGATGTACACATCGTAGAAATCATGTATTTGTCACCAGTCAAAACATAACGTTGCACACAAATGTGCGTAAAGACTTTTAGCAACACATACTGGATGCAAAAATATGTATGTTTGCAACGGTAGCACTTTCGATTATTTGCACATTAGTCCTCACATGTGCGGATCGCGATCTGAAAATGTTAAACTAATAAAATCGCCATTAAGGACATGCACTGAACTATATATGAATGACTTAGTGCAAAATTATAATCATTGCCTATATACCACTTTATGTATATAATTCGTAATATTGGTTTTCATTGCGACGACCATCAACCGCATCTTTTCAAGGAAATAAACGATTTCACAATTACTGCTCTGAAAGGGTCAAGGACTCTTTGTGCCGTTGTCTGAAGCAAAAATTGAAGATTATCAAGTTTAAATGAAGCAAGAACTTTTGCAAAGTGGTTCTTCCTATTGGCCCTGTACACGTTAAAAAGATCCATACAAGACAAAGTCCCACTGTGTTAGTACCGATCAAAAAGAAATCTCCAGTGGCATGTGCAACATTTCCCACCTGGGAACAGGTAAATCTTGTTCACTTTTGCTGTTCAAAGAATCTGAGTTTGGAGCATACACACACAGACACAGACACACACAGGCACAGACACACACAGACACAGACACAGACACACACACACACACACACACACACACACAAACGCATTTTCGTACCTTTAGTTGTTTTCATTTAACACTTCAAACACATTTTGAACCCAATGGGCAATTAATAATTTCAAGCTTGGAAATATATGCGGATGATATTTTGATGGACTGCTTATTTAAAACAGTTGGCACAGATATAATTAAAAAAATTATGCTAAAAAATATGATATTCTACCAAAGAGTACAGTGGCACTCTTTTGTTGGGAAACTCTTATTGAATTTTGCAAATATATCTGTGTTCAATTTTGAAAGCAGCTAGATGCTTGTTTTAAAACTTCATATTCATCTTTTTGTGCAATCTATGTAATAATGATTCAAGCTTTTCTAAAATAGATATATGTATGCTTGTGGATTAAAGTAAGAGTATACGTACATGTAGTCACACCTGAAATAAGGCCATCATTTGATTTTACATTTTGATACATGTGCTAGGTTAAGCAAAATTTGCACCCTACTAATCAGAAGGATGGGGTTAGTGTCAACCGCATGGGGACAAGAGTCCTTATCGCTCGAGCACCAGCCCACCAAGCCCATGGGCACAAAATTCGAGTGAATGGCAGCGCCAGCACGTGTACCAGATTTGGCCAGAGAAGTAAATGAAACACCTACTCCAATAATCCTATCACGTAGGTGAAAAACAACCAAAGGGCTAGTGTCAGCCATAGGAGATGAAACCACTAGCCAATACCCTGTTATCCATTTCTCTAGGTGAATAAGACATTTTGGATTTTGAATCAGTAGTATCCTCTGGCCTACTTGCTCCGTCTCCACCTAGACCTAAAGGCCACCCAGTTTCAGTATTTTTCCTCCATGAATATGTACATGTATTCTGCAAGGAGAAGAAAAAATTGGAAGAACCTTTGTAGAATGTAACAATAGGGATAATTAGTGTTAACCGTGTCTTAAAAGTGGAGTATGTCAAATGTGTCTGCACGAAAAACTTAGTCGCTAAAACCCAGGTTTTTCGTCCGTTTGGTTTACACTTTTCACGTCCCAGTGAGGAAGTGTTCATGTGTAAGGAGGTCATAACTGCCAACAGATGACATTAGAAGCTTTAAAATTTATCGGTTGCTCGATTTTATGTATCAGTACATTCTTAAGGTGAAAGGACGACTTCGTGGCTTGACAGCCTTTAAGATTCTGTATTCACCAAATTAAGGAAAATGACGAAGCTTTTCATTTTTAAATTGACATACGAACTTCTGTATTTGATAAGGAAAAATGTCAATTAAAAATTTCATTAGTACCAGCTTTTCCTGGGACTCGTTTGAAAAACATATAAATAAGAACTTTTCGAACTACAAACAAATGCGTTTTACACGGGGGGGGGGGGGGGGAGGGGGCTTGTGACCTATAAAAGGAAAACCATCCACACTAAAGGATGATTCAACTTTATAATAATTTTTTAATTGGGACTAAATTTCATGACCCCCTCCCTCGCTCCAAATTAGTGCTTTAAACATGATGATTATAAAAATCATACCATAATTGCTTAAAATAGGCAAAAAAATGGCGATCATTTTTAATATTGTGAAAAAGTGCACGGACACATTTATCTTCACCCCCCCCCCCACCTCCCCGCCCCCGGTACTGCAAATACTAATTACAAGTGATGAAAAACCCATCATATCTGGTACAAAAATTGGGTATGGATAGATATTTTTGATATAAATTCATCTTGGTGATGCGAGCGGTTTTTGCAATCGAAACGTCGACGCAGTTGAGGAGGGAGGCATTGCTCTGTAAATGGTAGTTTTGAAACTCACAGGTCCACTAAACTTCAAAATTTATAAGATATTCGACGCAGTGCAAATACTTTTATAAAGAAAAAACTTCAATTAGGTCCCCCCTTCCCCAATTCTGATGTTTCATAAATATCGGTAGGGGTGAAAAGGCTATAAATATGAAGTCTTAATCATCCGTGTGAGAGCGAATTGTAGTTTTTAGGATATATAAACATACCATTTTTACCATACATGGCAATGTAATGGCGACAAGGAAGACAATTTATGTGCAAATGTTGGAACCCAATTGATCCAAGAAAGAAAAAAAGCTCAGGAGATAGAATTACATGCAGGAGTGCGCCTTGAAGTTTGTTTGTTTTTTTTTTTTTCTTTTTTTTTTGTTTTTGTTCATCAATCAAGAAATGTATTGATTTATTGGTGCAGCTTAATGCAATTACTTTATTATGTCCAAGATATTTTGCTGAAATAATTTGAAGCAACCCAATAACGTTTCCAAGAGGATAGACAGGAACACCATTACAATATAATTTCCGACATCAGAAAAGATATTGCAGTGAGCAGAAACACGCCGACTTCTTCGTTATTAACAAAATGCTGATGTATCATGCCCTTAAATAAAAAAAGAAAACAAAAAGAAACAAAAAAAAATGGCCAAAAAACCCGAAAAAAAGAAAAAGAAAAAGGAACACAAACAAACAAACAAAAAAAAAAAAGAAAGAAAAAAAGGGCCCAGTATAAACGTTTATTTCTAACTGCGCCATGTTCTCCACTGGAATAAAATCTGTTTAAGTTTGTTTGGAAACCATATCTGGCTAAGAGTAAGATGTGGGCAAAGAAAGAAAGAAAAAAAAAAGAAACTTACGTATGGTACTTTTTTAGCTGTAAACCTGGAAAATCTGTACATCACTTCCACATTCGAACAATATTTTGCCGCTCGTTGGCAGAAACTCTGACGAACTGAGAACTTGTTGCAAAATGCAACCTTTTAGTGACAATGGTTGTACCCGTGTTGGTTTGTGGTGTATAACTTGAATAAGCTACTGAAGCATACACTGAAAGCAATGGATATTACATTCTTCACCTGGATTTTTCATTTGTGTTGATACTTGTTCAAATTCGATTTCTCAGTATACAGCATGGCACATAAAACGATTAAGTCAACCTGGTCGTCAACATATTAAAACTAAAGAGTGTGAGCTCGTCAGGTCTCAGTCGTACATTAAATCCTTTTACATATGAATATGATTGACAAATACATACCAATATTATAATATGGCAACTATTATCAAATGATAAGCCTATCTGGGACAAGATGTATTATCTCGGTTGCATCATACTCACCGCATCAGTTGTAACCCTCAACTAACCACCACGAATGCTACAAAATACTGCAAAGCAGATATTTCACTGCGTGCTGGAATTCGAAATGCAACCAAAGTCTTAATAGCGACCATTAATTACGCGTCCTTTTAAATCTGCTGACCAAACCTCAGGCTTAACGTTTAAATGTGCAATGTATAGTGTATATGATATTCGGTGTGGATATCCCAGTATAATAGAGTCTATATAAAGTCGTAATCATGAATCATATTCAACGGACCGCAATAAAGGCAAAAAAGTAGAAAGTGGATGTGACATTCGGTATGGAAAACGCTCATCTGAATGTACCAATGGCATGTCAGAAGCTGATATAGATGGGGAAATGCTGTGAATTTCTAGCTCTGGACCTCCAGGCGCATACATTTTATACCATATAATATTTGCAATATGATATACCAATACAAAGGGACGCGGACTTCTTTTTCTGCTTCAGTGACGCAAGCGATAGCATAACTTACCGTCGAAAGCAGAAACTATACCAATGGTCTGAGTGTGACAGTAACATGGAAGGGCTGGTAATGGCTATATTATCTCGATATATGGGTAAAATAGCAGACAAATATTACATGGAGGCACGTAAAGTGGCGTGATGCCTTCCGTTTTCTTTGACTGCAGTTTATAGATAGCTTTGAAAACCAGGCCTCTGTGTCTAGTTATATCAGTCTTCACATGACCGGTTTTAAGGCATGCGAGATATTGTTTTGTCATATGATGCTATTTTGTAGCTGCATTTTGCCTTATATTCAATATTTACGTGTTTACTTGCACCCTGACTCATATACTTGAATGGGTTGTTGTAAATTGCATGATTTTCTGTATCATTCTGGTCTAAACAATATATATATATATATATATATATATATATATATATATATATATATATATATATATATATATATATATATATATATATATAAAACTCAGGTTGCTTTGCCAATTTTAAAGGTATATCATATGTAGTATTGCAACCTTTTATGTTTGTGGTCTTTCCTTATCAAATCGGCAAATGCTTTATCGCTTGGTCTTTTAGTCTTTTATTTAACAAAATTACACAATAAAATTTATGTTTGTTTATCATTGATATCCTAGATTTTTCTGCTCGTCAGGGATAAAAAGTTGTTTTAAAGTAATTTGGGTGTAAAACCAAGAAATTCAAGATGAACTTGGTTCCGGATGATTCAGAAGGCCCATATAATTCCAATATAACATGGATTTTAACACATTTATATTAGATTACGATATACAATAATGACCAAACAGGTTACCCGTAATTTTTGCGATGCTAACAAGTAAAGATAACAATATAGATATTAAATCACACGGACAAAATGTGAGTACTGATTAAGGCAAATAAGATATATGCGGCAAGGATCATCCCGATCGAGTGGAGTGGTCCTGGTGTAAAGTAAAAAATGGATGTTACGCACTGGTCCGAGACACCTGATGTTAGGAAGTTTGGCTTACCTATTATCACATGTGCCTGTTTATTTATATTTTTTGTGACTTCAGTTGCCAAGCGTCTGTTCAGGTTAAGGTCCTGCAGGCAAAGAATCCCTTTCCTCGACCTATAATTCATATATAGCCGTGCGTGCACCATTTGTGTTTTAACAAAAAGAGACACACATACACTGGCATGTTGACCTTCAAACAGTAAACTATAGTGAAATACGTCGGAATCTGTTAAATATGTACATCATGCAGGTTGCTTAGGACGTCTAATAAATTCTTTCTGCTGCCAATCGTTGGCATATTCTGGAAGGCGTACAATAAACATATGATACATTTGCCACAGGTAGTTATTCTAAACAGTACTGTACGGGATTACCCACCAGGTTGCTTACTGTCTCATCAGTTCTTATTAAGAAACATCCATTCTCCCGGCCAATACAGCTTATAATACAAGAGCAAATACAAAGAGCAAATGCATAGCCATTAATAAATGTGAGCATCTGCTTATAATAAAAAAAAAATCTTTAAACTCAGTAACAGTGGCGACCTTGAACTGAGGGAGTGCTTTATTTCGTTGATGGCAGTATAACTTTGCCGGGACGCTGTTTCTTGTAGTAGCCTCTTTTCTCATTTGGTTTTGCGTACTAAGAGTATAATTTAGTTTGAACACACACACACACACACACAAACGTATATGTATATATATATATATATATATATATATATATATATATATATATATATATATATATATATATATATATATATATATATATATTGGAAAGCCAAATAGTAAAATAGATACGAACAAAACTGGCTATCCATGCACACAACACAATTATGTACAAGACCCATAGAACAATACATTACTGGTGACAAATCTGTTACACCATATAATGATGTTACTCATAAAAATATATGGCTAGAAAAATTTCGTGTTAAATAAGAAATGGGAGTTTTGAACAGCAGTAAATGCATCTAAATTTAGATCATCAGATCAATTAGCATTATCATGTAAAAACGCCTGGGCAATATGTCAGCCGCTATATGGACACCTCACTTCGGATTCACCCCCAGCGCTAGTACATTACAAACTGATTTCAATATAAATTCCCTACGTAAAGAACAGAAAGGACATTCCAATAAGAACTGACAAGCGTTTGGATCAAGGTGTTAAAATTCACATGCAGCAGATGGGAGGATATTTAATCAATGAAGATAAGAATTAAGTTGAACCCTCCCCCCTCCCAAACGTATCAGAGTATGAATTATGTTAGGGAGTCTATTGACAACAGCTACCAGGAACTGGGTCGATGCACGGAAGAGTACTTTCCAGATTTGATATAACTAGAGTAATGGTAGCGACTGCCTTATATTATCCGCCTGTTTAAACCAAAGATTATAGTGTACGGAGGGAAAAAGTGGATAATTGACAAACTTGCCTATCTAGTAATGGATAAAACTGAAACCGTTTATGAATAAATTTGGATGTCCATCATCGTGAACAAAACAGCCAACATCGTTGGACCTAATCACAACGTCTGACATGTGAATATTATAGATTCAGTATGTCTGTAAACGCATATTTCAATATATATCTGAATCTTGAAATAGATCATTTTCTGTAATATTAATAATGAAACATCAGTCTCAGATTACTAATGTATATACAATTTACATTGGGAAATCACATTTCATCAAAATATTTGAAAAGCATTTTCAGAAAGTACTAAGATGTTATGGACATGAAATATCCTAGATAGAAAGTGTTACGTAACCGAAGTCTACTAATATATATATTATCTTACAGTATTTGGAACCCAATAGTAACATAAGATAAAACTTGCTTTTATCAAAGTGTTTACCAGTTAACACACATTTCGCGAAAACTTCAAGGCTACTGATCAATATGATATCCGGGCCAAGGTGATAAGATATCTGCTGAGTCTATTGCACCTCCCTTAAACAAACTAAAGTATTAAACAAAGGAATAGACATGTGTTCACTTCCAAATGAAATAAAGATGGCAAATGTACTACCTAGCCATAAAAAGATCGTCTATTGAAAGAGAACTGTAGACCACTTAATATTCTCCCTAGCCTGTCAAATGGGTATGAGGGCCTAATAACAGACCAGCTAGAGACATTCTGTCATCTAGTGTACAACAATATGCTCTCGGATTAGAGGAAAGCACACAGCTGTAACACAGTTCTAATGAAATTAACAGAAGACTGGAGAAAAGCTCTGGATGATAACATTTATGTGGGAGCAGTCCTTATGAATTTATCCTGTGCATTTGACGAACTCCCTCACAATTTACTGTTAGCAAAGCTAGAAGCATATGGCTTACAACAACTACTTGTGGCACTTATAAAACGTTATTTGAGCAACAGAAAACAGCGTGTTAAAATAGATCAACATCACAGTACTTGGTAAAAAATTAATAAAGGAATAACTCAAGGGTCTATTTTGGACCCAATACTGTTTTATCTGTTCGTTAATGACGTTTTTCAGTGCGTAAAAGATTGTGATATCTATAATTATGCCGACGATAACACTGAAACAACAACAAAAAATCTTGTAAAAAACCTTTTAGATAAAAACAACAGAGTGCATTAAATGGTTAAGTGTAACTCATACAAGCCAACCCAGCCAAACTTCAGGCTATACGCGTCGAGCAAAAATGAGGAAAACCACAGTAGGGAAAGAAAGTGAAGAAAAAAGTACAGCTAAACATTAAAGGGAACATCATAGAATTGCAGGAGAATGTCAGTTACCTTGGTGTAACTGTTGACAACAAACTGAATTGTGACATTTATGTTGCAAACGTGTGCAAGAAAGCTGCAAAGCAACTAACTGTCTTGTGCAGGATAAGCAAACTATTAGATAGGAATACCAAACTCACCATCTACGGAACATATATTCTATCAAATTTTAATTACTGCCCTCCGGTGTAGCATTTTTGTGGTGCAACTTGCACTTCAAAAATTGAAAGAAATGAAAAAACGGGCCATGGAATTTGTTCATATGAAGCAATGCTAAAGGAAACCAAATTAAACCCATTGAACAGATTGATGTTACTCGCATTACTTGTTTCATAATCCCTCAACCAACTAGGCCCAAAATACTTCCATAATTTCTTTCAGCCAAGACTCAGCCACGGTCACATCTTACGAAGAAAAAACCAAGTAAATATCCCAAAAGTAATAACAACAAAGTACATGTACGGGTTACACAGATTGAGATATTTTTAGCTAAATGTTGGAATGAACTACAAAATTGTATTCGGGAGGCAATGACTTATAGGGGTTTTAAAACTGAAATCAGAAAATGGGACGGGAATAAATGTAATTGTAAATTGTGTGTAGAGTAGAGTAATTACCGAGTTGTGTGTAGTTGTGTAACATTATTAATTTCTGTTTTCCTCCGCCCGAAGGCAAGTTTTTTTTACATTTTTTACTTAGTCTGCAAAGAGTCTTGATACTCAGGTTATTTGTTGTACATGTGTTTCCGACTTTGAATAAAGGTTTTCTTATCTTTATCTTAGACCAGTAACTTGTTTTTTTAATGAACATGTGAACTTCATTTACCATGGCGCGCGACTCTCAATGTGTCAGGTGAACGCTTGAAATGCGTTACTGTCAAAATTTGCGGCGTGGGGGCAGGAAGCGATAAAGGAAGACGACAAACGAAAACGTTTACCATTTTTATGCCAGGGACTAAAGGTATCACGTCGAAACAAGTTTCGTGACTGTTGCCCGTTGATATGTTTGACCGCAATATCTGCCATTCGATTTCGTATCATTTGGTGGCTTGATGTTTTCGATGATATCTAAAACACCAGAGCTATCGCAGGCTAAGGAATTACTAATTACACTTGGTTCACATGGCTGAATTTGATATGTTAATGAAATAAAACATACTTTGGCTTTCAAGGTATCATAACCAAAATTAATTGTTGATTGCAAGTCCCTTGCATATCAACATGTCGTCATACTTTCTCTTTGAATATGAATGTTTGTGTTTACTACTATTAAACCCAATTACATTGTTGAGGTGAGGTTTATTACTTTCTAAAAAGCCATTGTCATTAAATTAGGGCGATCATTAATTAGTACATGTATTTTAATAGAACATTTAGTGTTTTTAAAAAATTGTCTACCTGAGAAATTATGCATTCCCGTCAGTCCTAAACCCTAATAAATGTTGCTCACAGAGATTGCACATTATTTCTAGCTTTGTTTCCGTGATTTCAAGGAAGCCATCGCTCTTATATACACCTTACTGTGCTATCCGAGATGGCGATTATCTGTATAGCGTACATATTACGAGAACGGAACAATTGAAATGGATCAATGTATATTTATATACGGAGAAGAGAGGGTGTTATTGAGCTACTTCATTCCAGGCTTTTATCTCTCAGTTTTGTGCGCTGGGAAAGCACACGAGTGATCATGAAAGCAACGTTCTGTGCAACAACATGCTCTTTTACATTAACGTGTCCCTCTTAAACAAACCGAAGTGGACTGATGACCAAAATGCCATCTGTTTCAATGTTTTTGACCAATTTCAATGGTTACTCAAAACAGTTTGAATGAAAATTGCAGATGAGACTTATCAACGTAATATCACAGCGGTCAACAGCTTTCAACGCCGCGCAATGCTTAGCCATGCCAAGAAAAGCTGTTGACTCAGTCTTTATTCAACGGAGAATGGGTATGACCGGAGGATCATTGGATATTCGAAACTTTCTGAAACACGAAATGACCACTATTAAAATTCCCTTGAAAATCCGTGTCTAGATACACATGTCGAGCAACTAATCTACATTGCTTTAAATTGCAATTACACCTTTAAAATGGTACACCTGGACAATGCTTTACGACATAACTTATAAAACTAAAATGTAAACCCCTGCAAAGCATACACCTATATTGAACGAAATTACGCTATGTACCGGTTAGACTTGTTTGTGTATTATCTTCGACAGGTGAAACTCCCATTCAGCGAAAATTCTCTTCACTCAGTCCACTATTCACACCAGAGTTGTTCTCTGTGCAATGTCCTCAAGGCCGAAAAATACCTTGTCCTGGGACATAGTTTAACCATAATTGAAGAACATCTTCCAATACCTGCGACAAAAATGCAAGTGCATGAATATGTGTCACATAGTTAGACAATTGTATTACTATCACAGGTATTGGAAGATACTCTTCAACTATGGTAAAACTATGGTTCAGCAAGTCATCCTTCAAGCATCCCAAGCTGACTGTTTTTAACTTCAATAGTGTGTGGGTTCGGGATTGACTTCCTATTGAAAGGCATGGGCATTCTCCATGGTGTGCTTATTTCGTAGAATTTTACGATTTCCACTTGCACTTGTTAGGTTGTCAAAGTTCAAATTGTAAAGTGGTCACCTATGTTTGTTTGGCACATGATACATAGGACTGATTTGTACTGATATATATATATATATATATATATATATATATATATATATATATATATATATATATATATATGGATTCATGTCTGGGGTATAGGCACTTCAATAGGCGTCAGACTCTCAGGCTCTAGGTCTTTTCGCTAAAGCATAAAATTGTTTTAACCTGGATGAATAGCTATTGCTTATGTGTGACAAAATGGAGAATATATATATATATATATATATATATATATATATATATATATATATATGATTGCGGAACATTCCGCATGTGCACAAAACATTGTCTCACATATCATATATCAAAGGAAATCATAGGCTATTCCCTCCATACCATATCAATTAGGCAGTTCTATAACACTGTGAATTTATGTACATAATATTTGGTATTAATATCTTAGTGTCCTGATAAAAGTTAGCTACATTGAATAAATATATTTGAATGTGTATGAAGTACAAAATGTAAATTGCGTTGATGTTTCGCATGTTGCTAGGATCCATGTCAGCAATGACATTTCCCAAGTTTCTTACATAAAAGACATAATGTTAAACCATTTGTTTATATAAAAAAAATATACATGATGGACCTTATTTTTGCTCATTTTGATAAAGAGTATCAGTTTGCATAATGAAATGCTGATGGATACACAGGGGGCAATAGGTGGCCTCTCCACGATGTAAGTCCAATTTGTAAACATAGATAGCCCGTCAGATGTTAACGTTTAAGTTTTAAACATGTTAATTCCGAATATGAGTGGGGCTTTGAAGAAACAAGCGGGGCGTGGATCCAGGTGCACCTTAATTTCGATACAGCCTTCCATAATCAAAACTCATTTTGTGTGCGTAAGCTCTGTGAACCATCCAGCTGAATCTGGTAAGACAAAGTTGGTGACTCTGGAGTGACTTGAATGTCAAAAAGAAGGACACACTGGTGTCAATCACAAGGAACAACGAGAAGACGAAAAATTTAATGATGAGTTAGTTGTCTTTAAGGTAGTAAGGCATCAAGGAGGGGAATCAAATAAAGAAGAAAATCGAAGCTGCAACCAGCACCCGTATCCAACTGTTTTTCTTGCATTATTTCTACAATATCTGCACCTGTGGATTTGCTTGTATATTAACACAGTCCCAATATATGTGTGAAATCTTTTCAGACTAGCATCAAGTTATTGTCCTTGAGGAAGAATGATTTATTGAACACCCATCTATAGTTAGACTTGGGTTTCCTGTAGCTATTTAACGTATTTGATGGTGCTGCTTTGTCAGCTACACAATATATACTTTTCACACATATTTGTATTTCTTTGTTGGGTTCCAGTTAATTATACATTTAGCGACGCCAGAACACTGGTATCAAGTATCACCTAGTCTCCCTTTAGTATTCTTTTCAGACACGTGTCGTGTTAAGCTGAAGGGCTCCACAGACATTACGAGCGTATGCGTTGTTTATCATAATGGACACAGTGATTAGATGGATGTTTTTTTCTGAGGTCTATCGCGTGTAGGGATTCTTCTTCATGTTACACAATCAACATGATCACATTATATGAGTAATACCATCGTGGCAATTAGTGATCCTGAGTTGAAAACACGTTTGTAATGACACATGACGTCGATGGTAAAGTGCAGTAACTTATTGAGCGGCGTTGCAAAATCAAACACTGGCTGTTGATTGGCAAATGCACAAAAATATTAGCATACAGATGATAGCTAGGTGCTCTGGAATCCTTAATACTTTAAATATTATCGAATGCCCTTTGTCTTCATAGTCATCGTGTGTTGAATCCCTGTGATGTTGATGCATTACAGTGCGATTAATAACCATTAACTTGTGTGTCTTTTATAGTCGAAGAATAAAATAAACTGAACATAATAGCCTAAGTCACGACACTGCCAAAAGTTAAAAAAGTATAGTTACTTACTTGTAACTTGGATCTTCTGTAGATTCACTTGGTTTACTCAATCGCTCTCTTGTCCAGCCTGCTATGTGACATACAGGGCTCGTCATTGTGGCTACACGGGATACAGGGAAACCGATTAGCAAACGTCAATGCATCTTGCTTGCTACCTTACATGCTTGGTAACTCATCAATTCTTACACAGTAGATTCAGGCAGTCTAGAAGTAACAGCTGCGTGTTTATATATGTGAAGCAACACGTTCAAAGACGATAAGCTATTTTAACTTGTATTTCAGCTGAAACAACCCTTGAAGTTACACAGCCTCTGGGAAAGAAGCTAAGTTATTTTTAAGAGGGCACCTGGCATACGACAGGAATTTCAGCTCACTCTGAACGGGGACAAAACTTCTGACAAGCTCCAGAATTAACAGAACACCGATGCCGCCTGAACGGGTTAGGGATTTGACAGAATGAAACAAATGCTACTGAAAATTACAATTGTGTGTGTGCTTTTACTCTGTTGCCAAAAGCACAAAGTCAATCCTGTCTACATATCATATGGCCACGGAAATGGCAATTATCAATGAACTTATAGCAATTCCGGAATATAATGACAAACTTTTGTAGAATATCACAGAAGTAATAAAATCACAGAACAGACAACGATAAAAAGAAGCCACAGTATCAGCAGAAAATACGACGTTTATGACAATTTACTTCCATCATTATGTAATTTTCTTCTGAAACGTAGACTCTGCTTTATTATTTGCTATACACGTGTGTAGAAATGTGATATAACAGCAGCTGTTAACCTCGTAATTGAATTATGGACGAAGTCTAATACATTATCTTATTTTATCCGGTTTAGACATGACCAGGAGCAACAATCAATGATTGCCAAGATCAATTTTACGGTTTTTATGTACAAATCATACACATATCAGTTACTTACACATGGAATAACTGGCATGTGACATATGTAAGGTCATCTCGTTAAAAGCGATCTGTGTGGAACCTAGAATTAAAAGACTTACATTGCAGCTACAGGCGTGATTGCAATTCCGTTTGAGTATATGGGGGATAGATTTGCTGCCTTAATTGCCTTATTGACATGTTTTGTATATGTCATCAAGCTATGGTCTGGCTCCGACAGCCGGACTGCATGTGTCTTGGAGACTCATAATGGGAAAACTATGTATCACTCTAATCTCCAATTAGCGGTCTTTACCATCTAAGAGTGTTGTCTTGTTTGGTCGGGCACTGGACAATCGGTATGTATACAGTGCCGAACGGGCGTTCCCCTACAAATGCTATAAAATAGTGACTAGGTGCAGCACACAACACATCGTTTTCTGACAATTGGGAAAAAAAGAATTTTCAGATTTTTTGTTAGTTTCATCGTACAACAATTTGTTTTACGGTATACTTTTGCAACGTACGTGTAAAATGAATCCAAAAACATGCAAAGGACGTATGTCTGAGCCTATGTGCCCACCAATCACTTTGCCGCCTGCTGAAGCATGTGGGTGAGAAATGATGAGATGCAGTTTGTATGCTAATGGTGTCATCTAACGAGTGGATTCATAAACGCTCTTAAAGTACTGACGTCACCGTCAAACAAGTAAAATTAAAACTGGCCATGCTACGACGACACTTCGCATTTTTACGCTGGATTTTCAATGCAGAAGTAATTCACGGCACAATGGGTATACTGATTTGCTTTGGATCAGTTACATGTGGTCTTGTCTGGCCAGTAAAGAAAGCCATTTGTTTAACAGAGTATGAGCAAAACAAAAAGTCCCTCTGTTACAACAAGCAGTCATGTTCTCAGCTGATGTTGCTTGCAAAGAAAGAAGAAATCACGCCACCATTGGACTTAGGTCAAGGTCTACGTCCTAGCTCAAACATGTTTTAAATTATCAAGTGAACAGTACAATTCAGCTTGTGACCCAGTAAACATGGGAATGAGGTTAAAGGTTACCCATTTACTGTGTAAGTCTGGCGCTCATACCCATAACTGTCCCTATGCACTTGCTAAGCGGATTCGAAAAGAGAAATAAAAGATTTGTTTGTATTGGCTGAAAATGAACAAAAAGAAATTCATAAAAAGCAATGGAGCATAACCATGAGAAAACACGCAGTAGAATGTAATCCAAGGCACATTCCACCATGTTTGAAGTGATTTTTTTCAAACGGTTTTTAAGAAGTCGAAACTGTGACTAACTATTGCAATCCCCATTGACTAACATATTACTTAAGAAGATTGTATGCGTTAACAATAATTACCCGAATGGGAAGAAAATCGTTACAAATCTGATATCTAATGCAAGGTTACCTGGTGAAATGAACTCTATGAATCTTCTACAAGGATCATTTCAAGCAAGATTTCAGCATAATCTGAGTGACGGTTTTGGAGAAGTCAAAAATAGCAATAACAAACAAATATTCGTGAACAAAACAATAAGAATCGCAGCGCCAGCTGTCGAACAGAAATAAGATCTACCGCTCGACAGAGATGTCCCAAGGGGGATTTACATAGGACTTAGTATTATTTCTCTTCCTAATTGCCTTTTTTCAATAAAATACGTTTAAACCAATGTCCCTATTCAATTCCAAATCAATTGGCCGCGAGCTTTTGGAGAACAATCTTCCTTCCGAAATTACAGATTGAACAAACCTCAATATATTCAAATCTAAACTGAAGGCAACCCTGTTAGTAGTCGATAATGTTCTGACCACCTTTCCCATGGACAAAGAATTGCCAACATTTGTCTTACCCAGTTGCATAGACATTCTTAAAGCTTGATTTTGATCTTTTACAAATCAACATCATAATATAACTTACATGCTTTCCTGTTCTTCCAAAGTATTCAACTTTCAGAATACAACTTCCCAATTCCATCATCCCTAATATAGCTTCTGGTGTCAATCCAAACCCGATTATAAAAGAAGCAAGTAACGGACTAGCTAATATTCTCCTCTTTGGTAGTTATATTTGAGTCTCATTTAAGAACTCTCCTGCCCGTGGGTGTAATTGTGAACTATTTTCCCTTGTCTTATATTATTCTGTCTCATAATTATGGTATCTATGACTATGATTTTTGTATTAGGAGTAATAATCAAAACCTAATTTATAATTTCATAGCTTTTGTTGTTTTGTATATATACATATATATGCACACACACACACACACACACACACACACACACGCACACACACACATACACACACACACACACACACACACATATATATATATATATATATATATATATATATATATATATATATCGATGCACTGTCTGTGTCATACCATGCTTTGAGAAACCCCTCGATTAGTCGATTAGTCACCTTGATGTACTATAGGGCGATCCAGTTTAAACAAATATGTTTAAACTGAGACAACGAAGATCTTTGAAGATTTTTGTCAAAAACTGAACAAAACCAATTATTAAAAAATGAATAAATCAATGCAGCATAATCAATTGAACAATCTTGGTAGCGACACAGCGAAGGTGTATCTCCACCAATTTGAGGTGGATCTGACGCACAGTTTTAGAGAAGTTGAACATGTGAAATGATAACAGACGACGCACTGCGGACGGCGGAGCTTCGTAAATGTTGAACTGTACTGATACGTCAGCTGAGGTACAAATTATAAACACAGTGATTGATTCGTTCTGTCCTGTTTAGGTTGCCTGTTGGACAGAATGAATCATTGTATAGTACACTACACAAAGAAACATGAAAGTTAGTTTCACAGGAGGCAACTGCTCCAGTCACATGCTTATGATTAACTATCTCCTGGTCAGATTAAGACTAAAGCAACAACATTCCGTTTCCCGGGTTAGGCGAATTGCACCTAGTTCGTGTCTAGGTGTAGACTAGGTGAACTGTATTCTGTATTCCACAAAAAATGCGAATGTTACTTTCCTCAGGAGGTAACTGTTCTTTCCACCTGCTAATGGTTAAAGAAGCCAAATTTCGTTCAACTGAATGGTGAACGCACCTGTTGTAACCTGGAGAAAAAGAAACACCGCAGCAGGAAGGCCAGCCAGCGTAGAGGTATGGGCTGGGTTTTGCCTTTTATGCCTGGATGCGGCTCGCGGACTTCCTACAATCATCCAAGCTCACGTTAATTATAATTTGGCCTGTCTTTTAATTTAGTTAATGAAGTGGTTCTGATGAACCTTGCATCATCGATCAGCCAGAGTTAGAGCCGCTGGGAAAAAGTAAATATAATAGTGACTCGCAACCGCTGTGTGTGTTGGGGGAGGGGGGGGGGTCTCCCGGGGGTTGTCTTTATCAAACATTTTAAGATGAATTGTCCCAATCAATGAAGAGACATAATACAACATTTTATTCGCGATACAATGCCCACTTGAGTGCACAGGGATGAAAATTTCACCAGCCACACTATATTTGCACTCAAACAGGATCATCAGTATCTTTCGGTCCGCCAGAAAATCACTCAAAATGATAACAAGCGTAAGGAGCTATTGCGGTAACACATGTTTGCATAAACATAAGCATTTTCCTTCTCAAGGCTTCCCATCATTCAAACCCAAAGCCTATCCCTGGAAGCTTGCACGTATGGTTGGTTTCCGGGACAACGCATATTAGAAACATAGAAGTGCATCACTACGCGCAGCGTCTGCCCACAGTCCGTGCAAATTGTATGACGGCCGGTTTATGGATTAATTTTCCAATAATTAATCAAAGTTCCATTTTCGGGCTCGCCTGTTACATATCAGGCATAAAATATAAGAATGTGTAACGACGGTATTCCTATATGAAGAACATAGTTGCTTGAATCATAATTAATTCTTGAAATTTGCACACCTTCACAATAGAGATAAGCACGAAGATATCGGTACCGCATCACATTACGGCGGAATGTCTGTTGGAGTTGGGTAGATGTTTTAGATGAATTCTGTTTGCCATCTAGTGATTTACTTGTGTATCTATTTCTCACATTCAAGAAGTGAAGACACTCCCGCAACGTTGAGTACATTCCACTATGTAGCTCTAAAAAGATACGCAGGCTATTGTACTCGCCTATGACCACCTGTTATCTACTTGCCGGTCTACTGTACTTGTCAGTGAAGACGTGTGCAACGTAACTTAATATCCCTTAATTCAATTAATTCCCTCCATTACGGTGATTGTGTAGTCAACTAAACGAGTGGAATACTTAAAACACCCAATTGGCGCAGAAATCTTTGTCATTCAATTATTTGCTCAGTCGATGACAAGTTCTTTCCGCCGAAAGATTTAACTCTCGTACCACAGTATGAATATATTTATCTAGCATATGTAAATATACATGCTTTTATGTGTGTTTCAAATGCTACTGGCAACACGTAGAATTCCAGTCTTACTGAATAAAATTTTACTTCTCAAAATTGTAATATAAAAATCCATGATGGCATATTGTAAAACGCCTGTACTGTTTAAATATATCCAACTGAGAATAGTACCGAATTTAATATCGCTATACAGTTTTAACACTCACAAAATGTTACCGTGCGTCCGCTGTGGTACCAAGGGCAGGTAATGTCTTGTAATGAAGGCTGTACAATGCGTTATTCAGGATCTCTATTCAGCGTCACCCGTGATAGCAAAAATTTCATTTTGTGTTATGTGGGATGATATTTTTTGTATGATTTGGCTGCTATATCCCCACCCTCTCTTAATAGGTAGAAGTGTAAAAATGATGAGATATATAACATAACTAACATGTTGTGAGTGTAACGAGACATACATTGCACAAACTAAAGGTAAAGAAGGTCCCACAGCAAGTAAATACTCCAATTCACCAATAAAAAGAGCGGTATTCAGTAATATGATTAACATTGAGCTGATGGGCACGTGCTTGTAAATTTAATGACAAGATGGTTCGTCTTGCTGTTTCTTTGTATTTTATTTGACTATGAAATTTAGTTTTTTTAATTTTACAAATATCTAATTTTGGAATTATGTAATGCGTAATATAAATCAATTGTACATTTTCTATGATGTATGATACACACACACACAAACACACACACACACACACACACACACACACACATATATATATATATTCTGCATTAGTCTATTAGTAGCCAATCAGCTGTCTCTATTTGTACCACGTGCCTGCCCTGTAAATGTTATATTGGATCGTTATATTGGACAGCTCGAGGGAATCCCCGTGCGCGCGTGACGTCATGACGCTCACTGGGGCTTTTCCCTAGCTGCAGGCAAAATTTGTAAAATTTCAATGGGAAATGAATTTTGTGATTTAAATATAGAGTGTTTCAGACTTCTATATTTACGCAAGGAAAATCATACAAATTGCAGAATATAACAGATGTTGGATGGCAGGTCGTCCAATATGAAGTTTACGGGACTCTGAAACGTTATATTGGGTTCGGCTTCGCCTCACCCAATATAACGTTTCATAGTCCCGTAAACTTCATATTGGACTCCCTGCCATCCAATATCTGTATAATATATATGTGTGTGTGTGTGTGTGTGTGTGTGTGTGTGTGTGCTAGTCTGTGTTTATATAGACAGAGGCATATAGACAGAAAAACAGGCAAACAGATAGACAGAACTTGTTCCTTACTATCATACCACTCAGTGCAACCTCAATCAGGCATTCTCGTGTAATGAACTAAACCCTAAAAACAAGCAATAAGTGCCTATATCCCGGTGCTGTACGACTGCTTTTATTCAATATAATGCGCATAAAATATTTGCCTGCGCAGACAAACTTGGCCAGATTACTGTTTACATATAGCACGAGAAACAGTTATGCAGGAAATTAAAATACGGATTGAGAGCAAATTGACCATATCTTTCAGCCTCTAGTTAATCTAGCGTATTTATTGTAGTATCACAAAGAATATAGTTGTTATGATTACTATGTGAACACTTATATTGAAACATGACGCCGAATACATTGTTGACCCAAAAGAGTCTGCATTTCAATGGAAAATATTATGTTTACTGCAATAATTAATAAGGGACCAAATTCCATGGATGATAAAATGCTCAGGTCCAATGTCGCATCAACTGGTCTGCCTACAGTTTCTATCCGCGAGTTCAAAGGGTGTGCATCTGCTCCCCCCCCCCGCGCCTATTGCTCTTGTTTCTAGTCCCGATGCTCTAAAAGCAGTTTGGCACTCATTGCAGCTGGCTCTTCCTGTCCACCTCACTAGACTGTAAATATGACACCCAGTCTGTTTTAATTGCACATGAACAGCGTTTATTCCGTTGGAATTCTCTCTACCACTGGAAATTTCTTCTTTATTCTCCCTTGCTAATACTCTTTCTGCACTTGACCAAGCCCGCACGGAAGTGCCTCCTGTCCTAGCAAAGGGCTATCAGGAGTAGCCAATTGCAGAGGGAAAAAGAAGTCCAAAGCTAACTTCCTTAAAGAGAGTTTCTTTAAAGATTCCACCCTTTAAGATCATTCTTTAACGACTGTATGCCTCCACGCTCGGACGTACATTTCACGATCTGAGCCATGTATGCCTTAAAGCCGGACACGATTTTCACGCTCTTGGGCGTCAACGTCTTAAATAAGGGACTGGCCTGTACAATGGCTCGGTGGATCTCGCAGGAATACCCATCTCATTTGTTTTAACATGGCGGCCGTTACGACGGGTAACCAACAACCTATTTGTCCCTTTCTTCAGACGTCTAAAATGTTACAACTATTCACAGTGTTAAAATGAAATGGTATCATGTATTTATGTCCATTATGCTTTTTTCAAATTTATTATTATCCCTATCAATTAAAAAAATCTGACCTAATATCGTGCTGTGCCAATAAACACTTACATTAAATCTTTTATAGCTGATGTTTGTTGGGGCTTTTTCAACAGAAGGAGTTACCCAGGTCTAAATTGACACGCAAAAACTTTCAAGAAGTCGTTACAATCTCAGCAAATACCTTTTTTAGTGATAGGATAGTCTGTCTTGGGAATAGCTTACTGTAATACATAGTGAAAGTACCAAGTATCAATTGACCTGCTATGATCATTCCTATTTTGAGTGGTAACGAAGTTGTATCTTAATCTTGATTTTTTTTATATGTGTATGTATATTTTGAAGGACCTAATCGCCCGGCAGTCTCATGATGTGTGGATTATATGTACTTTAAACAATTTTTACACATGAAATAAAATATATTAATTATGAATTTAAATAATGCTTGATGGGGCTAGTGATGCACAGTTTAACTCTCTTGAACTCCTTATGATCCCTTCAGAAAAAGATAATAACTTTATTCTTAAAGTGCTCCCTTGTCGGGATCATGCGTAACATTAAGCGGCACATCCTGTGGACGGACGCGTTTATCACAGACCAGGACTATGTCTCCCTAAAGGAAATCGGTAAACTTAAAGCTGTGACTCATTAGGGACTCAGTCTTCTCTAAGACAGCCTTAAAGCTTTTGGACTCCCTAAAGATTGCCTTAATGCTACAAGATCTGTAAAGACAACATTAAAATGTTTGGATCCTTTAAGACGCCCGTTTATTATTTTTCACTCTTTAAAGGCGGTCTTTACGTTTCTCAACCACTGATTTTACACCCGCCCATAGATTTCATTCAGCACCAATTAAAATCAGAATCAAATGTATCATGTGCAGTTTACTTTATGGCCATAGGACAGCACCACTGGTTGACTTTTCATTCTGCTGCTTCACGCTGTGACAACTACATGGCACGAATCAATTACACTACCTGTTTCCAACCCCGGGGCAATCATATAATAAGATATGCTAACAAGACTGTGGACTTGCTTACACCAATAAAATCCTGTTTTCGTGACTACTATTTTGCTCAAGCATAATTCAGCAGAAGTAAGGGGTTGGTACAATTTTACAGCACTTCACACGGAAAATACTACTTTGCTCCAAACATAGACTAGACTTCTTGGGATCATATAAACCATATATTTTCTAAAAGTATACAAAAGTATCAAAATTTCATACTTGATTATTTTTTCCTTTCAGAAAATATACAATTTTTAGCGTATTTGAAGCAAATTTATCATAGGCATCGGGCAACAGCAAATTAGATGGCTGCATTTGAATCTTTGACTAGTGTTGATTTCAGTACTAACCACGGCTCCACCAGGCAAAACTTTTTTTTGTTTAAAGAAGGTAAATTATCTATCCAAAAGAAGCTACAATTTTGAGTTTCCATGCTTTAAATTTGACGCAAACAGTTAAGGTTGTTAAAAGTTTTCGAGGCAGGCCGCAACGCTTTGTTTACATACATGCAGTGCCGTCTGTTGACAGAATTGCAAACTTTCATTTGAAAACCGTAGACTCAACATTTCCAAAACTGGCATTCCTAATCAATCCCAAATGTGATGCTAAAGCTGAAGACAGTGTACAATGGCAGTCCAATAATGTTGCGTGTGTATGTGATGCTCTAAGGTTGGTAGAACCAATGGAACTCTTTTCTTGCATCTTACAAACACTGAAATTCAAAGTTGTAATTTGGCATAATGCATAGTGATATCAATGGAATTCCACTTTACTCGGAGATCAGCTGGGTGGCTGGTAGACCTCTGTAGGTCTGCTTTGCCAAAAGTGCTGCATGGGGGTAATTGTTAGATTTAGATTAAGTCTTGCCACCATAGAAATTAAATCTGCAACAACGCAGTCGCTGGTATAGAGCTGGTGCAATGTGCAGCAAAACCCAAGAGATCTGGCGCCAGCCCACCTACAAGGACCCAAGAATGGTCTTCACTAGACATCACTTCATGTTACAGCTAACCGTTGCCGACTGTTGCAGAAATTACCTAAAAATAGCACGTAAAACAGTGCAGGTTGAACTACAACTGTTGCAAATGTATAATCAGCGTGTCTGTATCCGTTGATTTTACATTGTCCCATCAATATATTTCCCTGATAAATTAGTAACGACATGTTCGAATATGCATATCACCACTAGTCAGGAGACATCACCTGACATTTTCTTCGTTTTGCTCTGCCTGGCTTCAGTCTAGGACTGTTTGACGTCGGAAGGTTGACATTTGCTGCATGAAAGCTTCGGGAAGGCATGGAATCAATAATAGACATACTTAAAGGCTGCCTTTAAAGAGTCAGCAATCATAAATGGTTGTTTTTTTTTCAGGATCCACACATTTCTAATGTTGTGTTTGAAGATCTTAAAGCTTTAAGGCAATCTATAAGGAGTCCAAAGGCTTTAAAGCTGTCTTAGGGAAAACTGAGTTCTTACGGAGTCTTCCACATATTGTACCTTTAAGTTTGCTGATTTCCTTTAAGCAGACACATTCCTGGCCTGTGGTAAACGCTTCAGTCCACAAGATCCGGCTAAAAGTACCTTTTATGTTTCGTATGAAGCCCACAAGAGGGCAGTTTAAGAATTATGTTATTACCATTTTCTGAATGGGTCATAGAGAGTTCAAGAGTGTTTAAGCGTGCATCACAAGCCCGGTCAGGCTTTATTTAAAGTTCAATTATTTTTTGTGTAAAAATTGTACAAAGTGCAAAAAAGTACACATCATGAGTATGCTGGGTGATACGGGCCTTCAAATATATACAGACACATATATACATATAAATCAAGACAAAGATAAAACTTGGTTACCATCCCAAATAAAAATGAAGGCACTAGTTCCTAACACAATTTATACTGGGTGCTTTGACTATGTATTAAGGTAGGCTATTCCAAAGACAGACATCCTATTACTTGAAAGGTACTTTCTGAGATTGTAACGACTTTTTCAAAGTTGTAATGTGTAGCTGTGACCCCTTAAAACTGGGTAACTCCTTTTGTTGAAAAAAAATATAAGCATTCAAAGCTTTATAACCATTCATAATCCCCGCCAAACATTAGCTATAAAAAAATTATAATGTAAGTGAATATCAACACAACAAGATATTAAGTCAAACTTTGGATAATGATAGGAATACTGATAATTTTGAATAGCATCATGGACATAAATATATAAAATCATTTCATTGTAATACTGTGAATAGTTGTAACATTTTTGATACCTGAAGAACGGGACAATTTCGTTGTTGATTACCCGTCGTAACAGCCGGCAATTTTGAAACAAGTGAGATAGGTATTCCTGTGATATCCACCTGACCATTGGACAGACCGGTGCCTTTAAGACATTGACGCCCCAGAGCGTAAAAATCGCGTCCGGCTTTAAGACATACATCGCCCAGAGCGTGAAATGTTCGTACGGGCGTGGGGGCATGGGATCCTTCAAGATTGATCTTTAAGGGTGGAATTTTAGAAGAAAT
The DNA here is from genome assembly GCA_964020975.1 of Hermodice carunculata. Taxonomy (NCBI): domain Eukaryota; kingdom Metazoa; phylum Annelida; class Polychaeta; order Eunicida; family Amphinomidae; genus Hermodice; species Hermodice carunculata. Next base: position 56,486,123 of record OZ026612.1, read on the forward strand.
TGTCTTTCGGTAAAGTAGTTTTGGACGCCTTTTTCATGCTGCAGCATCTCATTTTAGCATGAAAGGGCTTGTTGTTTGTTCCAATATCTAACAGCCCTAGGAAAAAAATGGCAACAAGTGAAACCTGCTTTTTTATTAACTTCTTATAGATTCTTTTGCCACAGAAATTTCAAAGTTTGAATAAATAATAAAAAGTTGAATCCATTTCGAACTAAAAAATTAGGACAAATATATGTTCACTTTGCCTTGCGCAATTGCTTTATGAAGACAAAACAAGTGAAAATGGCAAACACAATTCTCCACTTATGTACTTTTCAAAAAACGTACTTTGTTGGACTCTTTCTATTCTTTATTGTGTTTTATGGCAAGTTTTGCGGACAACTCTGCTATAAAGCAGAAGAATATGGCATGGAGAACCCGTGACCTTCTTTCACCATTGATGTTATCCAGCGACTCGTGCTTTCAAAGATATCACATTGCGTATATTATCCCGTTCAAGATAAAAAAGACCCGTTTATTCATATTAAAAAGTACCGATCAAGTAAAAGGTTACAGTAAAGGCAGTCCATTTGCGCCTGCGTTTTAGTTTCCTTTCGTTGCATGCCAGTTTCGTTCAGTTGCGTTTTAGTTTCCTTCCTTTGCGTTTCGGTTTCGCTCAGTCTGCGTTTTAGTCCCAGTTTCCGTTTTTTGTTTGAGGCAAGCAAAATCGTTTGTTTTGGGTTTTCAAGTGATGAGAACATTTACATTTGTGTTTGTGTTTTATTCTTATGCTGGTTATTGTCTCAATGAGAAGACAGGTGTTGATTCACTTTTGCATATGGTAAATTTGATTAAGATGCATTTTGTGTTTCCAAGGTTCAAAATACCCCTAAAACCAATGAGAGGGCTATGTGTTCATGATTACAACTTAGCCTTATAGAATGACTAAGATCAACTCCAAGTTCCAACAGCAAAGTCTTCAGCTGTACCTAATTTGTGATAAATTGCAGGAGGCCTGTTGTTAGAATATAAATGAGCAAGTAATATGATAAAGGGAGATTGGCATTAAGATAGGATGAGACTGGAAGTAAGCGTGGGTCATGATTCATACCAAGTGCGGTCATTTGGGTCCCTCTCATGGGAAGTAAACGCGATGCAATGCAATAGGTATTCCAGTGATGGTCTAACACGTTTCTACAAACCTGCATTATTTTCAAGAGGCGTACATAGAACAAGGATGTGGCATACCCTGCCAACTGCATGCTTGATTAAAGATATCGCTGAACCCAAGCTACTAGAAAAAATGCGTAACGCCAGAAGGATCAGCAGCCTGAAGCCTGGATGTCTTGCATGTGAAACAGCAATGTCAAAGGTTTTTTTTTCGTCATAGATCTATAGGGTACAATATCATTGATGGAAAACTCATATATCTGAACTTGACTGTTATGTCTGGCTATTAATAGTCTAACCAATAGTAACAATACCGCAACTTGTAAGTTTAACAACACACCTCTTACGAAAAAAGGAATGGAGTTTTCAACTGGAAAACACAGTTGTCTTCAACTGGCCGTTAACTTGTCTTCAGTTAGCCGCTAGTTGAAACAGTTACCATGCAAATTAGTCAGCCTCTAGTTGAAAATGAGAATGGATTTCAACGAAATATCAACTAGCAACTGGTTGAAAATCAAAATGTTTTTAACTAGTCGCTAATTGGAAAGGAAGTCATTCATTCAAAAAGGATTTCAACTGCAGTTGAAAACTCCATGTTAGAGATTTCAACTGTTCCATTTAAATATTTCATTTGCATAAAATAACATTTGAGAGTGAAACAAATTCCTAGGGACAAAGTACATGAAGCAAAGAAGTGTATTTGAGGCCAGATGTGCAAATAGGCCTTTACTGCACATTGTAGAAAACAAAATGAATGCACATGACTTTTATTATTCATCTCGATTTGTGGATTATACAGTTATCTACTTTAGAACTCGTGTGTGGTGTACAGTGGTTTATATAGGCTACAAGCCCAGGTACTAACGTTTACATCAATTTATGGTATATCTCCCATAAAAGACTTGTAACATGTAGCATGTGATGTTCCATGATACATCATTATAACAAAAGTACCTTTCTTATGCTTATGAATTACCATGACCAGTAGAAAAGCAACAAATTACTCACTGATTTGCTGCAACTGACACTTTTTTGGGTTCAAAATGGCGCCAGAAAATGCTTTGATATGGAACTGGTTTGTACTGGTCCTATACTTTTCAACCAAATTTCAACGTTTGGAATATCGGCAACTTCAGTACAGCTGCCAAATTTTACTAAGCCCTTGTTTCCAACTCTCCGATTTCCCTAGTCCCCTTTTTCAATTATTTCTCAACTCTTAGATTTTGTAAGCCTTGGTTTTCAGTAAGCAGCTAGTTGAAATCCAACAAACCTGTCAATCACAAAAGTTAAAAACTTGATTTCAACTTTTCCTGGGTTTTTTGAACTTGTCAGTTAGCACCTGAGGACTAGTTGAGCGCTCACTGAAAACTAACTTACAATTTTCCCAAGCAAGCTGCATTAGACTATATTAATTCCAACTTCCAACTTCTCATTCACCAATGTTTTCATTTGCTTCATATTGTCATTGAGAAAACAGACGAAGCATAATTCGAATTAGAAACATGTAAAATCAGTTTAAGCTATCTGACAAAATGGCCGATTTGTATATATCTAAAATTAAATTTCAGATGTCTAAAAAATTAATCATAGAATAAATGATGTTCAGACATATATATATATATATATATATATATATATATATATATATATATATATATATATATATATATATATATATATATATATGTATGTATATTGTAATAGTAAATCATGTCTAAAGCTGATTTGTGGGTATCTATAATTCGACAGTCCTTTTAGATATCTACAATCAATTTTAGATATGTTTGAAGATGACTCTCATTTCATTGTGACATAGACTGCGGTTCATTGTTTCTGCTGGGAGCTTGGCTGTTTCTTTGCCCCTCCTCCGTGTTTTCGTGCCTTCTGCTTGGGGGGCAGGTCCCAATAGACAATATGGCACGCTGAAATATTGTTGCCAATACAGTGGGACAAAAGTTTCAAACTTTAGTGAAATTGTACAAAGAAATATATTGTTCCAGTTTATTGGCCTGTGTTGTCATTTTTAATGTCGAAATTTTTAGACAACTAAATCCTATAGATGTCACAAGACTGCAAGCAATGCCTCATCGTGCAAACACATGTATACACCAAAACTTCGTGTCCTGGTATCTCCCTGCATTACACTGATATTTCTCAAGACGATCATTATTAAGCATATGCCCTTGACAAGTGGTGAGTAGCAGGCAGGGAACCAAGCAACCGAAACATGCTGAAATAAGGGAGCATGAGTTATGAACTTGCTATTTAAAGTCAGCCATTTTACAGATATTTGTAATTTGAGATACGTAAAAGCATGGCGAATGATAAAAATCTAAAATGAACTACAGATATCTAAAATGCGAATTATAGCTATCTGACATCAATTTTAGATATGTACAGAGAAGGCCAATTTATAGATAACTAAAATTGAATAATAAATATCTATAATTCCATTCATATTATCTAAATTTTGGATTAACTCCTTAAACTGTTTGCAATACAGAGAAAAGATGAGAAAAAATAAACAAAATTTCTAAGGGCATACGTCATCGATGAATGTAAAAAGGTTTCGTGCTTCACAGTGATATTTATATATATACATATATATACATATAATATACATACACACACACACACACACATATATATATATATATATATATATATGAAAAAAGAAGAGAGAGAGGGATATTAATATTCGTAAACATGGAAACTTGAGATGAAATGACAAGCCCCACTGTTGACCGTGGTGCATCAGCCATGGTTTTTTTTTGTTTGTTCGTTTTTGCCAATAAGGTTCCACAGTAGTTCCTCAAACTGATTTATTGGTGGTGCTCTAACTGTTTAAAAGGTATCAAGCTGTAGATTGTGGTAGTCTTTGGGAAGAAGAAAAAACTGGTAAGTATTCGAATGAAATTGAGACTTGAGTATACTTGAATCTTGAACGGAACATCGTACTGGATGTATAGACATATTGAGGAATAGGAACTGCAATGGAATTATTTATTTATTTATTACTTTGTGGAATGTATTACACCTGGCAACAGATCTTCTCTCTGACAGGGTGTGCACTGGAACTTCTTTTGCATTGCAGTTACATTGTCAGATTTTCTAATAAACTAAAAACCAAGGTCCTAAACTCTTCCGTTACCCATCCCCATGGCAGAACAAGCCACAATCCATTTTGAGATGGATTATTCAATTTGACAATAAAAATTTCTTGTCGTTCCTTTTGGGGTAAGTATGTTTTAAAGCCACGAATAAGAGGAATCGGTTGGTGTATATGGTCTAAAATCCAAGTGCTGATTTTTGTGACTTAGAGTCAGAGTCAGAATCAGAAAAAAACGTTTATTTGACAAATAAAGATACAAATTATAGATACAGTATGTGACCAAGCTGTTACCCAACCGCGAAAACATTATATTTTAAACACAGAAAATATGCACATGTGGATGACCCCAATTAAGAAAAAAGTCTGCTACCATTGGGACCACAAAAAGAAAGAAGGTTACTTAAAGGCAAACAGATTATTTGCATAATTTCAAAATATTAAGATAATACAGGATATTACACCAAGGTGCTTGTTAAGATTATAACAAAAGCACACACCAGTTGATAATCAAGATTCCAGAATAAGTTGTTGTATACAAAACAGTCTGGTAGATTACATATATTTTGATACCGATTAACATGATATCTTTTAATGTAATTTGATAAACCAGAGTGATTGTGTGTGTCAAATTTCTCTGAAATACAGACTAAAAGGGCTTTAATTAGGGAGGGGAGAAATAAAATCTTATACATTTTTCATAGGTAATGTTGGTGGGCCTGGAAAGATGATCACCATCTCTCCCTATTGTAAAATATGCATGAGTCTGCACGGGAACTGTATAAAATTGTGGAAATAGATTGGTAATTTATCCTTGACATATTAAAATTTAAACTGTAATTATCTCAGTTGAAAAACTGCAGTTATTTTTTAAAGTTATTTATACTGAACCCCAATGAAAAGTATCCACATAAAAAAATTAACAAATTAATTTTGTAAGTTACTAAGTACTGTGTGTGCATATATGCATGGTTTGGAGCCTACATCAGGGTCATTCAGGACAACTTTTTAACTTTTGCTGGGTTGTTACATAATGCATGTGACTTTTGTGCACCGAATATGGCTTCTGACCACCACTCCTATTGGATGGCTAAAATGACCTGATGTTTTCAGTGGCTTTAAAAAGGGATGTTCAGCCAAGAAAAAAGCCAGTGGTCTCAGGTGTGTTGAGGCGATCATGCCGCGTCTGAGCCAAGGTCAAAGACACCATGCTTTGGGGCTTGCAGAGGGTGGAGTCCCAATCACTCAAATCGCACAAAGAATGGGGTGTACTCGGCGCACCATCCAACGACTAATTGAACGGCAACAAGAAACTGGATCCGTAGATGATCGGCCTAGGCCTGGCCGAGAAAGAGTGACAACACCTGGCCAAGACCGTCACATCCGGCTGATGCACCTGCGAGACCGTTTCCGTACAGCAGCCCAAACAGCCCGTGAGACTCAAGGGATGAATCACCGTCCTGTCAGTAGTTCTACTGTGGAGAGGCGACTGAGGAGCAGTGGCCTAACAGCCAGAAGACCTTACAGGGGTAACCTGCTGACCCAACCCAGAAGAGAAAGACGACTGCAGTGGTGTAGAGCACACTCCAGGTGGACTCGCCAGCAGTGGAATACCGTCCTTTTTACTGACGAGTCCCGTTTTTGTGTCAGCAGAGCAGATGGCAGAGAACGTGTGTGGCGCCGGACTGGGGAGAGATATGCAGATGCCTGTGTCCGTCAGGCAGATCGATGGGGTGGACCCTCTGTCATGGTGTGGGCAGGCATCAGCAACCGCTACCGGACACCCCTAGTGGTCATTCAAGGGATCCTCAATGCTAGGTGGTACATTGATGAGGTGCTGGAGCCGCACATGGTCCCATTTATGGAGCAGCATCAAGATCTGGTGATCTTTCAGCAGGACAATGCACGTGCACACTCTGCAAGATTAACAATGAACTTTCTCAATGAGAACAACATCAATGTCATGGAATGGCCAGCGTTCTCACCCGATCTGAGCCCTATTGAACATTTGTGGGATCAGTTAGGCCAAGGTATTCAACGGAGGACACCTAGGCCTACTACCCGAAACCAGCTGATCCAAGCTATGCAGGAAGAATGGAATAATGTTCCCCAACACAGAATTCAAACCCTGGTCAGCAGTATGCGCCGCAGATGTATAGCATGTGTTGATGCTCGAGGTGGCCACATCCCATATTGAACAGAAAAATTTGTGTGACTTTCAATTAGGGCAGTTAATGACATTTTTTGCCTGTAAGTGACGTTAATGTCGGTAGAGCATGACATTATTTTTACGCCAGAAAAGTGAATGCTTTGTTAAGTTCTAAGCACGTCTAGGTATGAAATGTTTCAAGTATAAACAATAAAATACTTCAAAATTGGCATGTGGATACTTTTCATTGGGGTTCAGTATAGTTTTTCAAAGAGTGGATCCTTGTGTGCATAAAAGTTCAGAACACACAAGACGCACGGCTTTTTTCTGTAAGAGGAAAATCTGTTCACACAAGAAGCCTCAGGTAAAATGCAATAATTGACATGTGAATAAAAGAGCGAGTTGTAAATTGATAACAGAGCACAGGCTGGAATGTATTCATAAGGTCTATTAAACAGGCCAGTGACTTAAGATAATTTATAAGCTACTTTGTCAACATAAGTGTTCGAATTAAAATTTTCATGAATCGTTAATCCTAAAAAAAAAATCAGTTTAGAAATTAGATATCGTTTATTTTTTAAATTTGATGTTAAAGTTTATTTGTCTTTGATAAAAGTGAATTAGCGTGTAGCTTGTTTACTGTATGTTTAATAGTAGCTTATTAGCAGAAAGCCTGTTCACAACCTTATTTAATTTAAAATTTATATTATTTGATACATCGAGTTCATTCTGCTCAGTGTCAATATGAAGCGAGAAACAACATAGTGGACTGATTAGGGTCGTATCATCAGCACACTGAATTTATTTGAACTTTGAGGATCGATTGTGCATGTCCTTTGTATAAGTATTAAAAAAGGAAAGAGCTTATTATGGATCCTTGTGGAACTCCAGTCTTAAAAGGCAATGGTTTGGAACAGACATTATCATACAAGATTAACTGTCAGTAAACCGATGGTGGTCCATTGTTTTTAAAGAATTTTATGATCCAAGGTATAGAAAGCTTTAAAAAAATCCAAAAATATATTTAAAGACAAATTTCCACGGTCAAGGATCTGTACGATTCGATCCAAACACTTTTCTTCGGTACCAAAAACTTTCAAATTCATCCGACTTTATAGATTGATGGCAAAAGATGTGGTGCTTATATGATTCTTGAGTAGGAGGTAAAAATATTCTCTCACCCCCCTTATTTTGTTTTTAGACTGAAATCGTGATCTTTTGCCCAAAGCTGCACAATGTGCTGAAATTGATGTTTTTTTTGGTACTATCTTCCATATAATTATAAATCAACTGAGTACATTAACAGTTTTGACATTATTATGTTTATTTTTTAAGATAACATATATATAAGTCAATCCAAAATAAATTGTCCATTCCATTCGGACAATTTTGCCCCATCATGATATCTCCAGTTCTACTCGTGGTAGAATCACCAAATTTTCACAGAGTGTGGGGAGGGGTTCTAGTAGTAAATTGGCATAATTTTATGAATACTACTTTACTCATAATTGGGTTATGGCATTATGAATATTGATAAATTCTCAGGAATTTAGGCAATTTCCTGGGATTTTAGGCAATATCCTGGGAATTTAGGCAATTTCCTGAGAATATAAGCGAGTTCCTAGGAACATATAATGCCAGTCCTGGGAATTTAACAGAAGTCCCAGGAACATAGTGGCAAGTTCCTGGGAATATAATGGCAAGTTCCTGGGAACATAACTAAAATCCCTGGAATATATTACTCAAGTCCCAGGAACATGGAGGTCAGCTCCTAGGAACGCTATTCAAGTCCCAGGAATTCAGAGAAAATTGCTGATACATGTAATATTAGGAATGATTGTGGAAACAGTCTAGTGTAAAAATTCAAAATATACATCATACACAAATTACCGCATGGTACTCTAGGTTGAAAAAAATGAGGAAAAAAGGATAAACAAACAAAAAAATATACATTTGATACAAAAGAACCTTAACAGCATGCATATGGAAAAATAGTGGTAATTTCAAAGCCTATAGGGTTTAAATCATCTGTAATAAATCTGTATGCCAAATCTATGTTTATAACGATTATGACGCATTTCAATAGTCAACTGGAAAAGATGATTTGCTACATAGCAAATCAGTGTGTGGGTCTTCAAAGTATATTGGTATGGCAACGTACAAGTATTCCATAACTGAGGAGTAGAAGTTGGAATGGCATCTCCATCAATTAAGGCTTTGAAGTTATTAAAGATTTAAAATTTCTAATGGTGCTACTTAGCACAATTTAAATTGCTACAACTTGCAATGGTCAACAACCCCATAGTTAAAGTTGGAACGACATATCTTTCTATTATAATGTTGAAGATATTCAGGATTGAAAATTTCGAGTACTGCTGATTAGCATAATATAAATTGCTACCACTTTGGCTTTAGATTCATTACATGTGCAATGGCTGATAACCCCCTAATAGAAGTTGAAATAACATCTCTATCTATAATAGTTTTGAAGATATTCAAGGTTTGACATTTATAAAGCTGCTAATTAGCATAATTTAAATCTCCACATATTTTGTTTTAGATCCATTACATGTGCAATGGTCAATAACCTGCTAGTACAAGTTGAAATCACATCTCTATCCATAATAGTTTTGAAGCTATTTAAGATTTAAAGTTTCAAATGCTACTAATTCGCATTATTTAAATTGGTACAACTTTTGTTTTAAATTCATTAGATGCTCAATGGTCAATAATCCCCTGGTAAAAGTTGGAATGGCATCGCTATCTATTATACTTTTGAAGATATTCAAGATTTAAAATTTCAAATGCCCCTAATTTGCATAATTTTGAACATCTTTATTCCTCTGTATAAAAAGGTCCAACTTTTTGTACAGAAACAATCATGCCAAGTTTGGAGTTTCTATGTATATTAGTGTCAGAGAAAAGTGTTGGGACAAATGCACTGGTAAAGAAAGAAAGAAAGAAAGAAAGAAAGAAAGAAAGAAAGAAAGAAAGAAAGAAAGAAAGAAAGAAAGAAAGAAAGAAAGAAAGAAAGAAAGAAAGAAAGAAAGAAAGAAAGAAAGAAAGAAAGAAAGAAAGAAAGAAAGAAAGAAATTCTAGGCGAGTGTGCCGAAGGACGGTCTGTGGAAGTGCCCTACCATGTCAATGTACAAGCCACACCTGCTATAACATCACCCTGGGTCCTTGGTCAACCTTTTTTTGGGGTTGTCCCGATGGCCTAGAGGTCAGTGTGTTGGACTTTACATTTGGCTAGGCGAGTGTGCCGAAGGTAGTGGGTTCGAATCCCATACAGGTCGACATGAATTTATCGTATTTTTCACTTCATATGAATAAGTCAAATTGAACATATTAAGTTCTGGAACTGTAATAATGGTCATGATTGAAAAAAAAAGATGTCATAGATGTAATGAAAGAGTGATGGTAGGCAGACATCCTCCCTCATTAAGTACATCTATGAAATCTGAAAGGGAGTTTGAATGGATATATATGTATTGCAAAGTTCCTTCTCGTATGCATAGAGGTAGTCATGCAAGCAGGCTGCAAAGAGGCAGAGCAACATGTCATTTAGTGTGTGTGTGTGTGTGTGTGTGTGTGGTGTGTGTCTGGGTGGGGGGATGGGTATTTCCTTAGTAGCACCATGCTGGCACACTGGAGTGATGTGTTTCCAAGCCACTGAACTGTAGGCCCTTTTTTCTGTGTTTCAGATCATCATATATATTCATACTGGCCATTATGTTGGAATATTCCTATTTTCTGTACTCTGTTATAGCAAAATTATTTCCTGTGCTGGTGTACTGTGACATCCCCCTCCCTCCTTCCTTTCCCTGGGTGCAGTCTATGCAGTATATCTGAGTCCCACTTGTGATCCTTTACTACAAGTTGGGCCACTGCATAAACAGGCCCACCACAGTAAATTGCACAGAGGTGTAAATTGTAAATTGGGTCATTGGTTGTGTTGTTGTATTGTGTTGACAGAGCCAGTCAAAAGCTACCTCAACCTGGTAATGGGGGGCCAATGCAGCTTGTAGGACATGGAATACTGTGCATGATCATGGACTAAAATGAAAACCATGTGGCATGAGTTGTGGATGGAGTCATCAAAACAACTCTATGTAAATTACTGTCTCAATTATCAGCACTTATGTTGTAACTGATTACAATGCATACATCAAATACATCCTGGTCAGAGACCAAGATTCAAGAGTTTCAACATTTTTTGACAAACAAAATCTGAGACCACATATTTTTCTGGTTTGATTTACATGCTGCATATGCATGTATTTCTCTTAAACAGACACATAAAACTGGTAACCCAGGTTGTTCAAACTAAGCTGGCTCATATTACATTTTACCCTCTGCTTCCAGGGCAGTGCTGACCACTCAGTCTTGTGCTCAATACAATATGCAATGCGATTTATATTGCTCACTTGGGTTAAGTTTGGGGTGCCCACAACTTTGTGGCTAGTGTCATGCACTTTAAAGCATTATGAACACCCTGTAACCCCACCCCCACCCCCTCCCAAGTTCAACAGGGATAAAGACTGTGCAAGTCCTGGTCTCAGAGGTACAGTAGAACCTGCAATTTAAGACCACTATTGGGAGGGACCACCTGGCTTATAACCACATTTCTGATGGCACAACAGTCTAACCTGTATGCAAATTTACCTGCAATTTAAGACCACCTGATGCATGTGACCACTTTAGGTTGGCGTAAGGGGTGGTCTTGTACTGTAATATTCAGCAGACAACTTTTTGTGTGGTTGCCTGCTTAGCTGTATGTCAGGCCATTTGTGTGGCTGGAGGCCTGTCAGTGGGCCCCAGTCATGCAATCAGTCAAAAGCCCTAGATCTGCTAAACAGGCAATTTATATGGCATTAATATGTACTGTAAATACTCTGTCTTGATGGAAAAGAGGACTCTGGCAACAATGACTTTGGCTGAACACAGCTGGAGTCCACCCACTCACTCTAGTATGATGTAATCAATGAAATGACTAACTTTGCTCCTAGCAGGGAGCTGCTCTGAAGTGTCACCCATGGGTGCATATATGCTCACTCCACAGGCTGCCAAATTAAAAGCTCTGATCAGTTTAAAAAATAAGTTCCACTGGAAAATAAGATAATCAGACATGCTGATAAACAGATGAATGGGGCAAAAAAGCATTGTTGATGGCTCCTGGACCTGGTCACGTAGCAAGTGGGATGAGGGGAGGGATAGCATATTGACCAGTGATAGATGGGTGAATGTAAACATGGACCCATTAACAAGAATAGGTCCATGGTGTAAAATAGGGTTAATTTGGCTTGTTGATATCTGGTCTGAAGAGAGGTCTATGATCATTCCCAATAGCATCTCCCTTAAATAATTGGTTGAAGCATATTTTACTGAAAAACAATAATGAAATAAAATAAAAGCAAAGTTTAACGCAATTGGTCATTTATCACACTTTGCCTAATTATAATGATGTGCTTTGCTAAGCTGTTGTCTGCTTAGGGGACCTAGGACCTTTGATTGGTAGACTGGGGTGCTCATGCCCTCACAGGCCACCAGCCAGATAAAAAAATACACTGATATCCAGTGAGCTAATTATAACTATAAGCAGGTAAGCTTTAGGAGGCAAGCAACGTTGTGACAAAAAATAAAACATAGCTGCATGCATATTCAGCCACTTTGACATGAGACTCATGCAGCATTCATGGTTTCACTCTGAACAAAATAATGATCATTTGGAATTTTTAACATATATGTGTCATTTTGACTATAACATGGGTTGGGATTATTTTTTTTCTCACCTGTTTGACAGGGCACAAAGGGGTTAAGTTTCACCCGTCCAAATTTGGTTTTACCTGTACCCTGCAAAAGTCCGCAGGTTGTGAAGTAGCACAGTTGTCTTTCACTAAGTGACACTATGTCACTCAGTTACAATACCACACAAAACATGCCACTTAAAATTGTGTTTGACTCAAGTTAATGTTTTAATCTTTGACTTACTCAATAAGCGCCTTTGACATATTTTAAAGATATGATCCTGTGTGTAACATTACAATGTAGGCCTATGGGAAACCCAGTACATGTAGTAGAGTGCAACGTACTTTTCCCTTGTAATGTTTTTAGGGACCATCCCTTCTGCCAGCCTAAAGTGGTCACATATATATACATGTGACAGGTGGTCTTAAATTACAGGTAAATCTACAAAGAAGTTAGAATGTTGTGCTATCAGAAATGTAGTTACAATACAAGTCAGGTGGTCCCTCACAACAGTGGTCCTAAATTGCAGGTTCTATTGTATCTCTGAGACCAGGACTTGCACAGTCTTGGTACCAGTTGAACTTGGGATGGGGAGGTTAACAGGGGGTTCAAAATGTTTTAAAGTACATGGCACTAGCAACAAAGTTGTGGGCACCCAAAGTTAACCCAGGTGAGCAATATAAATCACTGCATCACCTCTTCTATAGAATACAAGACTGAGTAGTCAGCACGGGCCCTGGAAGCAGAGGGTAAAATGTGCTGGGTGCCAGCTCATTTTGAACACCCCGAGTTAACAGTCATAAGAGTCTGTTTAAGGCCAATACACTGTGTATGAACAAGGGATACTTTATTGTACATTCACCACTGTATATTCACCAATGTTACAGTGGTATGGTACATAGACATATATATAAATGAAAAAACCAGAAATGATCAATTACGCTTAACTACAATGTCTAAAGAGACTAAACAAGTTTAGGACATAGCATAAATAAAGATACCTGCGTGTGCAGCACACAAGCCAAAGTTATAACAAGAAAAATATGTAGTCTCAGATTTTGTTTGTCAATAAAGTGTTGAAAATCTTGGTCTCTGACCAGAATGTATCAGTTACAACATAACTGCTGATAATTGAGACAGTAATTTACATAGGGTTGTTTTGATGACTCCAACCACAACTCATCCCACATGGTTTTCAATTTAGTCTATGATTATGCATAGTATACCATCCCCTACCAGCTGCATTGCCCCCCCCCTCCCATCACCAGGTTGAGGCAGCTTTTGACTAGCTCTATCAACACAATACAACAACACAACCAATGACCCAATTTACCATTTACACCTCCATGCAATTAATAGTGGTTGGCCTGTTTCTGCAGTGGCCCGACTTGTAGTAAAAGATCAGAAGTGGGACTCAGATATACTGGAGATACCTTTCTCAGGAAAAGGGAGGAGGGGGTGGGTCCCAGTACAGGAAATAATTTTGCCATATCAAAGTACAGAAAATAGAAATATTCCAACATAATGGCCAGTATGAATATATATGATGATCAGAAATACAGAAAAAAGAGGGCCTCCAGTTCCCTGGCATGGCAAACACATTACCCCAGTGTGCCAGCATGGTGCTAGTAAGGAAATACCCTTACCCTCCCCCCCCCCACACACACACACACTGAATGACAAGCTACTCTGCCTCTCAGCAGCTGGCAGGCATGACAACCTCTGTGCATGCAAGAAGGAACTTTGCAATACATCCATTCAAACTCCCTTTCAGAGTTCAAAGATGTACTCAATGACTGAGGATATCTGTCTATCATCACTCATTCATTACATCTATGACATCTTTTTTTTTCAATCATGACCAGTATAACAGTAATGTTCTAGAACTTAATATGTTCAGTTTTCTTTCTTTCTTTCTTTCTTTCTTTCTTTCTTCTTTTTTGTTCTTTCTTTTTCTTTCTATCTCTCTCTCACTCTCATTCTCTCTCTATCTCTTTGTTGCTTTATGACCAAATTTGTCTGGAGTTTTTCTGACTCAATTAATCTGAAAACGGCCAAACTGACATGGTGACTGACCTATCGTAAAATTGTGTATATCTTTTCGAATAGTCATGACGTTTATAATCATGCAAATAAAGGGCAATTAAAATGTTAAGAGCTCCATATCTTTCAAACTATTGCAGATAGAATCAGAATTCCAATGTGCATCTGTAGGTTAGTGCCAACTGCCAAAAATAATGGACAGTAAATGAAAGATGTAGAATTTTAAATTATGCTAATTAGGACTATGGAAAATGTAAAAGCTGAATATCTTCTCTACTATTACACGTGTACATACTAATGTCATTCCAACTTTAAATTATATGTTTGTGGCAATTAAAGCCACATCCAACCACAGACCAAAGTTGTAAGATTTGCAAACTAGGTGAATGTGAAAAACTTTAATCTTGAATAGCTTCAGAACTAAGGGGCACTTACAGGCCACCAGACACAAAATGACCTCAGAGTCAGCTAAGCAGGCACCCACATAAAAAGTTGCCTTCTGAATAATATTACAGTACATAGTACCTGCTGTTTAGACCACCTTATCAGGCAACAAAAAGTGGTCAAATATACATGTAACAGGTGGTCTTAAATTGCAGGTAAATCTACAAAGAAGTTAGACTGTTGTGCCATCAGAAATGTGGTCACACAACAGTGGTCTTAAATTGCATGTGAACTGTATCTCTGAGACCAGGACTTGCACAGTCTTGTCCCAGTTGAACTTGGGAGGGGGTTTGCAGGATGTTCAAAATGTTTTAAAGTGCCTGGCACTGGCTACAAAGTTGTGGGCACCCCAAAGTTAACCCAGGTGAGCAAAAAAATCACTTCATCACATCATGGACATATACACAAGGTCGTTTATATGTCCATGATCACATCCTGCATAGAGTACAAGGCTGAGTGGCCAGCACCGGCCCTGGAAGCAGAGGGTAAAATGTACTGGGTGCCAGCTTATTTGAACACCCTGAGTTAACAGTCTTTAGAGTCTGTCTAAGGGCAAAACATGCATGTGCAGCATGTACATCAAACCAGAAAAAATATGTGGTCTTGGATTTTTTTACCTTCCCCTCCTAACTGCAATGACACCCCCCACCCACTCCGCCCCCCATTACCAGGTTAAGGGAGCTTTTGACTGGCCCTGTCAACACAATACAACAACACAACCAATGACCCAAGTTACCATTTACACCTCCATGCAATTAACAGTTGTTGGCCTGTTTATCCAGTGGCCCAACCTGTAGTGAAAGATCACAAGTGGGACTCGGATATACTGGATAGACTGCACCCAGGGAAAGGGAGGAGGGAGGGGGATGTCACAGTACACCAGCACAGGAAATAATTTTGCCATAACAAAGTACAGAAAATAGGAATATTCCAACATAATGGCCAGTATGAACATATATGATCAGAAATACAGAAAAAAAAGAGGGCCTCCAGTTCACTGGCATGGGAAACACATTACCCCAGTATGACGGCGCTAGTAAGGAAATACCCTTCACCCCCCCCCCCAACACACACACACTTGATGACATACTGCTCTGCCTCTCAGCAGCCTGCATACATGACTACCTCTATACACACCAGAAGAAACTTTGCAATATATCCATTCAAACTCCCTTTAAAGGTTCATAGATGTACTTAATGAGTGAGGATATCTGTCTTTCATCACTCTTTCAGTACGTCTATGACATCTTTTTTTTCTTAATCATGATCATAATTACAGTTCTGGAACTTCAACGTGTTCACTATGACTAAATCATGGAATTTGCTTTTCCAATCTCTCTCTCTCTCTCTCTCAACCATATTTGTCTAGGGTTTCTTTCAAACACAATTTTCTGAAAATCACTAAACTTGCCATGGTGACTGACCTCCTGCTCACCTGATTGATTGTGCCTGGCCAATTGACCTAGCAAACAAGGTGCAAAAAAAAAAAAGAAAAGAAAAGAAAAGACCCCCCCCCCCCGCCAAACAAAGCAGTCAGCAGTGAGTTGCAAAGTAGGTTAAATAAGAAAAGTTACGACACGTTTTCATTGGGGGGGGGGGGCGGTCTGGACGCTGGTACAAATAATAATTATGTCCTGGTACAAGGTACAGAAGATGAGAAAATGTACAAATAATGGTTGCTATGAAGTACAGAAATTAAAAAGGATTCCAGTTTGTGCGTAAAGCAAATAAAAATGCCCAGTACGCTAGTACGGAGAGCCCCTTACCTCCCGCCCCCACTCCTTTTCAAGTACCTGGGAAAGACCCTTGGGCAATGTCATAATTTCACCATTATTTTGCCCATCTAATCTAGGCCACTTGTTTCCAAATGGCATTCACTTTTGCCTACAGGGGTATTTCGTGATTTGGAATGGTTTAAATGTGATGCCCGTGTCTAACCAATGAGGCCAAAAAATATGGGCTCCTTGGTCTTACCATGTCATGGAGGACAGAAACTCGAGAGGAGGGAAGTCTCTGGGTTTCAAACAACTTTGTTTCCAATAAAAAGTGTCATAATCCAATTAATTGGTGTTTTTGCTTTGATCTTACTTGATGGGTTATTAATGAGATCGTTATCAGTGGCCGACTCTGCCCTCCTTGGCCTAACTGTTGCAGTTTTCTCTGCCTCGATAATCTTGCATGGTTCACGGATTTGATCAGTGGAGGGCAACATGTCCGCTCTAATAATTGTCTTTGGCATGCCACTTGTCTGCCGTGGTCCTGAAAAGGAGGCCAAGAAATCAACACCTATCCCACAATCGCATGTTGTGCTCGGCATGCCCACAGTCCCTGTCTATGTTGCCATAGACAGAGCCATGGGAGCCCTTATAAGGGCTACCTTCTCCCTTCCCCTCTCTCAGTTTCCTACTCTGGCTTCAGACTCCCTCAAACCTAACATGTTACTTGTCCTTTCCCAGCACTTCACCAGAAAGCCCTTAACTAACTCAATCCCTACTCCACTTCCTGGCGTCTCTCCTTTCAACCCCAACATCCAGGCTAACCTATCACCCTCTGCCATGCTCTGAACTTGTTCTAGACTTCTACATAATTCATCCTTCTCTTTCCACCCTTCAAACAGACTGTCCCTCAATCCCTGATACTCTGAACACCACACAAGAAAATGATCTATTGTCTCATCCTCACCCTCCCTACATATCTTGCACTTCCCATCGGTCCCATTGGTCCACTTCTGTGTCCGATTAAGATTAATCACTCCTGCTCTTCCTTGAAACAACAACTTGGAACCCTTGCTACAATCCCAACACTTTCCTCTTACTGGTTTATCAAGCCCTCTGTATGCAATGAGTGTGCTCTTTTCCTCCACCCCTCTCTTCCATTCAACAACATGCTTCTCAGTAATCAACTTTCCCACGTACGATTTCCACCACATCTCAATCTCATCTGGCCCCTTCAGATCATACTTCTCTGCCAACTTATTTATATCCGTCATCCACTTTGTCTTCTCCCTAACTGCCTCAAGGTACACCTTTCTGCACCATCTGTCTTCTCCTACCTCCTGCAAATAGCCCCAATAGTTCAACTTCGACTTTACTATTCTATCCCTGACACTTATCCATCCAAGTTCACCTAGTACTGCTTCTGTTGCCACACATGGGGGAGCCCCTAGTATCCATTTTCCCATCTCTCTCTGTGCCTTTTCCAACCATTCCAAGTCCTTCTCACTTATTGAAATAACATCCAAAACATACAACATTCCTGGGACTGCAACCCTCTCCCAAAGAACTCTCCCTGTAAATGCCTTATTAAAACTATTCATTGCTGTCAGCTTTATCATACCCTTTGCTCTATTGACTTTCTGCTTAATTTTATCGACATGGTATCGGAACATGCCCTGGCCAGTACCCTTAATGCTCACTCCCAAATACTCATAATCATCCACTTCCCCTATTCTAATGACTTTCTCGTGTCCTTCTGGTATCTCAAACCTTCCTACCATCCACTTCTCTCCCTGTCTATGTTTCTGACCTAGAGCCATGACCTTACTCTTTTCTTCGCTGAACTCCAGCCTCCACTTCTCCCCATATTCCCCTGCTATCTTGAGCAAATTCTGCAGTTCATCCTTTGAGTTTGCCATTAGTACAATATCGTCTGCAAAAAATAGACCTGCCAACTTCTCATTTCCCACCTTAACACCTTTTCCACTCTCTATCAACTTATCTCCCAAATCTCGTAGATACAGTGAAAACAGTATCGGGGACAACACACATCCTTGCTTCAGCCCAATACTCAGCTCCTCTCCACCCACCTCAACTTCTCCCAAACTCAGGGTACATTTGACATCCACATAAAGTGCTCTCAAAACTTCCAAAAGCCTACCTCCAAAGCCTAACCCTTCCATCTTTGCCCACAGAGCATCTCGCCACACCCTATCATAAGCTTTCCGAATATCCAAGAAAGCCATGTACACCTTCCGTTTCTTTTTCCTTGCAATCTCTAAAATCTGGGACAAAGTCAAGATATGATCCACTACTCTCCTACCTGGCCTGAACCCATTCTGAAAATGCCCTAACATATCTTCTCTTTCAACTATTCTTCCCAATCTCCTGTACATGACACGTGTAAAGATTTTACCAATATTTGATGCTATTGCTATGCCTCGGCATTTATCCAAATGCTCGACTGACCCTTTTTCGAAATATATGCTATCTTCAATTCCCTCCATTCTCTTGGTGCTTCCCTGTTCTCTATAACCTTGTTAAACAACCAACACATACTTTCCCACAATTTCACTGGTCCTTTCTTAATAAACTCATTCAACACCCCATCTGGTCCAGGAGCTTTCCCAACCTTCATATGATCCACTGCTCGCTCAACCTCCACCCTCTGGACCCTCTTACAGAGTTCCTGGTACCACTTGTCCTCCCTAGCTTCCGACCTCACCATTGGTGGTTCCCTCACACCCCACTGTGGATCATTCACTTCCCTCCAATGTCCCTTCAATGCATCCCTTAGGTCCTTTTCCCCTTCAACTACTCTCCCCCTATGAGACAACCTATTGATTGGAACTTTCTTTCTCCTATTGACCTGCTTCCAAAAAACCACTGACGACTCTGCCCCACTTGACATAACCTTCCTCGTCATTTCCTCATTTCGCTTTGCCCTCCTCTCAGCCTTCATGTCATTCACTTTTTTTCTTGCCTCCATGTACTCCTCTCGAGCCAACACAATCTTCCTCTCCTCCCTCCTTTTTCTAGCCAGTCTCCATGCTCTGTTCTTTACCCTTCTATCTCCAATAGCCCCCTTTAACTCTGAATCTATGCTATACCCTTTCCTGTCACTTGGAACTCTTTTCCTACCTATCGTCTCCTTGGCAACATAAAAAATGTTTCTCCTTAAATCATCAGACATACCTTGCACATCACTAGACTCTGTATCAACCCATGCTTCCTTCCATCCATCCAATACATCTGATAGTTTTTCCTTGTATGCATACCAGTTTGTGTCTCTGTTGAAGCACCATACCCACTTTGACCCACCGCTTTTTCTCACCTGTTTCCTACACCTCAAATCAACAGTCATCCAGTTATGATCACTCCCTATTTCCATATGGCCATCCTCGTCAATGCTAACCTTTTCCACCTTTCTGAACAACCTATCATCCACCAGGGCATAATCGATGATTGACTTCCTATCTCAAACACTCCAGGTCCACTTCCCTTTACACTCAAAATCCCTATTCAAAATACGCAACCCCATTTCTCTAGAAAATTGTAGCAACTTTCTTCCATTTCCATTCATATTTGCATCTCCACCATCAATTCCGTCTAACCCATCTCCTATGTGACCATTGAAATCACCTACAAGTAACACCTAGTACCCTTGCTCCTGAACTGCATTAACAGTCACCCGTAACCGCTCCAAAATCTGGTCATTCCATTCCTACGGAAAGCCCTCTCTTCCTGCATACACTACAACTATCTTATTCTGAACAGACTCTACTCCAATCCACTGCGCCTCATGCCTGACTTCACTCTCATCGTCATCCCCTACGTTAATACTATGCCATTTGACATCCTTCTTCACCAGAAAACCCACCCCACCTCCCTTCCTTTGCCCCATTTCTCTTCCTTCTCCTGTGAATACAAATCCATCTTGGATTTCTAACTGGTCCTGCTCCCCTTTTCTAACATGCGTCTCTGACAATTCTATGATAGACATCTCCTCCTTGACTGCCACATCAATGATATCGACTAGCTTTCCTCTGACTCCTCTAGAATTCACATATCCTACCCTGACCTTGCCCTTATCTCTTCTCCTCATTCTTCCCCAACTTCTCCTATCCTGATCTGAGCCTGGGCCTTCCTGGTCCGGTGCTGGGCTATCTAGTTTCCCTGCTGCTGCACCCACTTACTATAAACCTGTCCTAACCTATCCCCTCCCAGCTGGCTTGGGTGCAGCCCGTCCCAGGCGAACATCTCCCT
Source organism: Hermodice carunculata (assembly GCA_964020975.1). NCBI lineage: Eukaryota > Metazoa > Annelida > Polychaeta > Eunicida > Amphinomidae > Hermodice > Hermodice carunculata. The sequence goes on from OZ026612.1 coordinate 56,506,746, forward strand.
CCTACCCACGAAGTCCTCCCACAAGTTCCTAAAGGCAAAACCCCTCTGCCTACACATGGAGTCTAACTGCCTATTGATCGCACTGATCCTACTTGCCTCCCATCCACCCATCCTATACCTCGGCAGGATCCCCATCACTAAAGGCTAACACTCTAGTCCTCCCAGCCTGTCCAATAAGCCCCTGTACCTCCCTAAAACTGTCTCTGTTCCCACCCTCTCCACTCCTCCCTATCCGCCAAGTCATTTGTCCCCACCTGGACAATGACCAACGGGCACTCCCCACTAGACTTAACTATCCCCTCTAGCTGCTCCTCCACATCCCTAATCTTCGCCCCCGGCAAGCAGACCCTAACCCTGTTTGCCCTGTCCTCCCTGCAGAAAGTACTATCTACCTTGCGCACTATACTGCTCCCCACCACCACTGCCTGTCTACCCTGACGCCCTCTCTCCCCCTGTCTACTCCCTCCCACCTGGTCCCCCTCTCCCTCCCTGCTACCTGTTCTACCTCCCCACTACCTCCACCTCCCTCTACCTGACCACCCTCCCCTGCACCACCTACTGCCTGTTCTACCTCCTCCCTACTTCCCCCTACCTCAACCTGACCACCCTCCCCTACACTCTGCCCCTGTCCCCCCACCTCCCTACTAACCTGTCCCTCCACCCTCTCTAACCCCTGCTGCCCTCTCCTGCCCCCCTCAGCCCTGATCCTATCCCTGGCCTCCTCTAGTTCTACTTTCAGGGCTGACAGCTGAGCCTCTAAGGTCTCAACCTTCCTACACTTCCCACACCTAAATACAAAGCTATCCTCCCTTGCCTCCTCCAGACTACACTCTAGTGACTGTAGCCGTGGCGACGCTGCTACGTGTGTTCTGATTGGCCAAAAGTAAATGCACCTGTCTGTCTGCACCAACAATGCAACAAGCCCTTTCCATGATTCATGAATCACAAATAGGCCTACCGGATAGTGTTTCCTTAATCAGGTTATAGTTTGATCTGAAGATCCAGTGGACCTTTAATCAGAATGAATTTCCAAAGAATTTGAGTAAACATTGGAACTGAGAGCAGCGGAGTAAATAAGAAAAGTGGTAGGCAGGCATTCTAGGCTAGTTTAGCCAAGCTGTTGACATAAGTCAGCACATGAGATGAAATGACTGACGGATAAAACAAATCCACATAGGCCCTAATAGCGGTACAGACTGGAATCACACAAACTATTATTATTATTATTATTATTATTATTATTATTATTATTATTATTATTATTATTATTGTTGTTGTTGTTGTTGTTATTATAGGGTTTAGCCTATTATTATGAAAGTAATAAATTAATAGATCTACCAAGGGTACTTACTTGATGTATCTATACTATGTTCCTATTCAGACTCAGAAATCCTTTATTCGATCATAAGTTTTGAACAAAATACAAATTAGGCCTATTGTTGATAGGGTGGGCAAGAATACTGTTATTATCACTTGCTAATCATTCTTTCTATGTGATGAGCTGCCGGTCTCTGAACTGTGAAATTGGTGCAACGATGTCTAACTCGATCCTTGCCTGCGTCTCTGTTACGAGGGTAAACTCATATTTGGGTTCTTTATGCTAAGCAAAAAGCAGACTTTTCAGAGAACGCACACATTTTAATAATCGTAGAGACCCTAGCTTTTTAGATTTTTCATAAACTGATTTCATGTTTTTAATACTCATAAAAAAAAGTTTGCCCCACTGACCCGCTCCGAACTTGCTTGATCAATATCAATGAGGAGTTTTCAGGTGCTATAGCGAGAATAGACCTAGGTACACGGTTTTTACAAGATCGTGTGTAGGGTTGAAGTGACATGACTTGCCCAGACAACCTGCGTTCGTCAAGAAAAGACATTTTTTTCTAGTTTTACCATGGAAGTACAGCTTAGAACCAGAAGTTTCTGATTTCAAGCAATTAATTTCCTATCTGTGGTCAGTGACGTATTGTGCTGCATTTCACGAACTGCACGGCTCAGTTTAGTTATAGAGAACTGGTAGGCCTACATCGTGTATACATCAAAAGATGCATGTATAGGCATTGTTACCAATGTTTAACAAATGTTGAATCACTTTGCATGGCCACCCACTTTTGTTGCCGTACCTCCTGGGAAAAAACATAGCTCGGCCATATAGGCTTCGACCTAGGCCTGCATGTATGACACATCTTTCCTTTGTTCCTGGAGTTTAGGACCTACTTAGCCTTTTTTGAGGCTGCATTTTGACGAGAGTTTGAGGGGGGGAGGGGGGAGGGCGAGAGAGGGGAGGGAACATACGCTCTGTATAGACCTAGGCCTACAATCTAGGATAGTAAAGCGGGACCTTTGTTTCATTTTCATATAAATTTATCAGTGTCCACTTTGGTCATGTATGGCTGTCCTAGGATGGCTGTACAGACTAGGCCTCCCAAAGATTCCTCTGTATAGCTTTCAGAACTCCGAAAGAATCCATGAGTATGGCCAAGGGAGGGAGGGTATTGATGATAACCCAGGCACTAAATACAGGTCACAATTAGGCGAGGTTTTTACCTTTTTTCCCCCTTGTTTTCAAGACATCGTTCGATAAAGTTGGTTTAGCTCAGACTTATCCTCTAATTTTGTGCAAAATCTAGCAAAGGAAAATTTGCGGGAAATGAATTTGATATGAAGAAACATTAAAGTTATGCTTGGTGCATGTACGCATGCACTCCTCATACGTTGCCTGTTATTTCAAAACCTTACTCAGAGTCCCAGGAACTTTAGTCTCAATTCTTGGGGCCAAAGTTATAATCCTGGGAATTTATAATTATATTCCTGGGAACTTGCCACTATGTTCCTGGGAGCTTACCGCTATGTTCCTGGGACTTCGCTATACATTCCCAGGACCGGTCTTATGTTCTCGGGAACTCGCTTATATTCCCAGGATATTGCCTAAATTCCCAGGATATTGCCTAAAACCCCAGGAAATTGCCTAAATTCCTGAGAATTTATTAATATTCATCATTCCATAACTCAATTATGAGTGTAGTAATATTAATAAAATTGTGCCAATTTACTACAAGAACCCATCTTTACACACTGTCCAAATTTGGTGCTTCTAACATGAGCAGAACTGGAGATACAATGATGCGGCAAAATTGTCCGAATGGAATGGACAGTTTATTTTGGAATGACTTATATATATATATGACTTGTTTGGCTCGCTCTAGATATCGGTTCGCTTATTTGGTCTGCATATATATTTTATGTTCGGAACGAGCGGGACTCGGACCTGCAACTTTTGGCACCACATATGGCACCCAGTATCCGTTGGTATTCTTCATTTCGACAACAAACCATGCTATAATATATTTATGTATATATATATATATATATATATATATATATATATATATATATATATATATATATATATATATATATATATATATATATACATACATACATATATATACACACACACACACATATATATATATATATATATATATATATATATATATATATATATATATATACATTATATGGTTTGTGGAGTAGTATGCATTAATATATCATTTAACCCATATAGCATCCCTGGGACTGATACCCTGTCCCAAAGCACGCGCCTCAGGAATGCTCTATTGAAACTATTTGTTGCTGTTAGTGTAATTTTACTTATGGTTCTTTTGACCTTCTCGTTGATCTTATCGTCACAAGATCAAAACACTCCTCGACCTTCGCGTTCTCGCGCTCTGTGGAACCTCAAATTTTCCAACCATTTATTTCTCTCGTTTCTTGACAATGTACTTCTGACCTAGAATCATGACCGTACTTTTTTCTCACTGTTTTCCAGCCTCCATTTCTCCCCGTAGTCTGTGCTATTCTGTGTAGCTTTCGTAATCCTCTTTCCTGTTACCCAGAAAAACAATGTCATCTGCAAATAAACAAACCTGTACCCTCTCATCTCCTCCCTTATACCTTTTCCACACTGTAGCAACTGTTCACATAAGTCACATAGATATGATCCGACCAAAAGGAGGGGATAAAACATAGCCTTGTTATACAGAAGCGCCACTTATTCCCCATCGATCTCCCTCAGACTCACTGCATATTTTGCATTAGGCTATAAAGCTCGCACCTCTAAAAACCTGTCCTCAAATGTTTACAAACCAGGTGTGTTTTTCTGTCGATGTGGCTCAAATGGGAGGCTAGTATAAGACAATATACAGTGGCGCACTAACGGTCCCTACTATCGTCTGTTTAAAGGCACAAATGAATCATAAGTGTGCGGACGTATGGGACGTTTATTAAACAAGGGAGGTAGATTTAGACACACACGTCCCTGTCAGAGCCACAACCTTCTATCTATCTATCTATCTATCTATCTATCTATCTATCTATCTATCTATATATATATATATATATATATATATATATATATATTTAAAATTTTTGTTAGTTATCACGATGTTTGGACATATGCACATTTTATATCCAAAATGTTTATTATATTTTATATTATTAAAAGTTATGTATCTTTTCATTTATAATTATATTAAACTCAAGTGGCTGTGAGCAACACAATCAAATTATCGCAAGATGAAGTTTTTATATAAATTCCCCTGATGACAATCCTGGTAGTTTGATTACACATGGAATTTCCATAAACCTGCTTGGAAAAGTATAATCGTCATATGGAAGGAACTGGTTTCCAATTCATCTGTGGTGCCCGAACAGGTAACTTGAGCATGGCACAGAACAGAACAAAGGCATAGTACGGCTTTTTGCCAGGAGTACTGTTTTCATGCAACGCGCTACTTATATATATATATATATATATATATATATATATATATATATATATATATATATATATATATATATACATATATATATATATATGAATATATATATATATATATATATATATATATATATATATATATATATATATATATATATATGATCCATGGTGAGAGAACGATGAATTACATTTTAATCATACTTTGCCAATCAGGTGTCAAGGGCAAAGTATATTTTATTTAAGAGACTTTCTATTTTGTTATTTTGTTTGTGGAAGCATATATATTGTGTCAATCAAAGAAGAATGCGACCAAGGGAAAAACGGAAATGAACCAACACTAAAAAAAAAGGAGGTGGGGTTGGGTAATATATTTTCATCAAGTTCCAATGTAATAGAATATGAAGCTGTTTTCTTTCATACGTTATATCTCGGGAACGTTAGGCAGTTTATGAAGCATAAAGCAAGCATATAGTGCACAAATATGAAAACTTGTGACACATTTTATGTCTGGATCTTGGTAATGCTCGCAGTGTTTTTTGCTAAAATTGTGTAAATAATTTCAGTTCTTGCATATTTAGAGAACTGCAACCATAGTTTTTATCATTTGTTTACTTCACTGAATGCATCCTGCATACTAGATCCCAGTTTGGGGTTCTCTAGGTAACATTTTGTAGGATCTTTGAGCTAAAGCTCCAATTTTTGAAAAAATCTTCAAACTGAATTAACATTTGTTTTTGCTTTTGTGGCAATATGAGTCCTGTTGCCAGACTAGACAACCACAACCATCATTTTCGGATGTACAATAGGTTCATCTTCCATAAAAAAACAGGCTGTGCCTTGTTCTACCGTTTTACCGATTTATTAGTGTGATTTTATTGATCAGGATCCAATACTAAAGTGGCGTGTTCTAAATGTGGTCTGATGAGACCAGTATATGCAGCTTCTCTGGTCAATCCAGTAGCAGTTTTACTTATATCCCTGCATATCTTATTGAACACACACGTTGCTTGTTACAGATATTGTGAATATCCCATTTTATGCATGCTCTGAGTTCCACGCCAAGATATGGCTGAGTGACAAGCGATTTCAACAGTGATAGACTTATGCAAAGGAATTGTTGCCAAACAAAAAATTAATGTTTCACTATTGGTTTGCTCAAAGTTCCACGCCTACGCCTACTCAAGAGATTAGATGACTGTGGACTTAGGCAATACCTCACACAGATTTATCAAAAATTGGTTATTTATAGAGAGCAAAAGGTTGCCATTGATGGGGAAGAATCATCTAGTGCCCATGTAACATCAAGAGTTCCCCAAGGCGCCATACTTAGGTGTTATTGCTCTTTGTAAATTATATCAACAACATTGGTGACCAGGTCACCTCAAATATACGCCCTCTTGCAAATGACTGCTTTACCTACCGGACCATCAATTCGTATACAGATGCATACCAGAATCATTTGGCTTACATCCTATGGTCTCCTGGTCACACAAATCGCAAATGCTATTCAATACTTCCAAACGTTCATTTCTCATAATACCTTGACAGAAGTACAACAACCGGCATGATCTCGACACACTTCCGTTATAAACTTGGACTTAGAAGTAGTTGTGCCATGAAACAGACACATCAAACAAACGCATAAGACATTCTGGCAAATACATAGAACAAACGTGCACATCACATATGTCACGGAACATTAATATCTATCGCACATATATTTAGAAAAATGTGTCATAGAAACAATCCAAGTCCAGCTATTCAACAGGCTAATTACGACTGATTTCACTTAACCCATCGTAATTTTGTCTGGCTTTTTATGGACAAAATTATTGCAAGCCTTCCTCTGAATGAGCTCTACCTGATTGACTTTTAGAGTGAAATATTCAAAACTTGTAGATAACCATTGCGATCGTTTTTCCCAAAAAAAAAAAATGATGACTGAAAGAAAACAGTTTTCTTGTCTTTCAGTTCCGACTAACCTTCTTGTAGTTATCATTTGGCCTATTTGTATCTAGTCCTGTCCTGATAGATCACATTTGCATAAAAACATCAATCTCTGTTTTGTTCCTTTGTTTAACATGACAGAAAAGAAAATAATTTCTTCCGAAACAGATGCTTTTGTCTTCTTTCTCCTTCCGATACTCAGGAGTATTTACATTTTATTAATTGATGAATAGAAGAAGCCTTTTGGTAGCCGGTCACACTAGAATTTTTCCATTACGCGATGCCAACTTATACGCATTCATACAGGCATAGCTGTACGTGTGAAGAAAAAAATGCGGTGAACATGTGATGAGAATATCAGAGTCAGGAATAAAAAAGACATGATGTGACATGAACAGATTTATGAATGTACATTGTGCAAATACATATGCATCTGATCAGGGTGTATATCCGAAGTATTAATAATCTGAAGGAGCAATATGTGGGTCCTTCAAACCCTTAAAGTTGAACATTCTGAGTGTCAGCAGAATAACATCTTTTACTTGATATATACAGTGTAACAATTTACTACCATATAAGGAAGAGTGTGCGTATGAAGTATAGCTCAGGACGAAGTCATGACCAAACATGGCTTTACATTTTTACTTTTTTCCATGCAGGTGGGAGTTTTGCTGTCAGAGTCGGTTGGTGAATTTTTCTATACGAGTAAACTTTGCTTACGCAACACAATTTACTTTATAAAATGTTTGAGGGAATTGTTTCGGGAAGTAAGCGTGAGCGGGAAGTTAATTTGTTGAAATCGAAAATCCGCATAAATCAAATATGTACTTTATAAGTATGAGCCTAAATTACGTAGGCTCACATGAAAGAGCCTGAGGTGCGTTCATTTTCGTTGATCGGAGGAATACGTCAAAAGAAAAAAAAACATGAAGCATCAAAATAACAAATGTTATTCAGTCTGTGCCCATGATGGCTAGCTTTCAAAAAAAAAAAAAAGGGGGGGGGGGGGGAAACAACTTGCATTATAAATGTACGTCTAGGCCTATTTTACAAAAAACAATTTGAACAAAAATACAGTCAAAGGTCAGTATTACCTTCATAACAAGACACAAGGTCTTAACAGTGATATCGATAAAAATGTGAAAAGTCTCATTTTTTTATATTCAAAAACTAGTAACGAAAAATTTATTTTAAATGTAGTGCATCAAATTTTGGTGATGCAAAGAAATTTGCGATGCTACACGTACATTACTTGGTGATAAAATTGTGCAACCAGATTGAGAACTTCGCATTTCACATTTATTTCTTTATTTTCAACATAGGAAGTTATTTTAATTTCTTTGTATTTCAACAACCACATTAAAATCCATACACTTCCACAGGCTAGTAGTGAAACAAACAGTAATGTGACACGTCATAATTATATGGGACTTTGTGGTTTCTTTTCCATATTTACGTACTGGCTTTCTGTTATATAAAACAGAAGCAACCTCTTCAGCAAAGTTCTGCACCACCACCACCACCACCACCACCACCCAAATAATGAATGAATGAATGAATTACTGAATAGATAGAAAAATAAATAAAAGAAATAATTAATGAATGCCTAAAATAATGAATAAATAAATAAATAAATAAATAAATACATACATAAATTAATTAATCAATTAATTAATTAATAGAAAATAAAATGAAATCCCAATCTCTTTACGATCCATAGACAGTCCAGTGATTACCTATGTCTTAACCTATATATTTATTATTCAATATTATCACGTTCGATTCTAATTCTAAACTTCAAAGCTTCATCAGTCAGTAAATGGGTCATCAGCAGAAAAGCTTGAAGTATGTTTCGCAACTGTGTGATATGGAAAATGGGTTCCCCTAACTAGGCCTATACAAGCACAGGAATCAATACAAAAAAAGGCTGTCACAGGAAAAAAAAGATGACAGGACCAGGCCAGACAAACCATAAAAAAAGGTTTGTCACAAAAATACATTTTAAAAAAGTGGAATTATTCAACAGGAAAACGTTTTTGGCATCGAGTATAAAAAAGAGATATGAGCCGGTTCGTCCTGTGGTGAGGCAAGGTGTCAGTGTAATATAAACTTAGTAATACTAAGTGTTTTTGAAATATTAATATTTTTGTCATTGATATCATACAGTGTATTAGCATGAGAGAAATAGTTCTATATCTTAATTATTGATGTAACAGGCTTTACTTATATAAAGAATTTTTCCAACATTCCCCATATTTTTCAGCAAGTATATATTCGCACAAATGGTTATATATGGTAATAAATTTGCTTTTAGCCACTTGGGGAGTTTATCTCTGTATCTTTCTTGAAGAAAAAGGCAATTATTATATTGTCACGATGCATTAAACTGTTAGTTCCACTGTTCGTAAGTAAATCTCTGTCACCTTTTCTTAGTTTGTTTTTTGTTTGTTTGTTTGTTTGTTTGTTTTTTTTTTTGTTTGTAAATAAGTCCTAACACTGCTTGTTTGCGAATCACATAAAAGTCTGAAAATATGATAATTTGCATTATTTGATAATTTCTCTATTGTATGTTTGTGTCCATAGTCATTGTCTTGACTTTGAAATAATGTTAGAGGTATAAATATGCGTTATAAAGAAATTGCCAATGTGTGCAGGTCCCCCACTGTGTCAATGTTCATTGGCAGGGAAGTTCCTTGTCCATATTTTTAAATCGGGAAATATTTTCAGTTTTATCATGATAGGGAGCATGGCATTTACTAAATGCTACTGGTTCTTTACGCATTTGCGCATTAACAAGTAACATCTGACCATCGATACTTTCATGCACATTCAAAACCGTAACATCATTTTTTATGAGAAAAGAAACCTGGTATGTCTACCATAGTTTGAATCAGTAATTGCACTTATTACTTCACCCTTTCATCTTGCATCAAAATATGGGCATTAATTTTTCGTATCAAAAACTTTCTACAGGAAGATTATATCCAGATGACAACTTTCTCACCAGAAGATGATTTTCTTATGCTTAAAGTGGTTATCTAGACCTCTTATATTCAGTGTCATAATTGACAGTCCAGATTTCCCCGCCACTTCTTATACTTCATGTGGTAAAATCTTTGTGACTAAAAAAGAAAAAACGAGCACTCACCACTAGCCCTCACTGCCCTGTCTTCACCGTCTTGACATGCTTGGTAGAATTCCCCTTGGTTTTGAAAGGTGGTCTAGCTGCAACTGTTTATTTTATAATCACTGGCATTGAATATAATGCACCAGTCTGTTGCCGCTTTATCTATACACTGACAGGTGGTTTAACTGGGATAAGCTATCCAGCAAGAAAGGGGTTATACTGGTGCAGGGGTAATTCACATTCTTCTTGTCTGAACTTGTACTATGCAAATTTAGTAATTATATTTAGTTTTACAGGTATTCTCTCATAATAAAGCTCTGCATTTAAAATCAAAACTTCACGCATTTTGCCAATTCATTATTTGCCACGTTTATATTTATTCATTATTATGTGGGTTGTCTTTACTGAATATTTAGCTGAGACAAGGAGCCGCTATCTCAGAGAGACATGTACGGGTATAGGCTCCGAAACATGTATTGAGTAGTTACCCGCTGAAGACCATTGAATTTATTTGGGCCCGACAGCCTTTTCCTAACTTTTACAGAGAAACGTGCGCAATATGGACAATAGCACTTCCATATGCATATAAGTGAGACAGGGACAGGTTTGTTTATGGAGAGTAAAGAGTTCGGACTCTGGACTAGGGTAATGACTACTAGGAAGTGGTTCTGGACAAAAAGACTCATATATAATAGTCACAATACATGCCTATTGGCACCGTCTGTTCATTATAAATTTACCTCCAAATTTGATACATGATTGATACTGTATCTTTTCTACGCAAAGAAATAATCTCTAAAATGACAAAATTTCACAATATAGATTTTTCTGTATCAAAAGCAATTAGCATTGAGGAAAATACTGTTTGATATTGCCAGAAATGAAGTAACCTACTCGTTTGGCTATTCCCGTTGTCTTAATTTTAAAATGACTGAAGTATAGTTCTCTTTTCAATACATTGCTATGAAAGTGTAAAGATCTGTATTGATGTCTTTTGTCTGTATCTAGTTGATACATAATTTGCCAATCTAGGTATAAAGAAATTTCACATTCTGTGGGTTCAATGATTGTAACCGATTGTCATATAATAGAAACACGAGGGCACCATATACTGGTAATATAGAAACGTATGACTGGTGCATTATCAATGAACCAACCAGGATTTAACAAGCAAACATTCTCTTTGAAATATTACCATCTTACTATCTTGGGCGGTAGGAATAATCCAATAAATCGGCAACACAAGTGTATGTTGATCATCACTGTTTCACGTGACTGTGCCACTCGTGTTCTCTTATAACACTTCATCTGTATTTTGCTTCTTGGCTTTTCCCCACCGTTCTCATTTACGGAGAAGGGTTTGATATCATAGTGTATGCACGGACCCGTATGTGTTTTCAGGCACAGGTTTGACCTGTCTGTTAATGTAGTTCATAATCATTTTCGAAATCCCCCTTTTCACTAGTTATTCAGAACCTTTGTCATGTTTCAATAGGCCTGTAGACGACACAGTAGGAACCGCAGTGAATGGATATGCTGTACGTGACAAAGTAGGAAATGATTCATTTGTTGGCATTCGTAACTTTCATTTCTTAGTATCCATTTAGGATATAGCGTGCAAGCAGTTGCATTTCCTATATAAGCCGATGCACAAAGAGTTTACCTAATGATACAAAATACCCTCTCATATTGACGACTTAAGAAGTGAAGCGTCATTATGTATTTATTTGTATAGTATGGCTATACATCCCTTTCTATAACTATAATACTACAGCACTAGCAACTGTTTATTACGTATTGGTGTTAATATTGAATGAACAAAGAATAAGTAAGACTATTTAAAAAAATCTGGTTGTTCTGTGTTTGACAGGTGACCCAATTTTTATGTATACAGCAACAACGACGATGGACGTTAAAGTTCGCTGGTGCATCACGCCGCACATTAGACTATTGGTAATTTTAAGAGCGGTTTTCATTTCTAACTGTGGTACTGGTCCAGATCTCACAGACATACCGTTTAAAGGTCCCTGGGTAATACGGGACACTTTGCATATGATATGATATCTCATGCAAACATCTTAACAACCACTGACTGTGATGCTGTTTTTACTTATCAGTACATTTAAGGGCGTGCCCTCTTAAACCCAGTCGAAGGCTGCCAAGCTATGTAAAATATGTTTCATTTTTGTGATTTTCTCTGGCACTTGTGAAAATGTTTATACAGAAGGTTTCAGAAAGTCATTTGAACGAAATTTACAAGACAAACCGAAAAAGGATGTTAATCGTGTTCATTTATTTGTGATGTTCAACATTCATGAATATCACGAAAACGATGTAGACCTACTTTCTTGTTTTGCCATCTACTGAGCTGACTGGCAAGTCAGTAGAACCAAAGGATGGCCATGTCTCTTTTTGTGTTTGGTGCCAGGGGATGCATTTGGAGTTTCAGGCGGTTAAGCCTATATGTTGTGAGAAAAAACTAAAGCTTGTAGTTTATGAAGAATATTTCAACGGTTGGGGGACCGGTTTAAAACAGCAAGTTGCCTTTTATGGGTGACTGCCTGTCTCAAGTCAGGGGCGAAAATCATTTCTTCAAAATGGTAATGGAAGATGAATCTTGATATATTGTTTACTTTTCAATATCTGCCTTTCCCTATAACCATTTGCCCTCGTTGTTGGGTTAAAACGTTTTTTTTTTTTTTTAATTGCTACAAAAGATCACAGATAAGTCTGAACGTGTGGTTAAAGATTTCATTACCGAAAGATTATTTGATTCGCCGTCTCACAGAAAACATATGCAAATCACACGCCTCCACCCAATAGCGCATTGAGACAGCAACATGGAGGACTGATTTAGTCCAGATCTGATGGACTATGGATTAATTACGAGCTGTATCCCATACTTATTAGCAACACGCTCGAAATTAAATGTTTAAGTCAAATTGTATATGTCGAATAGGACTAACTCGCCAGAGTCTAACACTCCAAAGTAAGAACATAGTTCAATCTGAATTCGCTGGGGGGGGGGGGGGTTCCCACATTCCAGTCACATTTACTTTCCTTTCCGTCATTATTGTAGTGATGTGGTGGAAATATTTAAGTACAATCGTAATGGGCGGATGTGATGTAATGTGTGAGACAGCCTGTCAAAGGTATCATTCGTCACTTTATCATACATAGAGGAGGATGTAGACAGTCATCATTGTTATAAGGCTACACTAATCAAACAGAAGCCAGCGTCCCGAAGCACTTGCTTTTTAAGTCATATTTCTAGATCTGACTTGAAATTCTCGCTGGAACAGTTGACATGTGTTAAAAGGATTTGACAGTCAATTTGGCATTATATGCCACCTCAGGTTCATATAAGTAAGCAATATCATAAGTCACGTCCCTATTGCTTTGTTTGGGTAGGCGCTGGGGACAGAGGTTGACTGTTGGAATCCGACTAAAGTCTGACAAAAAGATATTTTCCATTTTTAAACACAAACCGTTTAGATTCGCTATGCAAAGGATCCTTCCTGTTGCGCTCTTTAACTCAATTTTACAAACACCCTAAAAAAGGTAGGGTGGGACCAAACCAGAAGAATTGACTTCCAAATAGACACTAGTGCGTCATACAATCTTTTCATTTTACACCACAGTATTGACCATCCTATGTATTCACAAGTGCACTTTATTCTGCATGCAATGCTACAAACAAGTCAAACACACCATAAATCATGGCCTTGTTTGGTCCGCTTGAGGAAATCGAATGACAAAAAATGCCTTTTCCCGCGTTAAATCACCTGACGCCTTGACAGCAATTTTAAATAAAGGGCAAGGCTACCAGTCAATACGGTGTAATTTTTTTGGTGAATTTATTTTACATGCTCATCAAGTCTGTCTCTCATGAAATACCAAGTAAACATGGTGTTGAATGGTTGCACCCTATCTGCTCCAGATGTCAAAGGTATGCCTAACTCTGAGCAGTACAAGACACTAGTCATTAAGCTGTAGAGTTGCAGATGGTACGTAAACATTGGGTAGGCATATGCAGATGAGTTTCCTATCCAGCTCCATAATTGTTTTGCACTGCTATGCAGTCACAATTGCCAAGGCAAAGATCAAAACACTTAAACGTCTTTGTATATGGAATACATGCATCATATAATCAGACAGTTAGGCAAGCCATAGCTGGACACAAAGAACGCCAAGAACCACACTTTATGGCAAGCACGATAAACTCCTTTTATCTAATTTCTCAAAGACAGCATAGTGAACATTTAACCTCATGCAAGTACATGTAATGATACTAGAACCCTTGCTTTCGTTAAAATTATACAAAGAGGAACCAACTTAAACCACAACGTTGCCTCACTGACCAAAAAAGTAATGCCTTAATCAAGTGTTTAGCCTCCCTTCAAGTTCTTTGTGAAGGTCTTTCCGGGGCAAACTTAAGGTACAAAACAGCAACAGAAAAGGTACCCCAACGGGGCATAGTGTCAGGATACAGCGGAGGTAGCACATGTTTCACAGCAAGGAGTCTATTTAGTGTCCTTGATCAAAGGCACCCCTGAAGAACAAGTAAAATGCAGTATATATATATATATATATATATATATATATATATATATATATATATATATATATATATATATAAATAAAAGGGGGTGGGGTAAGAAACATGTACATAGAATTTTTTACAATCAACATATTTGAAAAAAAAATGCTATTATAATGCCCAGATATACATGTATGTATGGTATAAGTTTCAGCAAGAAAACATAATACGTAGATCAGCAAAGGTCAAAAGTTCACATATTATATTATTACCAGAGTGTGTCATTTTGTAGTATCACTAGCGGAGCATGCTATATCAAAAGAACATTTTAAAAGATTAGATTCTTTTGGTCTGGTGCATGTATTTATCTTGTTTAAAAAAGTTTCTAGAAAAATTAGCATCCTCAAGATCAGTAGGTTTCACTTTGAACAGAAGCCCCCAGTGCGCTAACAAGTCACTCAAAGGACTAATGATTTTTCCTCTTTCACGATGTCCTTATTGATAAGTTGTGTTTCCACAATGTGACTTATGTTTTTGTCAACACAATCATACTGTTTAAATGTTCTTCAAATTTTTCATATTTAAAAAATATGAAATTTATAAGGGATAACCTTAGAGCATAATTAAAGCATTATGAAGGATTATGAGTTTTCATTCTACGTGAGTTTGAAATCATACAAAAATAACTTCAGCTTCAAGGTCAAGGTCACTGTAGCACATGGCAACAGTGAATGGGGGAGTATGACACATAAATTACCAAGATATATTTTGCCTCTTGTATAAACTACTGATATTAGGTCTCATACCATGGGCACAACAAAAACTACCCAGACAATATTTACTAAGCAAAATGGCAAACCATACATATTAACTAATTCATATACAAAGAAAGCATATTTGTCACCCAATAAATATTCAGAAAGTAACGTTAAATATTACACTATTGAAACTTAGTTAGATGACATAAAATTTCTTTTGGATACCACTTTTGTTCAATGCGGACCATTGGGTTTTAAACAAATAAAAGGCATTCCAATGGGTAGCAACTGCTCCCCGTTACTGGCAGATTTATATTTAACCCAGCTTGAATTTAAGTGTATGGATAAATTGATGAAAAAGGACTTTCAAATGACTACAAAATTATCAACGACGCAAGATATATTGATGACATTGCTTCTGTAAAATTGCTGAAGCAATTTACCCAAAAGATATCCCCTTGGAGGGTAAAATTCAGATGGTTTCAGAGATATGTTTCTGGACTTGCATATTCAGCTCACCAATGACAGGTTTTGTATTAAAGTCTATCACAAAATAGATGCGTTTAACTTTGCAGTAAATAACTATCCTTTCCTGGATAGTAATATTTCGGAAACTATTCGATATATTACGTTTTTGTCACTGATTTTGAGTTTTAGTCGTATTTGTTCTTAATTTCAGGACTTTGCATGTAGAACCAAATTTATTTACAATAAACTTCAGTCAAGAGGATTCAAAGATGTGCTTTTGATCAAATAATTATACAAATTTTCTGTGAATATCCAGAGATGCTTAGAAAGTTGACTTTATTAATTTTAGAGATATTAGACTTGATTCCTTTGCTACTTAATTATATCTTTTGGCATCATTCTGTTTTGATATTCACATTGAAGATATTTTAGGCTAGCTTGTTTTCTTTTAGGTTAAACCCCCAGGAGCTTTCGGTAGCAAGCAGCAGCCGACGACACTTACAAGCTTGCCTAATTGTACTTGATATCTGGTTAATTTTCATTGCATTCTCTTGACTTAAATATGAATGACTTTCATTCTTTTCCGACCTGCCCTATAATTTTGCTGTTAATATCCAAAGATTAGTAGAAAGTTTGGCTACAATAATTTTACAGTTTTTAGACTTGTCTGTTTTGCTACTTAAGTGTATCTTTTGGCATCATTCTGTTTTTATATTCATTTTCAGACAGGCTAACAAGTTTTCTATCAGGTCCCCCCCCCCCCGGCTATTAACGTTATGCAATTCTGGGAAAACATCTGGACTCTTTGTCAATACTTGAAATAAAAGAAAAAAAAGATACTGACCTACAGCGGTATCCCTTATTCAAGGGGATTCTGCTTGAAAACACCACTAACTGGGGTACCATCTCTTCGGAGATGCTTGTGACCTGTCCCCGTCAGGGTCTATTAATAACTTCAGCTGGTGGGTCTTGCTAAAACGCAGTATAGTTTTCCAAATTGCCCGGTTGAAATCAATGGTGATGACTGTGATGTTGACCTGATAGAGGTCATGCACAAACAATCAAGTATGAGGAATCGAGGAATTTTGCTTTCAAAGGAAACGAGAGTGCGTGGAATGCACGGATGCTAAAGCACAAGTTTTACTGGCAATATTGCACTTTCACATGTGCTAGTCAAGAAGGCAAAAGCATGGCCACACCCCATACACACACACACAAACCAACTAATAACAAACACTGGTTCAAATTCACAGAAGAGCCATGACGTAACGAAAAAACGGAATTTAGCTATGAAGGCATAACGTCATGTCAGTGTCATTTGACTTGTTTTTATAATTTGGTCAGGTCCTTTATACGTATGGTTTGGTTAAAAAGTCATTTCAAACTGCTTCAAATATATCTATCTTTATATATATATATATATATATATATATATATATATATATATATATATATATATATATATATATATATATATATATATATATATATATATATATATATATAATCTCCTCCAAGGGTACACTTCATTGTGAAAGAATATGGATATGATTTGCAAAAAGAATACAGAAAAAAGACAAAAAACAACAAAAATAGATAGGGAAACAGTCTCTGTACCTGCGAGGGAAAATAATAGGCGCAAGCTAGAACATGTATCCAAGAAACCTTTGAAGAAATTTTAAGATGTGAAATTTGAGGTGATCCTAATCAGCATAATAGTAACAATTGATCAAGCATCATTAAACATACATTGATCGGTAACATCTGTGGAAAGTTTTACGATATTCAAGATATGAACATTTAAATCCCCTTTTAGTGACATAATTTGAAATCTGAGGCCTAAGTGAATATTCAATAAAAGGCAATAATTGGTATCATGCTGGTGGAGTTACAATGGTATGGCTACCTCTGATTATCATGAGGATATTCAACATTGAAAAATTAAAATGTTGTTAATCAACATGATTTAAAGTGTATCGACTTTTGTCCAAAATACAGCAGGCCAATGGCCAATCAAACGGTAGACAATAGATCAGCATCTGTATATATTGTAATAATTTCTCGACATATATCATGATTTAAGATCTTGATACATCTTACATGTGCAATTTCTACGTCTTTATAGCTACCATGATACAACTGTGTCAAAAATGCGTCACCCATTCACACCGACTCAGACACACTCAGATGCCATTTATTTTTTATCTTATTTTCTGAAATATTAAATATCACCGCGATGCGAAATCCGTCTTTACAAGGTATAGCTGTTCGATAAAACTGATTGAAAAGAGGCTTGATAAAGTTATTCAAATCTTTGAGGTCTTTCACGTTTACTCAGGGCTATAAATACGATAAGGTGATGTCATGGAATTAGAAAAAATCAAAGCTCAATCTTTCCAGCTGGACACTAACAATCATTATCAGAAAGAAGATATGCAGAGGAGGCACAAGCAAATGTTTATCAACAGGAAGAAATACAGAACATCTACTTTGTTTACTTGGCAAGACAGGGATGTATAAGTCTCTACTTACCCATCTCTACGTAATAATAATGATGATGATGATGATAATGATGATGATAATGTGTACCGCTAATATCTATTACAGGGATGGATGGAAAGTGCTTTGCTAGGAAAAACTCTGAAAAGCTAGCATAATGTATAGAGTTGATTATAAGAGTTATGTTGGTGTAAAGTACATGGAGGCGTATTCTCATATTGCATTTAAGGACGGGGGTACACATTTCATACTAAGATGCGTACAATAGGAACGTGCCTTCACAAAGGTACAGACCGATTACAGGAAAAGGTATACAACTGTTGGATTTACCTGAGAGGGCCAAGTAGGGAATCAATTCATGCATTCTGGAATTGAGGGAGCCGGCCGGATAGGTTTCCTGTCCAATTGCAAGCAGCCAGTTTTCTTTGTGCTTTCTTATTTTCCTAAGATGTGAAAAGAGTAAAATGTATATTTGAACAAGAGGATTGTGACAGTCCTTTGGTCAGTTGACCTTACATGCACAGACTGAGGTGGTCCTGTGCCAGTGACCGTCAGAATGCTATTCAGGTCACCTGTGTTTAAGACCATCATCATTGTTGCTGACATGATCATACATGTATTCCCTTACAGATTTTTCCGAACTTTAAAACTTGTTAAAACTCATGACAGCACCACCATGTAGTGAACGCATTTGGTAGATATCAAGTACACCTACATTGCCAGAAAGTTTGTAGAGAATGCAACTTACGGTTTGTGAGAAAAAGTTTTTAAAAAAAATGCAAGTAATTGCAGCGCCACTTAGGGAACAGATTAAGGTCTAGAAGTACTAAAAAGTGTCCCTTTGCAGTTCCAAAGCAATTGGCCTGGCGGTTTTGGAGCAGACCTTTCAAAGATTTTGCCAAGAAATTAACAACAACAATAAGAACAACAACAACAACAAACAAACAAAAAACAAAACAAAAAAACAAACAAACAAAAAAAAACCAAAAAAAAAAAAAAAACAAAAAAAAAAAAAAAAAAAACAAAAAAAAACAAAAACAAAAACAAAAAAAAACAAAAAAAAAAGAAAAGCTGAATCTCTTTACCTGGTGAACCACCCAGCTTCACATTTTCATCGAGTTCCAAATAATGTAAGAGACAGCTTTGGGGAAGCAGTCGCAAACAATTTTTAAAAGGAAATATATGTAGATATAAATACAAAGTCGCAGCGCCACCTGGTGAATAAATTAAGATTTATGGATCATCAGAAGTGTCCGTATGCAATTTCAAAACAATTTGCTTTGCGGTTTCGGGAAAACGAATTTTTAAGGATTTTGTCCAAAAAGAATAAAAATGAAAATCAATGGAACATGACCATTCGAATCAAGGTGGGGAAGACCCACCCAAGCTACATCCACACTAAGTTTGAAGTGGAGCAGGTGATCGGTTTTGGAAAAAAATTCGAAAATGTGAACTGACGTCCAGACTGACAGACAGATGGACGACGACTAACACATACCCATCAGATATACTCATCAGTCAGTTGATCTAACAATGATACCACAACGTATAGCGAGTTTTATAAAGAATCTGTGCATATTTTAATATATGAAAAGTTGGGTATGGAGGTAAAGGGTGTGTGTTCTAGGATATAAAGATTTTCCATCAGAGTGTTTAATTTACATCCATCAGAAAATGGAAGTTTTGTAGCAGCAATTACAAAACTATTCACAATCTATATATCAATTCAAGGGTAATAAAAGTCATGCATCATCAATCTTGGTATGACAATAGAGTAATAATAATGATTTCGATCAAGTTCGATGTACCGCTTGTGTATCAGGAATACAGTAACAGCACATGTTGGCTGTCACCGGTCCAGGCATGTCTGCGTACCGACTTTCATGGAACATCATTGCGCCAGAAAGAAGATCTTTACTAATATATAACTACATGTACGTGTGCAGCTCAGTCAATAGGTGCTTTTACGCAGTCTGTTCTTATGCCTTTATATGAGACAACATAGTTTGGACCTCTATGACAGATGAGTGTGTATACTTAGTCTATGTCTATGAATTACAAAAATGTGTATCCCATCACGACAGCTCGAAGTATTTGGCATATTGCTTGCGTGACATCTGTAATAATGACCCTTTATAAACCTTTATAATGGTGTATCACTGTGTAGTGTCGTGGACACGCCAATATCTTATGCAGCCGGATAGCTGCATTGTGATATCTATGGCAGCTCGAAACGTGGACAAGCTAATCTCAAGCAACACACAATAAACCTGAATGCGACTCAGGCAACCAGAAAACAAAATAGATGTATTTCAACATGAAGATTGATTTGACGTATATAATTTTATATTCAAATATATGTAAACAGTGCATACCATTTATTCGGATGAATATGGGAAATCCTTTATGAAGAACACTTTTCCATGTCAACGGATCCTTTTGGAAAAAATGATTCAGATGTACTTTTCTTTCGGCTGTATCTCTATACAGTATATGACGAACATTTAAAAAAATGGGGCTATGTGTCGAGGTCTATTTGGAAATCATCTGCATTTGGTAAGACCGAGCCGAGCAAATGTAATCAACGACACTACGACAATTCTAGAACATCTGAATTGCTGCAGGGTGCCACTGCTTGATTTAATTTGTAACCAACTCGATGTGCAACACGTGCCATTGTGGCCAGTTGTACTGTTTTAAACTCGGACACAAAATTTATTAAGAAACATTACATTGACAAGAGGATCAGACAATATTTGTACAATAGTTCGGGCAAGCACTGTACCATAATGGCGTTCTGCTTGTCAGATTTATATTTTTCCCATTAGCACTCTCATTTATCTTAAAATTTACACCTGTTCACGAGATGCCAGTGAACAAGGACCTCTCATTTCAGTAAGACTCACTAGCATATACGGATGTATTCGAACATCCTATCCTGCACGAATTTACGAAACTACAGTTCTTCCCAGTTGACAATGAAGGAAAAATGGACAAAGAACATCTTGCTGGCCTCTTGAAACAAACAACAGAACAACCCTTTCACTTGGCCGTGAAAACTGGTCCAATCTCAAGAGTATAATCAACAAAGAGCGTGCTTACCAAAAATTCAAATATGTATGTAACAGGTAATTCGATTCGTAAATGCTGTTTCAGGTTGCTCATTTTGCCCCAGCAAGACAGATTTACATTTCATAACCTGTGAGTTTTGTTTAGTTTTATTCATTTTTTTTTTAAATTTTTAAAAATGTATTAATTTACTTTTTTGGTACACAATTAAGTAACGCCAAGGTTAAACGTGCAGTCCATTGGATGCTAATTAGGTCTTGTCCATATAAATTAGATTTTCCCCGACAAAACTTTGATTGTAAATACAGAAAAAACCTCAAGAGTTGACCCCTGAATATCTTGTCTATATGCATTGCATAGAGTTCAGCGTTCCGTATGGAAGGTAATCAAGGTAATCCATCAAATATTATATCAAAATTATGATTATGAAATTTGAATTACGTCTTGTCAGATGCCCTTTGTCGTAAAAGTTTGTGTGCCGGCTGGTCAGGACGAATTTAAATAGATGAACATGCATCTCATCCGTTTCCTCGGATATGATAGTTAAATCCCATTGATGTAATGCAGCCTCCCCAATAGATGCTATAGCAGGTTGATCTCATTTAGTTGTTTTTTTATTATTTTTTTTTATTTCATTTTTATATACACGTCAGCTCCGCCGTTTGATAAAAGTTTAAGTGAGTGTGGTCATGCAATGAAGAAATGAACGACCTTAAGTTTAATTGCTCCATGATAGTAACAAGTCCAGAGCCGATTGACTTATTATAAAGCGCATATTACGGTTATGTAGTGTTACGACTTTTCCCCTAAAAAGCCTTACAAACATCGATTTAGATCACTCCTAACCACCACTTATAGCATTCATACACAAACATTTCGAGATATTGCATAACAGCTGTAAACGATATCCTAAACACTGTTGCCTTTTTGCAATGTCAAGTAATTTTCATTCCAGGTTTTGAAACTTCATGTTGGCGCATCATTCGTTTCATTTGTAGGCCCAGATACACGTCCCTTCTATGCTCCTTCTTGCCTGATCTGAAAATTAATTCTGTATATTTACCCTCTGAATAATAGTATTGACTATTGCAAGCATAGAAATGAAACTGACGTTCATTGCCCCATGAGGACGTGCATTTCATTCACCACAGTCTTTCTTCACATGACAGATCTCTGAAGATAGATGACAGTTTGTACAGCTATACGAAAAACGGAGTTTCTCAACTTTGATAGCATCATCCTTTACCAAAGGTCAAAATCACTCAACATATCATTAACTTAATTTGAAAACATGTTGTTCAGTGTTGAACATCGTTCATTTGAAAATTCGATGTACGGATTTTGGGGGAACTGGAAAATGATTATTCGTATGCTGGGAATTACGAGAACGACAGAACACTTACTTTCATGTAAGAAATTAATTATTGGAAGCTGCGAATTCAACCGCATATTTCCTGGAATGTATCGAACTGCCATTTTATGTGCTTTGGGTCGGGAAAAAACAGCTACTTTTAGGGGAAAAAACTTAATTGACGGGATATTAAAACTGCTGAAAACGTGTTTGCAGTATATCAGAATCTTTTGAAGTTCTCATTGATCACTGGTGTCAGCAGACTCGATCCTTGCTGTAACATGATCCATAATGGAGTGCAAAGTAGGTATATATATATATATACATACATATATATATATATATATATATATATATATATATATATATATATGTGTGTGTGTGTGTGTGTGTGTGTGTGTGTGTGTGTGTGTGTGTGTGTGTGTGTGCTGGTGTCCAGTCAAGATTGGGACAGGGCCTTCGATCTCTATACGCTGGTTTTCCGGGACATGCCACGGTCAGATGTAACATGGTACGTGATGGAATGCAAATTTGTTCCACAACGCTAACATGAATCATCACAGTAATTAACTTTTTGTACTTTCTGGACATGTATATCATAGGAATTAGTACAGATTATCATGAGTGGCAAGCGGGCAGCCGTTATTGGGTGCAGTGGTATCCCGTGGGGATTAAGCAGCCGCACAATGAGCGGAACAGTGGTGTAGATGGCAGGATTGGTGCCACATCGGATAGACATGGGAGAGGTGCACCATGCGATCATTTGTCAACCTTGTAAAATATGCTTCCGGCCTACATGTAAAGCCTGTCATCATTGAAAAATGCGGTAACTAACATACATTTCCAGAAGAGTGAGAAAGAGAGAAAAAAACATGAACTTTACATTTTCAATTTACTTGTTTTAGAGAGAGAGAGAGAGAGAGAGAGAGAGAGAGAGAGAGAGAGAGAGAGAGAGAGTGTGTGTGTGTGTGTGTGTGTGTGTGTGAACTTTTCATTTTTAATTGAATTGTTTTACCATATTACTTGACCAATTGAGTTAATCAGTATGGGCCATAAGATAACAGGTCCCACCGTTGAGCCAGGTCACGTTCGATGTGCTGATGAAAAACGCTTAACTTACTCAGACACAGTAATGTGTATCCCGACTTCGATACCGCCAGGCCGCTAGCGTAATGTTAGAGACCTGTAGCTCGTGATGGGCCAGACAAGAAGAGAAAAAGACATGAAAAAGACAATAACTTATCACTAAAATCCGACCAAAGATCATCCTCTTCCAATTCACACATCAGTTGGAGCACGCAGTCCAATAGAAGGAATATCATATAGCCCTGAGGAAAAATGGTTCTTTGTCCTGTAACATCATATAGCCAGTTTTGAGATAATCTGCAAGCCCACAAAATTCTGAACAATAACTCCCATGCCTGATGTCACATTACCGTAAATTAAATATCTTTATAGAAAAGATCAACAAATGCGTTATCAGCACAGTTTGCCATAGGTGGCAACGGTCCAAGTAGTTAAAGGATGTGCGCAGATAGTTTAGGATAGGGCTAGGAAGTGTTAATACAATTAGCCAAATATGAAGTACATAAGCCTCACATTTGTTTGGTATCAATGTCAGTAGGCAAAAATAAGTGCTATTGCTGGACCACAAAGTAACAAGGTTGTCAAATAGGTTACGTTTCTTCATTATTCTGGGCAAATCACATCAGAGAAGGGCGTGGACAGCACAACACCTATACAACTTGCGTCAATACAAACTGAGGTGGGCACTGAAATCCAAGAATTATATAATTTCACCATAGGCTGGGCAGGGGATCCCATTGAACCATATTCTCAGAAAAAAAAGGCCTCTTTGTTGGCAAGACAAGCTCCTTTTTACTCCTGGCAGCACGGCTCTCTTCTTGTGGGCTACCTGAGGCTTACAGATCCATCAAGAGCTCCTTCAACCGACTGTATAGCTGAGATGAATGACACAGGGACTGCACTGAGAAATCGCGACAGAAATAGTTTATATGGTCTTGGAGTTCACTTGATTTAGGATATGGCACCTACAGAGCCAAATTCTTTGCATTAGCTATGCATCCATGAAGCAATTTGTCCATGAAAACAATGGATCGAGGATACTACCTGTTTCTCTTGATGAGTTGTCAACATTTGGCACTAAATTACCATATGATACTTTAACGTAGATGTATCACAAAGTAGGAATATAGGATATTTAAGGCATGAATTAAGTTATGAACACGTATCTGTAGACAGTACTGTTACTTCCTCATATCACAAACGTAGGTGCCACTTTTATGTACCATATGTCACGGTATCCTGTAAATAGGCATTGGCTCCAGTTCAGACATTACTCCCTGATAAAAAGTGTAATTGTTGAGGATGATTATCTCGAGCAGTAACACTGTGCCGCGAACCCATGGGGACAGTGCCACTTGCTGATCTTTGCAAAGTGCACTTCAGCGAACCATAGAATTCACTCTACCACTACATCTGTTCAAACTCATGTGAATGCGAGCAGCAGTTCTTACTCTGCAGACCGTTGTGATGCAGGTGAGCCATTGTTTCGCTTGATTTACACAAGACGTGTCCAACTTGGGTGCATATGATGAATGTGTAACTCGTGCAGGCACATTTATCCCATCACCCTACCCACCCCCAATTAGTAGTAAGCATACGTGTTCAGCTCCAATTCGAATAGGGTTAGTCTTTAGGGAATGCCAATGGATTAACTGCAAGTCTGCGTTTATAGACATTGATCGCAGAAGTAACAGTAATCAACATGACTGTTACATGTTGCTGGTGTAAATTTAAAACAGCCCGATTTTATAGTCATAAGATAGACAGTCCAGTGACTTTCTCCTGACATACTGCACTACCTGTTGCTATGCCATCACTTATGACGCACGGACCTCTCTGACCTGCTTTGAAACTCGCCAGAATTTGAAACGATGTTTTAGAAATAGGCCTACTGTTTTGAGTAATTTGTGACAGTTGATGATGTTTTGTTGTAAGGGATGTCGGATTTTATGTGAGCAAAAAAATTTTTTGTGGAGGAGTTCTGTTAAAAGCAAATTGGTTGGTCAAGGCCTGCCATGCAAATATTGGAATGACAGGATGAGTGGACTTACACATCTGTTGCATGTGATTTTAACCTGCTAGGGCCAAGGGCAAGGGTTGATCTTCCTAAGAAGGACCAACTTTTCTCTACAAACATTTAAGCCTCCTCCATCACAATGATATTGGGGAGTTTTTAACTAATTATGTGGCACGCACATGTATAAGGTTTATTGTCATATGAGTAGTATATTTCTGTTTGGCCTATTGCTGGAGGGACCATCACGTGTCATGCTATAAACACGTGGATCCACTGTTTTTGCTGTCTCATAGTCACTGGACCCGGTCCAGACCTCGCGTGCGGGCAGGCCAGCCCTATTTAACGATATGAGCGTGACGTGATGCGTCATCCGCAACTTTCAACCAATCACATTCCAGGATTAAATACACAGTTGGGTAGCGCCCACCTTGATTCTCTAGGAACATGACAGGCGAGCTCTTTTGGATAATTTGCTAAGGATCAGTCTGCTGATCCTGAATCTTCGACACTAATACTTGTACAGATGCATATGACAAAACAGTTGAAGTCTTTGAATTCGGCCTATACATGGGTCTATCGACCTGTCCACAGCAATATATACCGTGGCCGAAGGCCAAGGTGTATATTGGTGTGGACAGGTCAATAGACCCATATATATATACCTCATCCAAAGCCTATGATTGTATAATATAACCCTCGACGCAGGTTTGCTGCCTTACTAGATAAACAAATGTACCGAAACTTTCTAAGGGCCATATACCCAAATAGTGGTTTTGTGTGTGTGTCACACACTAATTGGGGGATTTTAACATTTCATTCTAGGAATCAGAAATGTATCACTTATTTCTCTGGATATGGTATTGCTGTTTTTATGCTCGGTATTTGGTACCTGCCCCCCCCCCCCCATCTACCCAACCTACTGCTACAAGGCCATGGTCTTCATGAAAGGTTTGGCAGTTCTGTACAATGTATATAGTTGCCGAAATGTGTTGTAGGCATTTGCACATAAAAGCAAGTACTTAATTAAGACCTGGTACTCCAAATTTACGACGTTATTATTTTTTTTAACAACCTGAGCCCAAATATTTCTACAACGCTAAAAATTTTCCACTTAGGAAAAAAAGCATAAAGAAAAAAAAGCAGGTCATTTGGATTGGCTGGGTAGCTTATACTAGTGATCGTACCTGAAAAATTCTTGCTATCTTCTCACGACAGATATTTTGTCATTTCTGATATACTAACTGCCATGACGTCGGGATGATCCTGGGTATGAACTGTTATTTATTATTTTCTTAACCATTACTGTTTAGAATAACAATGTAAATCTCTGTCAAATCTCAAGGCAACCTTTGACTTGTGTGGCTTCACGGTGGCTCTTATTTGTATCAACTATTTATCATCTAATTTTGCTCCATGGTTGCTTCCCGGAAAGCTGTTGATTCAGTGGTCTTTAAGAGGCTAGAGACTAATTCGTACAATTATTTAGCTTTAACTGTAAGTGTATTCAGGTGTAGTCACTTAGAAGCTGCCATGCTGGAATGCACATCGTCCATCTCGTGCTAATGGGGGGTTTTAGATATAACCTGTCGGCACAATTTGCACATAAACATGTCTTTAATTGTAGTCAAGACCATACATAACCTCAGACATGATCAATATCACATCGCCTGTTATGGGTGAAGAGGTCCGTCTTTTTCTCTTACAAATACGTTCATTTTCTACAACCTCAATAGCAGTACTTTGTCAAGTTCTGTTTGTTTTAAACTAGATTGTGTTCACTGGATACGTTTTTATTGAAGGATAACCAGTTCTACTTTCTGAATGCTGTCGAGCACGCAAAGGAACTCCACTGGCAAAAATAGAAACAATAGATTTAGCACTAGATCCAGAGCAACTTATGCGTACGAACCTTCATCTAAGAGACAGGCCAACGGGAAGCATATGTTAAAAGAAAAAAAAACAAATTAAAAAAACACGAAACTGACCAAACAAACAAATAAAAAATACACAAAACGCGCACACATACAAAAATTGCAGCTTGGTTTAAAATGATTGTGCAGATGATGTTGCGGTACAATTACGCAAACATGAGATATTCATCATGACCTCGGCGTTAAATGCATTTGAGATCAATGCCATATCTGGAAACTTGCTCTTAAGGCGGAGGAGATGAAGTCAGCACCTTTGGATAACCTCTAATCACTTTTTCATTATTTTGGATAATTCGATACTTAAACCACATGCTCCCCAAAACTCAGATGTGTGAACATAAAATTTTACATGAGAAATTTGATCTCAAAACTTTTGTTTACACTGAAAAGTTAAAGCAGTGCCGACAACATGCGATTTGTTTGCATCGGCATTATAATGAAGCATGTCATTGTTTGCACACTCATTAGTCCTTGACCCCTGGAAACCAATTGACAAGGGTCACTCATAGGGAACAGGAAACCATTAGCCGTGGGGAGAAAAATGGGTGAGTTCAGACTAAATACTACCATTGTTATGATTACTTTGGAATTCTGTATTGATGTAAAAACAAATTAGTAAAATCCACTTACTGGGCCCCAAATATGGAAAGCCGCACGTGAACCCACCCCCCCAAAAAAGCCAAGTATGATGTTTCCAAGTTAAAAAAGTCTAGATTTAAGCCACAAAATATATATATATTTTTTTTAATGACAACATCACAGAGGTAAGGTTACAAGGTTATATCACACAACAATTAAAATACGGGACAGAAGAAATAAGTATGTGTCATATAACAGCCATAAATGTGTGGGAATTGGTAACTTTGTCTTTCAATTCGATTTTCTCGGAACTCTTTTTTCTGACAACACCTCTCGTGACTTTTGGACCCATTTGTAGAAAGAAAATGAACAACCTGTCAGGACTAAATTTAAAATTTTATATCTTTTATTTTTGCTATTTCAGTACTGACCATTGAATTCGATCCTGGACATGGATATATATTTTAAATTTCTTCTGATTTCAGCTTGTAAAAAAAAATGTGCGACTTCTGCGCGAATAATGCGAAACTCCTACCAAGTCAGAAAGAATGCTATAAAATCTCAAGAAATTCCAAAGCTGGAAACAATACTATGGATACAAGTTAATGGATATGTAGTAATCAGCAAATATATAGGTTCAATGTACTTGTGAAATATATTAAATGTGTAATATCGATCGAAAGTCTCACTGCACACTAGATTCACAGCTTCCACCTTAGAGTTAGATTCAGCGTTCATATTGGTTTGGCGACATTTTGTAAGTAATAGTCAGGAGCGTCTGCCCAATTACGTATGTTGTCATATATTATCATCTGAAGGGCAATTGATTCATACATATATATATATATATATATATATATATATAATTATTATAATTATTATTATTATTATTATTATTATTATTATTATTAATCTCTTTAATTGGTATTACCTTCAAATCAGCTTGAGGGCAATGCCGATTAGAGAGGTTTATATATTTTTTTAACTGATTATGCATGTTATTCTTATTGTACTACTGGATATAACAAAAGTCAAGCATCTCCCAAATGTGGATCCAATTCACATCTGCTATCCTGCTCAACATGGAGTAGAACCCTGGACACAGCGCACGTTCGGCGCGTGCCTGCTGTCACATCCAGAGATGTTCCTTGTCAATTTCACCTCATGCAGCATGCTGTTGACGTCGCTGTACCCTACCGGGCCGCTATGACTCTACCGGAAAAAACGGAAAATATAGGCCCTGTAATGTCAGCCCAGGTACTGCCGCCATATAGTGTAGGCCTCAAGAGCCATATTCAGTTACTAACATGCAAAACCAGTTAATAATCATATATATATATATATTGAAGGCTTCATAAACATGTCAAAGAAATGGGTGTGTTCTTCTTCTATTGCGAAAAATAAACTAAATCACGCATACCTTTAGTCCGGATGTCACATACCAACATCGCGGTGCGGCATAGCATACGTGTTCCTATAAACTTCATATCCAAAAGCCGTTCTATTCGCGTGTATCAAAAGCCATTGGACACTCTACCTATAACCAACTAGTACTGGATTCATGCCGTGCCGACTGATGCCAGCATCTAATAGCCTCATCAGAACTAGTCATTCGGAGATTTTCTTTGGGAACTCCTGGGGAATCCTTATCAGAGATATTCATGAGCACATGTTTAACTGACATGCAATTTAAGGGGACAAGGCTACTTACACGTTTGTTGCCAACAATCAGCCATTTCCTGTCTTACCGATATTACCTACAAGACGATGAAGGCAACATGAACATCATGGACCTTTGACACCCTCTTTGACATACAGAACATGATACTAAAAGGGTACAACTGTCTCCCATAAATTATATATGTATGAAGGGCTGTTGCTTGTTTCATAGTCGCCAAGAATACTGCGCTGCTGATTTTAAAATATATTGCGGTGTGAATGACATCTTGTTTCACCTTATGCAAAAACAAGGACTTGCACACGCACAGAGACTCATAAAAGTTGAAAGTACACGTACTTGCGAACATACTTGTGTGAATGGTAGAAACCACCACGTAAACATGCCTTTTTCCTTTTTACGTTTTCAATACCGAAAATTGGAACCAATTAGGACAGTGTCTGGAAACGATTGCCCAGACAAGTAGTAATGATTACTGGCGAGGTACGTGACATGCACATTCACCTTGTACAGAAAAACAAGAATATGTTTTAGCAGATAAGGCAAAAAAAAATACACACTATTAGTTGTCGGTTATAAACGAAATGGCTGCCAACTCGTAAAAGCCGTTTGGTTATTTTTCGTAAAGTGCCATTAATTCACATCTTCTCAGAGAGCTTTTGCGGGATGTGTCTTCATGCATCTCTTTTTATCAACTTGTATACTACCTTATCTGTGTGTATTTGGCTTTGTTTTATTATTTATGGCATCCAGGCCTTGACAGTTGTAAACTGAATATGAACTGCAAACAAACTTGTCAAACTTATCACCCATCCAACTGCTAATCAATCCACCCGCCATAAGCATACCCTGTGTGTTAGTAGGTAGATGCCTGTCTGTCTGTCTATATGTTTGTTTGTATGTATATATGTGTGCAGGCATTGCAGCAGACGCATGTCTTAATAATTTACCTGATACATAGCGGAACCATATGCTTAAATGTCCGCCGAATCTTGTCTCTTTTTGGCGGGTACCATATTATTTTTTGCGAAAGCACAAATGAAATCAAAATGAGAAGCAGACGATATATACGACATCGGACAATTTGGGAAACCGTTTCACGTGGAAATGTGGCGTTTGGGGCCCTAGAGAATAAGCAGGGGATGGGTGATAACTATTAACACAAAGTACACGGCTGAGCAATACATATACAACCGTGCAGTTTTTACCTCACCAGACACCAAATATTTATTGATGAAACACTGTATGAAAACCTCATAAAAATCTGTTGACATTCAGTACCTGTATTTGTGCTGGCTGATATTCACTCGCATTTGAACACAGAGCTTCCGTATTATCCCCCTAAAAGATGTACATGTATTTAGCAAAGCAATTGTATGTTTGATCACCTGTATCAGCGATGTCCCAGACAAGCGGGCAGCCACGATGCACTGTGTGCATAATGAGTTTCACAGTCATGCTGTATGCTTGTTTACGTATTTTAAATTCAAAACAGATTAGGAATGTATATTTGAATGACATTGTAGCAAACATTCTGTAACAAGCAGCAAATGTATGCAGTCAACATTGCACAATTTACATAAATATTAATTGCACCGCTGTTGCCAGAGAGTCCAGCTTACGCATACAAATGACGTTATAAACGGTGAAGGAAATATTGTGGTTGCTTTACCAAAAATTGATTGCTCATTAGCTTCTGTCCAGTATCTGACATAACTGGAGAACAATCGTGTTTAATGCCAGATATGGATAATTTTGCCGCACATTTACCCAACTGAATTGTTAAATCGTCTAAACGCTAATTACATGTAAAAGCACGCACAGAGGTTAAGATAATCTTCTAACATTATGGAAAACGCGATTTTTTACCATAATCTACCGTGTCGCCAGCATTCGGAACTCTGGTTTGGTATTTAATGAAAATTGTTTATGAAAAATTAATGTGAAAAAACGACAACAGAAAGGTTTAAGTAAATACACGTAACCAACCATACATGTAACTACCACCCGCAATGAGATTTTGGAAGTCAATTATTTAGCTTGTAGTCATTTAAAAAGCATAATGTTAATAATAATTTTGTTTAAGAATATTTTGATCACGCTTTTTTTGGTTATTAAGAAACCTGATCACTGAACAAAGAAACAAGGGAACAACTAACTTGCGCGTCAAAACACAGTGATTAAAACTAACAAAACTCTATTTGCATTGCTCTTCTCGCCTGCCAGCAAAGTTTCAGGGTCTTGTAACACACCGAAGTATGCAATACAACATTCCTATGATGGTGGGTCGCTTCATGTTTTGTATGTTGCTGTATGAACGACGCAAGCATAATCATATGCAACAGGCGCCCTTGCTTCGTAAATGCAGTTGATACGCATTTAGCTAGTATACCATTTACTTTTCATGCAGTGACAAATTTAATTGCCCAGTCTTTGTTTTGCAATAGCATGATTAATATGTCATTTATGATGACAAAAAATATAAGACCTGGGGTCGGTTGTTAGAATAAAAAGCTATTGCCGACGTTGTTTACTGCCTTTTAAAAGGGGTCGCGTTCGGGTTTCAGTCCTGAGAGTCCTTTTATGTCCTGTCATTTGTTGTCCATTTTACTTACAACGACAGGATGCTCTAACGCGTGTGCCTTTAAATAACAGATTCAAAAGTATTCTCTGTAAGTCTATCCCGTAAAAATCACAACACGATTTTCCCATGCGGCCTCAGTACTATTCCCCAAACTTCGCCGCCGAAGCCAAAGTTTTGGTCCATAGAAATAAACCTCCGATGAGATCTCAATCCTAACAAAACCAAAAATGTCTGCATGCATACATTCATACATACATACATACATACATACATACATACATACATACATACATACATACATACATACATACATACATACATACATACATACATACTCTAAATCGCCAAGTGAGATTGCTTTACAGGGGGAATATTTTCGAAATTTTTCAGCCGTTTTCATAAATATGTTAACCTATTTCATAGAACAATGCCATAGTCAAGATAAATCTTGTGCGAAATAATTGTAATATGGCATTGGCCTATCAAAGAGTGACTGACTGATAAGATTCGCTTTTCCCATGACATTATTCGAACCTCCACTTCTATTCACACTTCTTGTCTCTATTGTCAGGTTTGGGAGCTGGTCGCCTGCCGGATTGAATCTGAACAATTAGCGTGATTCATTGCGAAAGGGCCATTCGCATCTCTGTCAGACGGTCCCTCGTCCATTTTGGAACAACACTTGCTCACCTGATCTATTGGTTATGGTCACATGCGAAATTATTATGCTACGAGAACTGCATATAGCGTTTAATTCCAATACTGATATAGTTATGATAAGAGTAAGCGTTCACAATGATTCTGAGAGTCACAGTGTATGCAATGCTAGGAATGTCAACGAAACACTACCTGGCTGACTACTCTAGCCAAATTGACATAATTTTCTTAACTGCTTTGTGCGTAGTTTATGTATATTTAAACGCTTGCTGCTAAATGACACGAGAATTAAAGTTTTTTTGAAAACTCATGGACTGAACTGAATTTTAGGCGCCAAGACAACTACTATACGGGTTTCTGTCTTCGTCAGAGATCAACATTTCCAGCTCTTGTCGTTGCTTACCTTTCATCATCGTCCACATTTGCCATCTTAAAAAGCAGTGAGACATCTTTTTTTACACCAATATTCAGCTAGTAGATACTTCAAGTGTTCGTTTTTACTTCCACCCATAGTGCCTGATTGGAAAACGTGATGGCATTGCCACAGTTTATTAAATTTTGTCCTGCGTTTAAAAATACCACTGAAATTGGCCATAATGCCTGTCCGCCGAATACCATCACATACCTACTCTACGGTGCAAATTTTACTGTTTGGTTTACAGGCACCTGATGTACACATGGATATTGGTTACCACCCATATCTGGATAAGTGTGGATAACATGGGAGCCAGGACTTGACATAATCGTTTGTGAGACACTCATGTAGCAATGATACACGAACAAACGGACACATCCTGCTCCCTGGGCGTACACTATCACATTTCACACTTCAAAAGCCAGGGCAAACAACATTTTGTGTGCTTTCATTGTCGCAGATACCACTACAAACCATTGAGATAGTTGTTCGACCTTTTCCACACCCCAGGTGGCAATTGAATCACCAACTTTCCTCGACGCTCTTCGCGCGCAATGAAGTGTGCTAAGGAAAACTATTCATGGGAAACACTCTTATTGTCTCTGGCCTTTCAGATATGCCGGTGCTTGCATAGAAAGCAATTTCACAACGAGTGTTTAACTGAAATCATAACAACAGTTCGGTTGAGCATAGTTTATGTTGTTGTGAGCAACGCCAACCAATATGAATTTGAACCCGACTCTTTGGTAAGCACGTCCTACCCTGGTGTGCATATTCGGGCGAGTATCTCAATATCTTTTGCCTTGTTCGATTGCTTAAGATAACAGCAAAAAACATGCCCTGGTGGGAATTTATCAACTGTATGCATCTGAAACAAATAATATTCTAAAGCCTCCCAATTTGTTTCCAATTGGCAGAAACTGCTGAGAAAAGAACGAGATTGCGACTATAATTGTGCATACAATAAGTGTTCTACACAAGGGTATGTTTCACAGAACTACAGTACAAGTAGCACATTGGTACCGAACAACACGTCTCCCTTTCTCCGACCGTCTCTGTTATCTATCATTTCCCTTGATCAAAAAAGCTTTGATTTCTCGATGCGTAAATTAATCTGGAACTTGGATCACTGATTTATTCATGATCAGTGTAAATGGTTTATTTTCGCATGTACAAATTTTCACGTTTTTGTGTATTTTTGATGTTTCAATGTAGATGGAATTTCACTGTTGTGGACATAATTCCTGTTCAAACAATGTTAAAACATTACTTCACTGTGTTTTCACTTTCCCGGTTTTGTGCCATCGACAAGATGAGCGAAAATAAGAGTACAACGAAATTAAAGCAATTTAAAGTATTCTCTTCAAACGGAAAGGCACAACCTACATGAAACAAAATAAAAAAGAGACAGAACCCAAAAAAGTAAAAAAAGAAAAAACAAAACAAAAGACAACAACAAAAAAAAAAAAAAAAAAAAAAAAACAGTAAAGAGGGAGCACAAAAGCCAATACAAAATAAAGCAGTAATGATAAGAAGAAAAAGAAGATAAGAAGAAGAAGAAGAAGGAGAAGAAGAAGAAGAAGAAGAAGAAGAAGAAGAAGAAGAAGAAGAAGAAGAAGAAGAAGAAGAAGAAGAAGAAGAAGAAGAAGAAGAAATACAAAACACCTGCCCCTACCCCCCCCCCCCACAAAAAAGCGTTAATGCGCTCGATATATCTGCTCAGGTTTAATTCGAACAAAGCATGAGTTATTCGTATTTTCAACTATCACCCTATGGGAAGAAAAATCATTAGTAACTATGATGTGCTTCAAGACCTTAACTAGAAAGTTGAAGTACTTGTAACTTACGTCACAGTGACAAGTAACTTGTGATTTGTTATCTGTAATAAGACTGTAAGAGTCCGTCCACAGTGACTACAAATTTTGATATAGATCCTTAAACGTCCTTTTTTACTTTTTTTTCTGTCCAATTTTCCTGTGGACGTCAATTTTCCGGGGAATAGTTACATTCATAATTTTTTCTTTCACTGCTGCAGCTTGATGTTTATACCTTTCTCAGCCGTCTTCATGCTATGACTTGCATATCTTACAGTGCATGTATGCTGCTGCTGTTGTGCCGCTGGATGTATTCAGTCTTTGCCAGTTCCGGACAGCCTGAAACTAGGTATTCAATTGGCCCCTCGTACTTTCCGCAGATCCCGCATTGTGGGTCAGGCCCTCCTTTAATGGTTTGGAGATTATGAAATGTAGTTGCCAGGCTCTGATCTTGTGCAGCTATGATTAAGCACTGTGTTTCCGCTTTTAGTCCCGTATTCCTTGGCCAGTGATGTGTCATTTCCTGGTCTCTATTTGCCCATATGGCTCTTTTCGTGTATCTTCAATGCCTCGACTTGTTTTGTTATGTTTCTTGCAGCTATTTTGTCGCTTGGAAATGTCAGATGATGTATGTCTGCCTGTCTGTTTTTGAGGAACACTTGAGATTTTTTTCACAGGAAAATATCAGAAAGAATAACAGGACCTTATTAATATTTGTCTTAGCTGTGCACTGGGCGTCTGGTTTTACTTCTAGTTGTTCCTTATCTTTTATGTCCTGTGATAAAACAAACAATATCGACATCAAACACAAAAGAGGCCATTGGCATTCCTGTTGCAACTCCTCTTTTGACACTAACGAGATAGGCTTTCTTCAAAGCTTCACTTAATACACATGAAAAATATGCCGAATCAGTTATACACTTTCAAAAACAGAGAGGAACATTCCACGTTGGAAGCACGATAGTACTATTGATCTTTATATAATTTTTAAACCTTTGTTTGCCCATCTGGGGAAACACCCATTACGGTTCAATTATTGTGCCAATTTCAGATCTTAATCCTCATTCAAAGTACATTTCTTTTAGCACCAGCATACATAGGCGTTGGCTAAGGTTAAGATCCACCCTCGAGCGCTGTTGGTTTGCTCAAAAACTCAGCACTAAAAGAGTAAACGTTCAGTAACAGGTTTGACTCGGATAAGAGGCAACAAAATTCTTATCAATATCAACAAGAAGGCAACTCTCTATGTGGCTCCCTCAATATTGCTGTCGCCCCAGCACTAAACCTTGCCGCATTTGCACTAGACGCTATCCGTTTTCGTATTTTCGTACGACGCACACTGTCTATACAATGGTGGTGGTGAAACAGCTGAACGTTGAAAATCACACAGTGTTCAAACTGTTGTAAGGCAAGCGTGCATTCTATTAGATGAAGACTTGAGAGAGCCAGCTGTCATGTGCTTGCTTGCCACACCCGTGGGTCAGGGGATGACTTGCATCATCCCTGAGCTGACTGTCAGCACCTTGATTCCTGGAAACGGACTCCAATGCCGTCGGTCAAAAGATATGTAAGGCTTCAGAAGACGCCACGGGCACCCAAAGAAATAACAGAACAGCCCTCTTTTATTTCAAAATGCACTGTAGTATATTAACTTTCGTAACTGTCAGAACAGGGAAAACATAGCGGTAATATACTAATAACTGCATATTAATCCAAGACATTTTTTTTTTCAAATGAGTGTAAAGATTCAAATCTGGTTTACCAGGAAAGGGGAAATTCCAGTCCAATTGGCGAAGAGAAATAATTGTTCGCAGGTGCAGGGCGAAAGGACACAGAGTTAAAGCAGTGTTTGAGCCATAGAGGGGCAAATAATATTATAAAATGTCACTGAAAAGTAAATGACTTGGACCATTGCAATAAATCTAGTATTTTTTTTATATCTAAAGCAATAATATAATGATTAAATTCTTAAAATGAGCGACGCATGTTCACGCTAGAAGTATTTTCGAACTTTGTATGTTTTCACACCAAACGTAAGGCCTGCAATTTGTCATGTACTCGTGAACTAATGGATTACAAAGTTCTGCAAATATGCATAAAATGAGAAAAAAATCAGCACTAACTGTATGCTTGCATCCCCCTATGCCATTTAACATATTAAGTCACTACCGCTGACCAGCGTAAATTTATTGTATATAGTAATAATACAACATCCATTTAAACCAAAGGTATTATATGTAAGCTTATCTTCAGAAATACAAGTTCATGTGTCACAGGCAAATAATTTAGAATGTCCATCATTGCATCATAATTTCATGTCCTCGTACAGAAATTTAACACAAAAACAAACAAAAACGAACCAAAAGGTTATTTTTGAAGGAACTTCGTAAGTTATTCATTTTGATGTATGAGTATCGAAAACATTACGTGATCTTTTCTCTTCGAAGTGACCGAATCCGATAACAAAACCACATCACAAATGAAAATTATTAAATAATTTCATTATATTTGAACAATAAGACATTATGACAAACATGCAGAGGTGACGAGTGCCTGTTAGTTTTAAGTGCTCGCTACTTTAGTTTTAGATAAAATATTTCGCCAGTTCCTTGATATTAAGAGAAACTCTAGATCCATTTGGCTGTAAGATGAATAGTTTCGCGTCAACCATTTCCGTGACGTTTGTCACTGTCGACGTCAAATTAACAAAGGTTGATGCTCAGGCTCACTTACGACAGGGTAGCAATGGTTAAATGTGAGCATTGATTTGGCCATGATAACAAAGGATCGAAATGTTTATATTAGACATATTTTTTCTTGATGGCGACTGATTGAAGATAATGGTCACCCCTGTCAGGCCATTGAATTATAATAACACTTGGCTCACAGGTTGGCAGTTTGTCTTATTTGAGTTCAAAAAATCAAAATCAAAAAAACAAAAAACAAAAACAAAAGAAAAAACCAAAAGAAAAAAAAAAGAAAAGAAGAAAACACACAGACACACACAGACACAGACACACACACACACACACACATACAAACAATTCCATTCAGGCAATAAATGTAACAGAATGAAATGAAAAGACATGAAATGAACTGAAGTAAAACAGATGACTAAAGTAGAGTAAAATAAAACACAAAAAAGTAAACGGCAGCAGCTCATCATGACTGGTAAACACAAAGTAGTGATAGTGTGGGCAGTAGCTATTAACCTATTGTACCGAGTGGCTTTGTAGACATGATATCCATTCCTGCATCTTCGACAGGGTATCGTTAGCGGCTTCCATTTATCATTCCCATTATTATACAACGTATTTGTCATCGATAACTTGATATGTAAGAAGCAGGGATCGTATGATGTCATAATTCTCGAGCAAATTACTGGGAAGCCATGTCCTTTCAAAATGTAAGGTGAGTGTTGACTTCCCTATCAATACAAAGGCTTAGCATGTAACAGCAGGATGCTTCACTGGGGGTTTACGTCGCATACTTTAACACACAAGGACCCCAGATCTACGACTTTATATTTCACAAACTATCATGAAGATTAAGCATTTTTTTAAACAATGGTTTTAACCCCACCACATATTTCCGTACCTGATACATGTTTGAAAATAACGCGGTACCAAGCAATCTTCTTAACAGACGATGTGTTTTCACAGCAAAAAATTTAAAGCCACTGAATCGTTCTATTTTAATGCATTAAAATCCCAAGTGAAGTGAGCAATATCAAATTAACATTTATTGATGAACTGGGTTTATGTTTTTCAGTACAGATTAAATCTGTCATCATGAAAATGTTTATCTTAAAGCAAATGATTACTTGAATATCTACACGCAGATCGGTTATATACATGTATTTGTGAAAAATACTCAAACAAGCAGCAGGTGCTTGAAGATTTGCCAGTGTAAAATTAATAAATGGCTGCAACAAGCACTACATGAAAACTTGAATTTCAAAAGTTTTGGATCTAAAACACAATGCCTCCGGACATATTGAGGTGTACATGATTTTAGTATCGATACAATATTAACAGTATCATTTTACCCAGAGAGAATTAGGCAAGTTATTTGTCAAGTAGTGTCAGTTTAACGAGTCAATAAAGCTTCTGGATGAATATTGAACCATCAAGACCCCATTAATGGTGCTTTTAATTCAGACTCAGTTGGACACAAAGATAAGTTTATTCCGTTCAACAGCAAATGTGCTCATCTGATCGCCACGACTGCACGGTATTCAACCATTTAGGACCGGGTTGTGTAAACTACAAGTGTCACAGATAAGTATATCTAGAACCAAAGTCGCGCCATCATACTTAAGTCGCCATAAGAAGTTATATCTTACCTGAATTCTCCTGGTCTCTATGTAGTCTATTCCTACACGCTCAAATCTATTCCATGCCACTTTTAGCTTGTGGTTTCTTTCAACGTAGAGCTTTGTCTTGGAAGACTGTTCGTCGCATATGGAGCCAGCGAGGGCTTCTCTATGTGTGGTGCGGCATGTAACGGTGTTGATGCGCTGTAATTGGCCTTGCACAAGTATATATTGATCCGTATAGACTGATATGCTTGTCATACTGTGTCTCCCGTACGGACTGATGCACACGGTCACGTTGTGCACCCCATCGTGTCATATATTCCTGCAATTCTCCACGCGATCCAAGTGGCGCGATTAGATGGGAATTAATTGTAACTGTATGATTAAAACTAGTTTGATAATCCTATAAAGCAGTACCTTTGATTAAGGAGAGGGGCAAATTGAATGATACCCATAACATGCGTTGCTTTCAAAACTTTTAATGAATGACCAGTATATGTGCCGTGTTCCGGAAACCTTATGTAGATTACCTAAAACACAATACTATGTCCCTGGCTTTACTAACAATATAGTCTTTAATAAATGTTTCCGTGCACTGCTTAAATTACACGGTATTCCCCCATAAATTGATTGAATGTACCGCGAGACATTGCACGCATGTGTGGGTTTTCTTGCCACGGCAAGCTGACTTTATTAACCAGAATTCCGAGCCACTTGATTACACCCTCAAGCCTTTCGCCCTTAAACTGGCGAAATCCGGATGGAAGTAAACTCTCATCTGCTTCTATGATTTACATCTTTTGTTTTTATCAATTTTAGTATGAGAGAAAAAAATGAATGAGAATCACTCACGAGCCCTTTCATCATAGCAAACCCCAGGTCAACAGCGTCATTGGGGGAAAGGTTAGGGTTAAATACGTTATACAGTGACAGCCTACCTGCCTACCTACCAACCTGACTACCTACCTACCTACCTACCTACCTACCTACCTACCTATCTTCCTGTCTGTCTGTCTGTCTATCTGTCTGTCTGTCTGTCTGTCTATCTATCTATCTATCTATCTATCTGTCTGTCTGTCTGTCTGTATGCTGTCTATCTATCTATCTATCTATCTATCTATCTATCTATCTATCTATCTATCTATCTATCTATCTATCTATCATATTTCCTTTTTTTTGTTTAAAAAGTCTTCCTGTGTTTAAAAAGTCCCCTGTGTTTAAAAAAGGCTTCGTGTGTTTAAAAAAAGTCTCCTCTGTTTAAGAAGTCTTCCTGTGTTTAAAAAATCTAATAAGCAGATAAAAAGTAACTATCGTCCTATATCCTTACTGTGCAACGTGGTCCAAAGTTTTATAACGACTGGTCTTTCATGCTCTCTAAGAATACTTATGCGACAATAACCTTCTCACATACAAAAATTCTGGCTTTAAGGCTAACGATTCTCCTATAAATCAACGTGTGTATATTGTTCACAACGTATATACGGGTCTTGGACACTCTAATGAAGCCCGTGTGGTCTTTTAAGACGTATCTAAGGCCTTCGACAAGGTCTGGCATCCTGGCCTTTTACTCATACCTCGTCAACTAGGTATCGCTGATAGTATTGTGGCATGGATTGAAAGTTATCTATCAAATCGTTTTCAACGGTATTCATGGTCAAGCGTCTTCATGGCCGCCTATTGAAGCTGGCGTACCATAGGGATCCATAATGGGTCCACTCTTGTTTCTGGTGTACGTTAACGATCTAGTCGACGACTTTACCCGTGACGTTAGACGTTCCGCAGATGTCACAAGCTTGCTCGAAATTGTTCAAAATCCAACAGAATCTTCTCGACACTTGAACACCAATCTTGCTCATATTCGAAATTGGGGAAAATCATTTCGAGTCATTTTCAATGCTGCTAAATCTTTATCTGTTGTCTTCTCTGCCAAAATCAATAAACCACATCATCCATTTGTTCAGCTTGGTCAGTCAACTATACCTGAGGCTAGTTCCCACACCCACCTAGGTAATACTTTTAGCAGTAATTTATCTCGGCATGCTCATATAACCCGTATTGTGAATAAATGTAGCCAGCGCATTGCCCACCTCCGTTGGTTTAAATTCAAACTTTCCCGAAAAGCCATGGCCAGGGTGAATTTTTCCATGGTTAGTCCAATCCTAGAATATGGTTGTGTTCTTTATGATAACTGTGGTCAAGGCCTAACAGAGTTACTTGAATCTATTCAGTATGAGGCGGCCAAAGTATGCACTGGCACTTAAAGACACACTTCTCATATCAAACTATTAGATGAACTTGGATGGCCTTCCCTCGCTAGCCGACCTGAATACTTCAAATTGATTTTACTTTACAAAATGATCCATAAACTTACTCCTTCCTATCTCTCCAACCTCCTGCCGCCAACTAACATTGGTCAAGCTCTGCGCCATTCCAGTCCAATACGCACCATCCAATGCAGGACTCAACGTTTTGACAAATCTTTCCTCCCCGATATCATCAAACTTTGGACCAACCTTCCTTCTGATATTCGGAAATCCATTTCACTTCAATTTTTAAATGGAAACTCAAAGCAACCATACTTGCCGTGGACGATGCCCCTGCCTTCTTTTCCGATGGTCAACGTTACCTAAATATCTGTCAGACCCAGCTGCGACTGGGCTTCTCCAGGCTTAATTCGGACCTTAGTAAGGTTAATGTTATTCCAAGTCCTATTTGCTCCTGCTCTTTCTCCTCTGAAGATATTTTTCATTTCTTCTTCTTTTGTCGTAAATATCTTCCCTCTAGAAAAAAACTTCTCGTACTACTACTATACCGCTCATTTCTCCGGGTGTTCATCCTAACTTGATAATCCATATCGGTAATGAAAGACTGCTTCGTATTTTCCTTTTTGGCAGCAGTGAATTACCAGATATCCTTAACATACAAATATTCGATGCAGTACAAAATTATATAGCAAAAAGAGACTCGTTTTTTTTAACTTTAATGCGACGTACTGGTTAAATAGGAAAAGTTTTTTTTTCTTGTTAATATTATGATGTATAACCTCTTGTTGACGAAATTATGTATGTACTCATCTATTTATTTACCTGTTCCAATTACTGTTGTTGGTTTTGTTTTCCTATTTTCCATGTCACCAGTGAATAGTTATATGCCTTGTGTCGCAACGTCTACCATATATTCTGTACTGGGTATTACTACTCCGATTTACTTGTATAACACGACATTCATATTTTACATATATACAAAAGATCTGGTAACATAGTTTGAAGGTCCTGTATGTACTGTATATATATATATATATATATATATATATATATTCTCCATGTCGAGAGAAATCATGAAATTAGTCATCTCATGTGCGATAGGGTGATCCAGTGTAAATAGATATGTTTAAATTAAATTAAATCAATACAGATTTTGTATTCCATATACACAATGTTCAAACAGTGCAATACTGCGAGTCCTATACGCATCGTGTTTGAAGCATTTACTAGGTGATTAGGTGA
This sequence comes from Hermodice carunculata, assembly GCA_964020975.1. Taxonomy (NCBI): domain Eukaryota; kingdom Metazoa; phylum Annelida; class Polychaeta; order Eunicida; family Amphinomidae; genus Hermodice; species Hermodice carunculata. The sequence continues at coordinate 56,549,873 of OZ026612.1, forward strand.
TGATGATGGTGGTTGTGGTGGTGGTGGTAATGACGGTAATAATGATAACCGTGGATATAGCAATGCCATTCACAAAATAAAATAACGGTAATTACAAAGAAAATAACAATAGTCAATGGTGAAAACCTTTTACCTGGTCATGTCTGAATACTGGCTGTGTATATAAAAGACTGTCGGGTTGGCGACCATGCACGCTATACCATGGCCAATGTACAGCTAACAGATTCCTTTGTAATTGGAGTGATTGAATCATGTGGGCTTCTTTTTATTTTAGAATTAATCTGTGCTTTCGTTCCCAAGCATATTCTTCAAGTATTGATCTCAATAAATGTATAAGGTTGCATACAGAAAATTCGATATAAATGTTTTTCTAGACAAATCGTCAGGGGCACAGTGAATGCAACAACGGGTCCATTAGGCGGCTTCCCTACAAATTTAGGAAGAGTACCTGAAACACCTTTGTTCCAGTCGATGTTACGAGTATCATAGTTACGGATAGCATCACCTAATCCCAGTTTTACTATTTTAGAATTACGAAATCTGTCGTCTTACACTGTCCTGTTGTGACCCAGCGTCTGTTCTCTTTCCGCCCAATCGGCAACTTTCAGTGTCTTATCCCGAAGCTCTTGCTTAGCTATTAGTATTAGTCTCCCTGTGTCACGTGACATTTTAAATTAAAGGGCGCAGACCTTTTTTAATAATTGTAATGCCCTTTACCTCCTTTTTCCGTTGGCACAGTCTTGGTGGCCAATGACTGAGAGAGAAATGCTGATTTATTCATAGTCTGACTGGATATGAGTTAAAACATTTTATCTTCCTATCGACTGGTACGCTACTAGGAAATAAAAATAACAAAACCAGATAAAGGTAACAGCATTCACATGAAATCGGAAAACTCTCGGCAGATAGAGGATACATTTCGTAGTTTGTTTCACCTACTCTTATTCGTAGTGGAAGCCCGGCAGTGGCATACCATACTCTGGCTCCCCTTCCATATTACATCATGATATACCCTGTCCAGCTTACAGTCAGGTCCCGCACAACTCCCACTCGGTGTCTAGCCACTGTGGATGTGACATTCTCTCAAACATAAATTCTGTGCTTTATCCTGGTCGCCTGTATCCTAATTGCCTTTTTCGTACCCGAGGATCACAGCTGTTTTCTGTGTGGTGCGTTGCGAACTGAACTACCACTAACAAATCAGTTACTGCATAAACTAGACTCGACATCTCAACATTTGACACAGTGGATCTCGAGTAAGTAGATTTAAATAAGTTCAGATTTACTTTAGGTCGAAGTGTTGTGCTTTCAATCAATTGCCAGTTTTTGGCAATCTATTCAGACACACAAACAAATTTTTGAAATTCTAATTGATACATTGGGCACAAAAACGGCTTTTAAATAATGATCAGCACTTAAAGCATAACCAGGCTTATTTTTACATAGGGTATCGAACAGGTGTCTTCCATTAAAATTCTGTGCATCGGCGCATTAGTTGCAAATTGTGATTATATTTATTCTTTTGCAGCGCGTACTTCTATTTCCCTGTCAAGAAGATCGCCGTTATGCTGATTTGTTTTAAAAATTTATTATTATTATTATTAATATTATTATTATTATTATTATTATTATTATTATTATTATTATTATTATTATTATTATTATTATTATTATTATTATTATTATCATCCTCATCCTCATTATTATTATTATTATTATTATTATTATTATTATTATTATTATTATTATTATGAAAGGTTCCATATGTAACTGTACTTCCAATCACTTCGAGGTTTGACCTTCACATTACATGTAATGCCGCGCGATGTAATGCAAAACAATACAATGCAATGTAATTCATTATGATACAAGCGTAAGATTTATATTTTGCACTACATGAAAAAACTGCCTAACACATGTTATTTCTTAGCATTATTGTTTAAACATATTTTATTTCGCATTTGGGGAACAGGGATTTTCCTATATGAACCCCTCTTGTACATCTAGATTGGAGGGGATAGGGTTTAGAAAAAGACACAGTTAGTTAACAAACGTCGTGAACATCCATAAAAATTGACAATATACAGACAAGACAGATAGGAGCTAGTAGTCTATTAAAATATGAACGAGATACCAGTTAAGCATCAAATCGTTTTGATTTCTCCATAAATGTATGCACTGCCTTAAAAAATATTTATGTTATCATCGATAGAACAATCCGAGCAATCATATAACAAGTGTTGGTAATAGAGGGGGCCAATCTTATAATAGCTTCGTGTAAGTCAGTTCGAATGTTATTATAATTTGGGCACACAAACAAGTAATGATTAACATCTTCAATGGGATCACCACGAGCACAGTTTGCAGAATCTTGGACACCAATACTATGTAAATACCAGTTCAGTTCACTGCTGCCCATACGCAAACTTGGGTGAATAATTGATATTCTCCTATTACCATCAAAATAAAGCCTATTTTTCTTTTCCACTTCAAAATTATTTTCATGAATATTTCAATTAGTGCACACACTATATATGATTGATGTATGATCAAATGTTGTCATGTACCAAGCATGATAAACAACAATAAGATCATTTATGTTCATTCACATTGTTTGTGCCGCTTTGTCTCCCAGATATGTTTCAAGACAAAAACATTTTATTATATATATATATATATATATATATATATATATATATATATATATATATATATATATATATAAATATGTATGTATGTATATATATATATAAATGTGTGTATATATATAACAAAGTGTGGAGTTGTGTTAACATTTATATACTTTTAATAAGACCAGTGTGCAGTCCGTTTTAAACAATAAGAGCGGTGCAAGCAGAGTATGATTAAATCATTTATCGCTCAAGTGGCCCCAAATCGCCGGGGGGTAAATTATCATATGCATATTTGTTTTTAGGTAATTACCATGTTAATTAATGTAAATGTTGCTTTGAATTGTCGATAACACATGGTATGACAGAAATTTCCCAGGTCAGTAACTTTCCTCGGCGTTGGTTAGTCGCACGTGTCTTTGCTACGATGAGATTTGCACTGTATCCAATACAATATATATATATATATATCAGGATACATGTGTTGCATTTGATTCCTACTGTATGAAATGGGCAAAGAAAGAAAAAACTGAATTTTAAAAATTTGAAGGATGGTTATCAAACGTGAAACGAGTCTTTAGAAATAGAATTTATTGTTACAAATCCCACATTAAGAATTTCAATTCGGTTAATCTAAAACAAGTTTCAGAAGCACTCAAAGAACTACAAGAAAGATTTGTAGTCACTAACACAGATAAGACAGGAAACAATTTTCGGATTATCTGCAAAAAATATTATCTGGATGTTTTGAAAAAAGGACTTGGTATAAACAATATTTCAGACATAAAAGGAAATGACGTTTATAAATTACACAAACAATCCATTGATAATTTGATAGACACACATAAAGATGAGATGAAAAGGAATTTTAATATCAAAATTTCTGAAGAAGACTCCTCTATTCCACTTTTGTGCTGGATACCCAAATTACATAAAAACCATTTTAAATCTAGATTCATAGCCGGTGCTGCAAAATGTACAGCAAAACAATTATCAAAAGAAGTAATATTGTGTTTAACTGCAATTAGGAATCATTTTCGTAAAAAGTGTAATGCAATTTCTAGAAGCTGTGAAATTAATTGTTTTTGGAGTATTAGCAATTCTTCCGAGTTTGTACCTAAAATCAAAGATGTAAAAGCAAAAAATATCAAATGTTTTGATTTTTCTACACTGTACACAAATCTACCCATAGATGAAGTCAAACGTTCTCTTTCAGAATTAATGATAAAAATGTTTAAACATAATGGTAAACCATACATTAATATCAATTCATATACAAAGAAAGCATATTGGTCACACAATAAATATTCAAAAAATAACATGAAATTTTACACTGATGAAACTTTGATAGATGCTATAAAATTTCTTTTGGGTGATACTTTTGTTCAATGCGGACCATTTTTTTTTTCAACAAATAAAAGGCATTCCAATTGGTAGCAACTGCTCCCCTTTACTGGCAGATTTGTATTTAACCTGGCTTGAATTTAAGTATGTGGATAAATTGATAGAAAAAGGACTTTCAAATGGCTACAAAATTATCAAACAAGGCAAGATATTATTGATGACATTGCTTGTGTAAATGTACAAAATTTCAGTGAAATTTCCGAAGAAATTTACCCAAAAGATATCCCTTTGGAGGATAACAGTTCAGATGGTTTGAGAGATGTGTTTTTGGACTTGGATATTCAAGTCACTAATGACAGGTTTTGTATTAAAGTCTATCACAAAAAAGACGAGTTTAACTTTAAAGTAGTTAATTACCCTTTCCCGGACAGTAATATTTCGGATACTATTGGATATAGTACATTTGTGTCACAGATTTTGAGATTTGGTCGTATTTTTTCTAAATTTCAGGACTTTGCATCTACAACCAAATTTATCTACAATAAACTTGAGTCAAGAGGATTCAAAGGTGTACTTTTGATCAAATATTTTTACAAATGTTGCTGTAACTATCCCGAGATGGTAAGAAAGTTTGGCTTCAATAATTTTAGAGATTTTAGACTTGCCTGTTTTGCTACTTAATTTTATCTTTTGACATCATTATGTTGAAATGTTCACCTTTCTGACATTTTAGGCTAGCTTCTTTTCTATTAGGTAAACCCCCAGGGGCTACAGGTAGCTAGAAGCGGCCTACGACAGTTACAGGCTTGCTTAATTGTGCTTGATATCTGGTTGATATTTTCAATGCATTTTCTTAACATAAATACAAAAGACTTTCATTCTTTTCTTTTTTTCACTATAATTCTACTGTTAATATCCAAAGATTATTAGAAAGTTTGGCCACAATATTTACAGTTTTTAGACTTGCCTGTTTTGCTACTTAACTTTATCTTTTGGTATCTTTCTGTTTTAATATTCACTATCAGACATCTCAGGTACAGGTAGCAAGAAGCGGCCTACGACAGTTACATGTTTGCCTAATTGTACTTAAAATCCTGTTTAGAAAAATTGTTTTGATAGCATGTTTTTGGCATAAATGCTAATGACTTTCATTCTTTTCTGATATGCCTAAATGCCCATTTACTCAATATTAAAAAATTACTCAAAATTGACAGTATTTTCTCGAATGTCACAAACCTGACACATTAAGTTGACACATTGACTCAGGGTTGGCAGTTTAACAGAGCTTCATTGTTTCAGGAGTAGGTGTCATCATGGAGTTTGTTTTACATCTCTGGTGCAGTCCTTCTTAGGATTTCCCTTGGTTTATACAGGTGGTCTAGCTACAACTGTTTATTTTACTATCACTGGGGCTGAATATAATGCCCCAGCTTGATTCCATTTCAGTTAAACATTGGCGGATGGTTTAGCTAGGATAAGCTGTCCAGCTGGAAAGGATACATATTGGTTCAGGGGTAAGTCAAACTGTTCTTATCTGAACATGTACTGTGCAAATTTGGTAATTATGGTTTGTTTGACAGGTATTCTCCTTTGATATGAAGCTCTGCATTTATAAGCAAAACTTCACGTATTTAGCCAATTAATCAATTGCCACGTTCATATTTATTCATTATTATGTGGGTTGTCTTGGCTGAATATTTAGCTTAGACAAGGAGCCGCTGCTCAGAGAGACATGTACGGGTAAAAGGCTCCGAAACATGTTGAGTAGTTACCCGCTGAAGACCCTTTAATTTATTTAGGCTAATACAGCCTATGTCAAAATTTTACAGAGGAACGTGTGCAATATGGACAACATAACTTTTATGTATATTAGGTAGACAGGGACGGGTTAGCTTATGGAGAGTAAAGAGTTCGGACTACGGAATAGGGTAATGACTACTAGGAAGTGGTTTTGGACAAAAAGACACAATATATATGTGTGTGTGTGTGTGTGTGTGTATGTATATATGTATATATAAATATATATAAATTATACGTTTTTGTGAGGTTGAAGCATTTAGCGTCACAGGCATGTTGCATCATCAGATATCTGCACCTATTATACCACGATGTCAGTGCAAACATAATGTACATATATGACACCAACTTCACATACATTTATAGCAGATGAAATGAGAATGACCATGAAGTGCCTTTCCTGTCTGTACCAGTGAAATTTGGTACTCAAACTCCCCGAGTAGAAAGCAGTCTTGAACATAAGGCAATAAAGTGAAATACATAAAAACATGAAGAACAACATTATTTGCATGTTTATGAAAAGAATTTCTCGACATAGTTTTTTCTTTGTCATTAATACAGATGTAATCCGTAAAGTGACTTGCCCAACGTCGTGATCTCCATATCGGAAAAATTGTATTGGATTATTTAGCAATGGTATATGATTCTCCAGGTTAGTGAGTAGGTACGACGGTATATATCATGAGAGAGCAAACCAAACTCTTTGTTTTTTCACATACCTGGCGCCTCGGCTCTGGAGTATACCAGGATGTGATGAACCTAGAGATAACTCCTCACTCTAAACTCGCACACCCTCGTACAAATACATATTATTAATAATAGAAATAAGTGCCTCGAGGTATTTCGAAGCCTTAACAAGAATCAACATCTGTAGATCTGACAGAAAATTACAAATCCTGAAGTGGATCTGCACATAACTATTTAACAAACATATATCGACTTAAATGCTGAAACCTACACACATTTTAAAAGAATAGCTAGATGACAGAGGGTATCATTATTTCCACACAATAAACATGTAAAGAAAAAGCTGGATAGGCCACTTAATAAGACGCATGTGGAATGTAATGACTAAAATATGTGGAATTTAATTTAAACATGTACAAAAATAGTCTAAACATATAAAGGAAGCTAAAGAAAAATACGAGTTTTTTTTGTGGTAAATATAAAGATAATTTGTAAATACCCGGCATACAATTAAAAACAACACAGAAAGAAAAAAATCCATGTCAACCTCCTGAATTTGCCACTTTTTCTTTTCTTTTTTTTTTCTTTTTTTTAGAAAACTTCAGAGTGTATACCATTGTGCATCATTATGGACTTTTCTAAAACTTTTGGTCACGAAATACTCATCTATAAGCTAGCATGGACACTTCATTTTTTTGATGTTTACAAATCAATTAACCAATATTAAGCAATATGTTGAGCTTGATACCGCAATATTTAACCTCACAAATATTTGGCCTGGAATACCTCAATGCTCCATCTTAGACCATTTCAGTATGTTAAAGACTTATCAATGTATCTACAGTAACGCAACTCTCTTAACGTAATTATCTATACCCGCAATACAAATGTGGTCAGTACATTACACATTATTTTTAAGAAATTAAAACACATGCCAAATACTGGCTATGATATTCATGATTATGCAACATCAGTGATTTAATGGAATCAAATAAACTGTCTCTGAAAAGAAAACCAGAAGTAAACTTGCCAACACAGGAACTATATTAGACATGAAGTACAATGTAGCTAATATTTTAAACAACACACTGTATTCTATTACTTACGAAGCATATTCGTACTCTCGCTGTTGCGATTCCTGTCAAATATAGACATCAGAGAACCGTAATCTAGCTTTGAATGGCAGTTGCAGACTACAGTTGTGGCACATACTACAGTTGTGGCACTCGTTGTTAGATTTTCTATTTCGCAAAAAACAAAGCCACCCAACAAATCATGCAACAAATATAATGTGCAACAGCCACTCAATGCTAGACTCTCTTTACCTCACGCCAACAAATCATTGCCAGGTGAAGAGTCTCAGAGCTTGTAATTCAGAAAATGTGAAAATTTGGCTCTTATTAATGTAAATTGTTATATTCTTCCACAGATTAAAGCATCATATTGCCGCATTAAAATACATAATGATATGAATAACACAATCTACAAGCTGGAATATTGAAAAAAAATACGTCCTATGACTTTTTCGTGGTGGTAGGGGGGGGGGGCGTATGTGAAGCGCAAAAAAGAATATTTCGTTTATTTTCGATTGTAAATACAATTGCCGTAGACGGGCTGAAATCAATTATATATTGGCAAATTGAGTCGTTCGTTTTTTGCACTAGGAATGGTGCTTTTATCCTCCTCCTCCTCCTCGTCGTCGTCGTCGTCGTCGTCATCATCATCATCATCATCATCATCACCATCATCACCATCATCACGATCATTATTATTATCGTTGAATACACTATGTGTTGTCAAAGCAAAACAATTTCATACGGGACTTGAATTTTTTATGTAAGTAAGACATCAAGACATGTGACGGCCGGCATTTTATCCTAAGTAGAAAAAGAATTCGGGATAAAAATGATCAGGTTTTGACAGATCTAGATCTGTTTTTTAAACACAATATCAAATTGATGAGCTTCATCTTTTGGTTTGTTTATATCTGTATGAGTGTTTTGCTCAAATTCCCTAATACTCTGAGAAATGACAATTTAATGTATAAATGATACAACTTTATCAATTTTCTTGCATTTACCTTACTTTTTGTCTTTCACATACTCTACCGTAGTTGTTCCATCTTTCACTAAATAAATGTTCTTCTGTGATCCTCAGTTTAGTGTTAATAGACCCAGACGTGTGTCATTCAAATTAATCTCTTTTTGTCATTCCAGTGTCAATGAAAAGAACCAGTTTCATTGAAAAACGATACCTTTGGCTGAGTTTCGTGTGATAATGCATGACACGCGACAGTAACTTCTCGCTTGCCATTTTACCTCTTTTGTCCGATATATTTGTCGTCTAGCAACTTACACAAAGAAAGGAACTGATTATTGATTAAAACAACCCATTTATCCCTCCCGCTGACAAAGGAAATCCAAAAACAGGCACTTCAAAACCCCGATCAACTAAACACTTACAAAGACTTCCATTTGTACACGAAATCAAATTTTATCACCTGTCTTTCACGTAGTCTCGACACGTTTCTCAAAAACCGTTTTGATACTTGACTCTTCTAGTCCACAGACAAATATGCCTCCCACTGTTACATGTACACAGAACGGTGATAGGTTAAAACTAATTATGAAACTCTTGCAGCCATCAGAGACCTCTTGACACATGGTTGTCATGTTTGATCTTCCCGTTTAACACCAACACCAAAAATAACACCTTGTGGATTTAACCACGATCACGGTCAGCTGCAAAATACAAAGACAGAGGATTGGACAGAGTGTGAAATTTTCTAGCAATGGCTCAAGTGAGGGCAGAGGACAGTTGGACGGTTTATGAAATGTAGATAACCAGAGGGAGTACAAACACCGAGCGTTCTAAACAAATGACGAGGAATGGAACCAACGATGGATCAATATAAACAGCGTTTGAGCCAACTTGAATCAAGGTCGCTGACACTGAACAAACGATAATACCACATTGTATACCCGCCGGGGCAACAAATTTAGCCTTCCTTTTGTAGATTTTGAACATGTACTTTCCGCATTGGTACTTACAGTCATGACAAAAATTAATTTTCACCGTTATTGTCCTTAAAGTTAATTTTGATGAAATATTTAAAAAGTGCAACTTACATTGTGCATAATACGAAAAACAATATTAAAAAATAATATTTGGGTGGCTTTGGCTCCTTCAATGTCAGCACTCACTCAACAAAATATTAACAAACAATCAGGATGGGATTTGTCAAAGTTCGACTGCTACTGGCAAATTACATGTATATTTTATAGGATAATTTATCTTCCTTGTGAATGTTACTAAGTTTGCTCCCATCGTAATAAAAATCGTGTTTCTTTTTTCTCTCATATTGGTGTATGTCACCATTACCTTCTGAAAATGATATAGAGAAGTTTGTATTGATATGTTCTGAAACTTCACGTCAAGTAGTCTGCATGGCTTGCACGGACTGTTTATCATACCGTTATAACGACAAACTTGACGATTAGTCAGCGGTGTCCAATGAGCTTTCATCAATCAGGTCTAATGACCCTTTCAATTTTCACTAAAACTTCAAACCATGCATTTAAATTGTCGAGGATTTGTTGCTAATTTTGCTTGATATACGTCCCGCTGATAGTTTTTTACAGCTTGAGGGTCGGTCACAGATTGCTTGCATTCGGCGCAAACACTGGGAAAACTGGCTTGGGAGTAGCCGCCAAGATAAAGAAATACGGACCAAGATGGGCCTGCGGCAACAAGAACGATCTTCTGTGATTTGTGCATAAGCTTAACTTGGTTATAGCTACCACTGCATACCTGTAAAGGTCATTTCGAACCTATAACTAAAAAGGCATATGTTTGTGGAGGTTCAGGTTCTCAGTCATTTATATATTTGTCGCTATCTATGAGACTATCTGTGAATGGTCTACAAGATCATCTACACTTAGGAGCTCGCACTCATTTGGGGAATGGCTATGATAGAATTTACCATCACACGTCTGATCAGTCATGTGAGAATATAGCCTTTGCTCTTCTGCCAGTACTAAATAGCTGTTAGATCATATTTATATGATAAGATACTAAACGTGCCTCTGGGCCCAAATATGGGTAGTGAGAAATTATTATAATGAAATAAACTTCAACCCATGCAATACACTTTGCACCAATATGGTCATGACCTATTAACCAATCATGAAACGCCGTCTGACATCATATCGTTAAGACAGAGTTGACCCTTTAACCAAATCGGGCCGAAATACGTAAATCACAAGATACAACCTGTATATTCCAATTACTTCACCAAGATGCCAGCACATGTGTTAATGTGTTAAATTTATAAAATACATTTCATAAAAGCTCTTCATCATGAATTTTTTAATTTTAAAATCAGATATTGTTGATGTTGTTGTTGTTGTTGTTGTTGTTGTTGTTGTTGTTGTTGTTGAAAAGTAATGATTTGATACAAGTAATAGTGAATAGACACTTTTAAAAAGTATATGATCTCAACCCATTTTTTAGGAAATTTAGGGATTTCCAGATTTACAGCCCCATCTCCGCCAGTTGTTAGTCAAAATTCCTGGAGGTATTATAAAATCATATTCATGATTTCATAGAGCTTTTGCATACTCTTTTAAGACTAATCTTTATGATCTTAATCCTGAAGATTTTGCTCACATTCACACTTTCATATTCTCCCTTGCAACATTTTTTTTCTGACATGTTTTCTTTGAAAATCGATAACCGTTTTTTTCTTCCTTACTGTTGGGACATTGCTTGTCCACCTTTCATTTTTACAAGCCCTTTATTCTCTATATTCTTCTTACAGTCAAAGAGAATTGTGACTTATATTGAAATTTTAAGCTGTCTTTTTCTGCGCATTCTATTGAACACCACCGGAAAGACATTTAAGATGAATATTTATGTCTTAGTTCAGGCACAATACCATAACAGCATCACTGCTCAATAAGCTACAAATCGGCCCTTTGTTGCAGCCTTCACTCGTACAAATATTGTACGATTCCACAAAATCCGGTTTCAATTTCTCACAAAGCCCGTTTAACGTTGTTAAATGATGTGCAGTCACACATGCTTGTAGTCTTTATTTTATTTGCTGAAATGCAGAATCCAATGGTGAAAGACTCTTTTTTGGTGGGTTTTACTTATATGCACATAACCCTCCATGTTCTGCACCTGGTGTATAATTTTTGTTCACATGAATACAGAACGTACACCATCTGATGGCGAATTTGGATTCGACTGATTCACACCCAACCCCAGGATCAGATCCTTTAAATTTAACCAGGTATGAAAGAGTACTGATCAGCAAATTCCACTTTTAACACTGACAGATAACAAAAATACGATCAAACAGATATGATTGCAGTTCCTTAACAAATTGAAATGGGATATATATATATATATATGAAGTGGCAGATTTTATACAGTTACACAGGGAAAAGATTGCATTTTTTTAAGAGGAAGGGACAATGTACTGAAATCAAAGCATGATGCGTGATTATATTGGTGTAATTATTTATAAAACTTGCTTTTATGTGATTATGTGATGCAAAAAAGAATGCGTGCTCTGAGTATGTCTTTTAGTTCGACCGGTTCAAGAGTTCTGTTTAGCGCGTTCACTATTGTGCGCATCGCATACATGTTTCAGCAAGTCTAAGGTTGGCACGTTCTTTGAAAAAAAGCCATGCATTGTAACTATAGATTTAGAGATATATGTTTAATTGCATAATCTGGAAACATGCTGAAAAAAGATTGTTCACATCTTTATGATGATATTTCAATTTTGTCAAAAGTATACAGGTAAGCTAATTAAACTGTTCTGAGTTTTTCAAAAATGGGCTGTGTATATGTGATGAGTTACTATTTATTTCTAGTTTAAAAATTCTGTTTGATTTTTGATCCAACGCAAAGTTACCATAGCGTAGATAAGGTACACTAAAGAAACTTAAATGTCTGACTTTGGGGGGGGGGGGCGTTTTTCAGTTGATTTAAAATTGCTTTACTTGGGATACTTTTGATGCTATTATAATTGTATGGTTATTCTAGCTCATATGTTTTTCAAATTCCCAGTGTTTATGTTAGTCATTGTAGGTGTATTTTCAAATTCTTGGTACTGTTTACAATCAGTTGATAATTACTGATAAAACCAATAATACAGCATGGTATAGTCCATAAGACACATCAATAAACTAACTTTAGTTCTGAGATCAGTATTTTCCAGAAAAAAACGTGATTTATCTGTGAATCATACACTTACAGCTGGGACTAAATGCTGTATGCATTGCTTCAGTTCAAAACAGACCCCGGTGTTTATGTATACAGTAACTACAGATGGTTCATTCAAGTCGGGCATTCCAAGCATACAGGATACTATCTATATATATATAACATAAGTCCCAGTTTCCATGACAAGGCCATGCATGGGGACATGTGATAGGACTTTATACATAGGGAATGGTATGGACCACTAACAGTGGTAAAAGATTGTCAATCTTGTTTTTAATTTTCCACTGCAAGAGGCTACACTGTGTTCATGGCCTGTGATGACAGCCTAGAGTAATTATTTACCATTTGACACCAAACATACGGGTTTGGCGTGGACTGATCGCTTGGTAAGATAATGTTTGGCAGGTCTGGTCATATTCCTTGTAACATAGAAGAGGTACGTTAATTTATTACCAAAGTTCTGTAAGCCCTATCACTACCATGTGGATAGTCTGGATAAGCTATAACTGTGGATAGTCTGGATAAGCTATAACTATGCATTTGGGCAGCTTCCATTGAATTAGTAAGGAGTGATCATGTTGCAAACGGTTGCATCTGTCGCATGTTCAACGACAAAAACAGCATGGACATACAATGCTTCATCTGTCACCAATAGATTACACAACAAAACATGGCAATGTGGACATTCTTACAACTGAGTTCATTTCTCAAATTAACTTACAGTATATGGACTTCCAACCTAGCAAGAGGTCAGACAAGTAAACAGATTTTGACTTGTTTACAGAAATTGCTGTTTCATCTCGGAGGGGGCTTTCATAGGGGTACTTAATGGTTTGATCTTTATCCGGCTATACTATATATAGATATACTGTAAGTTGTATTCACGCTTGCCAGCAGGTTCTATAGATCATAATGGGCTAATTTGTATCAACACAAGTGCCTTCGACTGTACCCAGGTAACAAATGAAACTTAAGTCAAAGGGGCTAATGTGTAAAACGGGAAAGGACATAAATTTTAAACACGTTCAACAAATGTCTAAGTTACCTAAGGCCTAAAAAAATATATGCGTGGTTGCGATAACTCGACCGACCCCACTGAAATTGAAAAGGCTCGAGTCCCGACCCTAAATAATCTTTATGAAACATAAAATTAAAAAAAAAAAGTTTCAAGCCGCCCTTCCCTAATGGAAATTTATCGACCCTGCATAGGCCGTAGTCACATTTGTGCAGTGAAACAGTATATAGTCATAGCCCCGGTTTTCAGATGTTTCGAGAAAGCCGCCGTCATGTGCCGTTATTTTGCAGTCAAGTCAACTCAAACAAAGCATTTTATTTTAACTTGTCTGGACGGTGAACCTCTGCAGGGGAAACAACATAGCTGCATGCATAGCCACGGTTGTTAGGTAAAAGAATATAGTTCGGTTGTTCGGTGATCGCTATCATAATATTTCCCTGGGTCCCAGGTGTCCGTTCTCCTAGTTGCGACAAACGGTCGTTAAAGTACTTTTAAAACACGAATTACTACGTTAATGTTAATCTGCCCGCTCGGTTGTGTCTGAAGCAGTTATCATTGTCAGTTACAAATCCAAATGTGACAAGATACCTCGACGCTCAAGCCGGCGAATCATGCACCATTTTGAACATGGCCCATTGGGGGACAGTCGCACAAAAAACAGTTGATTCGGATATCAAAGGGAATTGCGGCCACAGCATATACCATATCATTATTGATGCTCTAAAATATTTGGAAAACATATTACGGCTTATAGGCTCCGAAACATGTTGAGTAGTTACCCGCTGAAGACCCTTTAATTTATTTGGGCTGATACAGCCTACGTCAAAATTTAACAGAGGAACGTGTGAAATATGGACAATAGTAATTCCCAGTGTATATAGGTAAGACAGGGACAGGTTAGCTTCTAGAGAGTAAAGAGTTCGGACTGTGGAATAGGGTATGACTACTAGAAAGTGGTTCTGGGCAAGAAGACACAAATACAATTATTTATACGCTTGGTTTCATATGGTATAGCCCCGCAAAATTGTCCGAATACTACTATCCTTATTTACAAACCATTACGTGCGGAATCCACAATTTTCAAAATGGAAGCCGGTGTGGGTTAGTCCCGCTTCGACATTTGGAAGAGGTAGTATCCAAAATATACGTGTGATTAGTGTTCAGGGAATCTCGAACCAATGTAATGTAAAATATAAAAAGGGATTTTTCCAGTGTGAGCAGTATAAAAAAGATTTAAATGCAGTTGTTGATGCCAGTGGGTCCCAGAATTGGGATATTGTAGCAGACACTGAAGTCGCTCCCCTGGCTATGAACTAAATGCCACCAGTGGGCGCAGCAGTCAAGAGCCCCGCTGAGCCAAATATGCAGATTAGTAAAGAAGGTTGCCCAGTTAGTAGATACAGGTTCGAAAGTACTGGCAGGTTTTTATATATGAGGTAACAACAGATTATGACCTATTAAATATGTAATGCTGGGGGGAATTTTGAAATTCCCTCATGCCGCCATGTTAGATCATGACGTCACAGAAACATGTTCTCATATTGGATGCCGGTAACTAATCCCGAGGTACTAAAATTTGATACAAGGTCAATTAGGCATTGTGCGTCTGACTGCAAAATATGAATGAATGAATGAAATTTACTGACATAAAACCAATAATACAGCATGGTATACTCGATAAAGCACATATAACCCACTTGGGGTCTAGATTCTACTTACTAACTGATAATTACCACCTGCCGGTACTTTTGGACCTGTATCCATTATCGGGGCAACCTTATCCACAAAGCTTCGTATTTGACGCATTAGGGCGCTTGGCACTCAGCCTATTGCTGACCCTTAATGCATTGCCCCTGGGCTACTTCAGTGTCTGATACAAAATCCCAATTCTAGGGCTTACAACTGGTGACTGTTTGTCGTTGTCTTTACATTTTCAGGTAATGCTCACTTTGGAAAAGTCCAATTGTATATTGTACATTACATTCATTCGACAAAATAAGCTTCCCTTAACACTAATCACACATATATTTTGGATGCTACTGCTTCAAAATATCCAATCGACTTGGTTGCCATTTTGAAAATAGTTAATTCCGCACCAAGTGCCAATGGTTTGTAAATGAGCATTCGTACGATCTTGCCGAAGGGGAGTGGAAAGAGGGTTAAAATACCGAGCGCAAGCGAGCTCTTATGGTAACGTGAGACTTGTACAGTGATGATTTCGAATTTGTTGTGCCAAGATGGTGGCATATGGGGCGATAATATGGAAAATACTTTGGCTCTCTGGGTAAACGACAAATAGCCTAATTGTCAATTGCCAACAAATCACAATGATGTACGTGCCTGCATTATTTAAATCCAGTGTTCTAATAATAGGAATCTTTATCCTTGACCACTGGTTACCGGTGCCGTGGACTAAACTTCGGAGTTTGGAACGCTTTAGCGGTCGCCGCATTTTGACTGCGTGACCGTCAGTTGGCGCACAATAGAATGACGATCCAAAGGGCCAGCCAATCTGTGTCCCGCAATAGAATTCACCACACCTCCAGTGTCAACATAACACAGATAACAAAATGACGGACCATCGACCCACAGCCACCGCAACGCACGATTTCAAAGTTTTCCGGCCATGCTGAGGTAAAATTTGTCTCGAGTCGTTACCAGAGTGGAAAGTTGGGGAGTGAACTTCACATCCAAATAGGACAAAGTGTCTTCGTCTCCGTTAACTGCTCTGGAGGTAGGTGGCAGGGGCAGTTGCTGAAAACCTAACTTTCTGTAGTTATTTTTTCCCACTTTTGCCAAACCCAAAATATCCAAATAATACTCCCCAATTGATTTTGCACACACTGTGTGGAATTACAATAAGGAAGCTTTTACAGCAGAAAAGGCCTACATGAATTGGAAGTTACTAATTTTGTGCCATGCACTTATTTCATGATTAATACTGAAAACCAAATATCACTAATAACTCACTTATTTTTATCACCCATGTCCAGAACTGAAACAGCCGTATCCATCACTTCCTCGTACATATTTTTTGTATTTTCCACAACTATATTAATTTTGCGAAGGACATTTTCTTTCAATTTGTAATTTTTCAAATAATTAAAGAACATAATTTAGTCCAAGACTGATTACCAAATAAAAACTCTATATTTCTATAAATTGATTCTTGTGCAGCTTTAATAATTTGTAAGGTGGGTGAGTGAACAGGTTTCAACCAGAAATTACAGACATGCAGGTATCTCTTGTCATAAAGTTTAACCCCTGTACCGGTCACTGCTCGTCAGAAAAAAGTATGTCCAGAGGCATATATTTTCACCATCCATGTTGAAATATGATATAGTTATTTCCGTGTTGCAGGTGATATAAATTTTTTTAGGGCACTTGGTACTTTTTTGTTCCGATGGGAAGCACTACATTTAGTACATGTACTCCGTTTCAAAACCAGTCAATTCATAAGGAGCGACAAAGATACCTTCTCTGCATACGCGTGGACAATTGTGCTCATCACTTGCAACACGTGGCGAAATTACCAGTTAGGGATAAGATGTAAAAAAGGCATGTGTCATTGCAACATCATTATGTCCAGTGTATGTGTTTTGTCTATATGGTGGGACTTTCAATGGAAATGATTTTGTTCACTGCAAAGAACTTGCACTATCCGACCAGTATCGCATATTTCCATTGCAAACACTGGGGTACATTATCAAGCTGTGTTACCAACAGAAGCAAGTGTGTGTGTTTGTGTGCCACTTTGCCACCTGAGCTTTTGGGTGAGAAAGATTAACTGAAAATGAAGATTAAACAACAATCAGTGGTGATGATGATGATGGTCATGGTGATGACAATGTAGATGACGATGCTGACAAAAATCATGATGACGGTCATGGTGATGATGGTGACAATGATGGTCGTGGTGAAAAACAAAAGTAAAGAAGGCCACAACGATGACAATGATAAAGATTATAGTGATGACGATAATGATGATGATGGTCACAGACATGGTGACGAAAATGTGATGGAAGTCATGGCGATGATAATAATAACGGTCATGGTGATGATGGTGATGATAATGATAGTCACAGTGATGATGGTAACTGTATAAATTGTGATTATGATGATGATAACAGTAACAATAACAACAAACCTACATCCCCATCATATCACTCTCTATTTAAAAATTGCATAGCTCCTGAATCCACAAATCACTAGCAGCCAGCTGCAAAACGCCAGAACACTCAATATGTTGTCACTGTATGGCCATGGTATTATGCCACTTGTGTAAATTTATTACCACGGGTTGATTAATCATTACTTTTCAAAATTCATAGTAAAATGGAAAGTACCAGTTACATGCTAAGTCAACATTATATTTTATATCACATGGTACACACACACACACACACACACACACACACACACACACACACACACACACACATGTATATGTTTTCCTAAATTATGTAGGAATTTTGGTCGAATTCTGCATCAGTTACAGTTTTACTTCCCCATTTGCAACAAATTTACAAGGCTTAGAGAAGCCTTCAAAAGTTCAATGGTTACAAATAAACGAAAGTAATCTCGTTTTGGGTCAGACCCTCCCTCACCCCTGAAACTAAACTCGACTTTACGTTGAAACTTCGATCTCCCAGAATGTGTACTGTAGCGGTCACAAATTACATACGGTTTTCCACTATAAAAAGGTCATATTGTGGTGTATTTAGGATGGCTTTTAAAAATTGGGATTACTACCATTCTACAACATGAAAACAGGACTCACATCCCTGGATGACTGATTGATATTGCAACCGCTATTTGAACAACCCGTTAGAACTGGCGCTTAATCAACGCGGAAACGTTTTTTTCTGTTTGCAAGTTAAACTTTTGGTATTTTTTGCGTACATCGATTTTGTGCGATAGAAAACTAAATGGACTTTTAACCCCCCCCCCCAACTAAATTAGGTTCGTTTTTGATCGCACATCGATCTTTTGATGGCTTCCCTTAGGTCCGTCCCTGTGTTGGTATTGTTATTATATATAATTATAAATGTGTGTATATACCTACTTATGTATATGTGTGTATGTATATGTATATGTATATGTACATATGTGCATAAATATACATATATATATATATATATATATATATATATATATATATATATATATATATATATATATATATATATATACCATAAGGATTAAAGCTGGGCTCGCTTTTTACGGTGCTAAACGTTTACATTTTATATGAAACCAAAAGTATATAATTTGCAATTATTTCAGCGCATCAATAATGATATATATGCTGTGGTGGCCGTTCACAAATCAAGTGTACTTTTTGTGAAAATCTCATGCAACCAATGCATTAATTGCACAATGTTCAAAATGGCGCTCGAGTGGCGTCATGGTGCCAGGTCGCATTTGAATTTGTAACTAATGATGATAACTGATTCAGACCTAACCCAGCGGGGGAGATTAAAGTTAAGTTAGTAAGTTATGTTTAAAAGTACTTAAACGACCATTGGCTCTGGTAACTCGGACAATAAATACCTGGAACCTTGCTGAAAACATGTGGCCAAGATTCACTGTGATTTTTCTTTCCCACAATACATTGCGCCATGTTTAAAATGACGCTCAAAGTCTGCATGCATGCCGTCGTGTTTCATTTGGATTTATAACCAGCGATGATAACTGCTTCAGACACACCCGAGCGGACAGATTAAAGTTAAGATAGTAAGTCATCTTTTAAGAATACTTTAATGACTGTTTGCCCAGGTAACTCGGAGAACGGACACATGGAACATATCGATACTAGATACCGATACCGCAGTACCGTGGTTATATGCAGCAGCTGTGCTTTGTTCCCGGCCCAAGTTAACCGTTCGGACAAGTTGAAATAAAATGCTGTTTTTGAGTTGAGTTTACTGCAAAATAACGGCACACTTTGGCCAGCTTTGCTGTTAACTTACAACTTGGTTACGATTGATTAGAACAGGGACCTGCAGGATCTATAGCAGGTTCTTGACTAGAACGACCGGGTTTTGTTACGGTTGGTCTTTCGTGGGGTGATTTTGCTGGTCCTTGGTGGCGTGCTCCAGCTGGTCTGGGGCTGTCCAACTGGAGCATTGTAGCAAACTTTTGCACCACAGTTCTTGAAAAATGCTACAGAATTTATCCAAAATAAGTGTTTTTTCATGTGACAAAGTTGAGAAAATGCTTCAGGGAATGTAGATTTTGCTGTTACAGTAGTTCAGCAATTTTAAGTTTGACAGCACCGTGGCCTTGCGCCTCAGGTGATTTAACATTGCAAAAGCGCCGGTGTCAAGGAAATCTGGTAGTTTTGTCCAGGTGTGGACGGGGTCGGTAATTGCAGGTACCACTGTAGCATGATTATACCATGCAGAAACTCCAAGGGAGGTGAATGCAAGAATTGTTCAAAAATATGGTGAAATCATTCTTGATGCATGGGATTGGGGTACTGGAGAGGGACCGCTTTACATATTTGTAATTTCAGTATCTTAGTCTTATATAAAAAAAATACGCCTTTGGTGGTTACATTTATTTATTTATTTATTTATTTATTTATTTATTTATTTATTTATTTATTTATTTATTTATTTATTTATTTATTTATTTAATCAATTCTTAATGTGTTGAAAATTAGATTTATCTATACTTCATAAATAATTAAAGCATTTCAGCTACAAACCTGTGCAAAAACAACTTATTATGTTTCTGATTTCATATTTGCATTTCCACTATTTTCATGTTGTGGTTTACCATGGAAATAAGCCAAGGAAAGATTCCCTAGGCATTTGGTGCTCCCATTTCATGCATCATAGTTTGGTGTGCTTTCAGCAATTGTATTGGACCATGCTGGCATATGTGTGAATAAAATATTGTCAATCAACATTCAGTGATAAAAGTTTAGTACATTCATGCCTGGTGATTGTCTTCATTTATTTTTTCCTCTTGCTTTTGTAAAGAAAATTTACAACTAACTTATTGCAGGATTATTTATCTGTTAATTTTCCCTCGATTAATAAACAAAATATGTGTGCAAAATACCTTAAAGCTTTACATATATAAATACGAAATTGTTTTATTTAATTGATAACTTGACGATTGTCTTTCTTTTCTTTTTTCTTTTTTTTTTCTTATCAATTTTTGGTAATTTTCACAGGGGAAATACCCAAATCAGTACAATAATGACTAAATTGTTGTCATCTCGTCAACCATGTCAACGCAAGATTTTCCACTCAAACCACCCCAGAATGCACCATTTTGCATGTTCACATTCATTTCTTTTTCAGCGACGGGGGGGGGGGGGGAGCCCCCAGACCCCTTAGCATGCCTTCGGCCCTTTGGGCCACGGAAAAAAATTACGTACTTTTTGGCCCTCTTGGGTCTCGGACTGAATTTGCAGCACTGGCCTGGGTCCATCAATATTTATTAGGAAAGGGTGGCTTAAAAGTCCTTTTTTTGTTCCATTAATTTTAGGGTTCGGCCTTTTTAGTAGGGTCTGGCAGGTGATCGGAACCACACACATAATTTTGATAAGCCTTGGGTAACTTGGACATTTGTTGAAACATTTTGAAAATGGGTGTTCTTTCCCCTTTTACACATTACCTCTTTTGACGTCAGTTTAATTTGTTACCTGGACACAGCCGGAGGTACTTGTGCATATAGAATAAATTGTGATGTCTGCACGTGTTACTCGTCAGACCACTTCCTGTATTCCCATAATAACATAGCACCTCCCTCACTCACATGGTATAAAAAACCTATTGAATTGTCTAGTTGATGAATCCTCATGATATGTCGATATTCATCAAACCTTTCTCGCTTAAATTGCCTAAAGGAAGGATGTAAGGTATCGTCTCGTTAATGTTTTGTTTCGATTTCTCATAACGCACAAATGGTTTAAATGAAAATTGTACGTGAGATCCGTAAAGACATTATGTTCCAAATAGACTTCTTTCCTTGACACTGGTTAGGGTGCGAGGTGCAAAGCCCAGATAAAGTAAAACTGTTGATTCAGTCCTACTCTAACTTAGTTAGTGTTAGATGTCTCAAATATTTCGATAAAGAAAACTTCCTTTTTGGGCTGATTCAGCAAATGCGCTTTACATCAGATTGAGATGTAACGTAAATGTATATGACTATTTTACATGGTAAGTTATTTTACCATGGTTAAGTGATGCATACCACCATTGAATTTACTATCGTTTTGTGCCACCGGTTTCAGTACAGTACAATCGGGCTCTCTTTCCTAAAGAAACCATTCAAATTAACTATATATGTTAAACAGCAAGACGCGACATTAAAACATAATTGAGACCGAACGGCGGAGCCAGCAGCTGTCTTTAAAATGCTTTGGTGAACCATATTGCTATCTTATAACGCAACACGCTGATTGGCCATAGCGCACACGTTATGGGACCGGCGTGTCAATCCAACCCATCCCTAAAATAATGAGACATAAGAACCCATTGTACTGAGCACCAAAGATATTGTGTATGAAGAATACAGACCACCGAGGCCGAGAATGGATAAAACGAAATAAGCGCGCCAGATGCTGTTTCCCTACACTGAACACCGTATGCTGCCCCTCTCAACCCTGCCTAATAATTGAGTTTCTAATGTCTCTTATATTCCACTTTGGCCACTTAAATCCTCCCAGTACCTCTTCCTTTCAAATGAGTCAAACGTCGTTGAACGGAAGTAGCACCTGCACCTTGACTGGAATTTTCCCTTTATCCCTTTACACTGATTCAGAAGAATACTTTTTTTTTCATTGTCGACAAAAGAGCGTGAAGAAAAAATTCAAGCCCGGGTGCAGGTGCCACATCCGTTTGAAGAAGTTTCGCTCATTTGGAAAGGAAGGGGCAGGCACGATTTGAGAAGTCAAAGTGGAATAAAAGACGCAAAACAGAAATTACAAGCGTTGATTGTGACAAAGTGTATGAATTGTATGTGCTGGGGCAGTAAAAGGTGTTTAATGCAGAAAAGTAGCATCTGGCGTTCTTGTTTTGCCTTATTCCTTCTGGACCGTCATGGTCAGTGTTCTTGATGGACAGAATTTTTGGTGATCAGTAAGTATGTGTTTTCATATCACTTCAAGTTTGAAGACAACTTTCTGCTGGTTGTCCCTGTGGATATTATATAAGCACTCTATTTTTAGTAATGGGCGTCCCCTTCCAGTCAGCCAGTAACGTAACACATCTGTATAAAAAAATATTGACCGGCTGCAAAACAGCCTTTCAGATGAACTCTGGTAATATCTTGATTCAAGAATCATGTTAGCACCCGCAGGTATTGCCGAAGTTCAGATTCAGACAGATTACGTGACCAGAGCTCAAGCTGTGATTAGCAACAGTATGACTTTTATGGTATGCCCCAATTGTAGTTTCCTGGCGTATTTTATGCAGTCTGTTGCCAAGTGCCTGCAGCATCAATATTATACCATCCTTCTTCATTTAGTATTCACCGAAGAACTTCTCATCTGAAATATTATTCAACGGGATCAAACTTGTAAGTCGTGGGGTGTCTGTCAATCAGAATCTGCCAGATCACAACTGTGAATACAACATGACACCCGTACACACAACAGATTAAAGGTGAATATGAATCCAATTCTAGTCCTTATGGTAGACTTACTATTCTAGAATTCAGTCCAAAAATAAATAAAGCTTAATTAAAGGGCACAAAGCCTTGAAACATCTTTGGATTACATCAAGCACACATAAATTATGAAAATGCTGGACCAATTGCAGCCTGGTAAAGATTTGGTAATGTCCTGTTGCAGGAAGTTCTTGGCTTGCGACAGACATCTCATGGAAGACCTACCTAGAGGTCACTTGCATGACCCATACTGCTTTTCAGGACATATGAACAGTGAGGCCTCATATATCAAGACCCGTATGTTTTGCTGCAAGTCAAAATTGATATGTCAAATTTAGCGTTTAAGTACACTTTTAGGGATCCAAAAACAAACCTGAAGAAAGCGTTGTGCATTATAATGCTAGGTAACATTGTAACCGAAGTTTGGCCAAATCAAACTCAATCTCCTTTTACTTTTTTTTCAGTTTACATCGTTACAAACAGTTTGCCACAAATTTTTTGTCTTTACATCAGAAAACAAAAAAGTTGAATCGAAGTTTCTTCAGTGTTCTTTAAAAAAGAGGATGGCACTTGAGACAATTGCTGTATAAACATAGGACAACAAACACACAGGACAGTGGGAGAAAACAAATCGGTAGTTCGTTAGCTTTCCAAAAACGTCTAGTTTTTGGCCGTTTTTCTCTATAGTAATTGTTTTGTGATAGAATCTGTACAAGCACTCTCAAAATACCACTGAACCAGACGCTCATCCTTAAGGTAGAGTGGACAGAAATTTCAGCACAATGCTCAATTTTGCATTTAGACTAAAAAAGCACCTCACCCCCGCCCACAAGAAAGAGACACTTTAAATACCATCTTGATTATTTAACAACACGACACATTCTCCTCCTCAGCGCATAATACTTATGTCAGGAATCTAATGAATCACTGGTTTGAGACACAGGCGCTCGTAACGTTCAGTCAACCTTTTGTGCTAATACGCGGGGGGAGGGGGGCAGAGTGGGTAGACATGGTAAACCCGGAACATCTATGCGTTCAATGACCCACATAGGGCCATGTCTGCAATAAAATATTGTTTATTCATCTGTGCAGTCAATTATTTGTCGTAATAAGGTGGTGGCGGATGGGCCTAAAACCACAACGTCATTTGCGACAATTATACGCGTGTTGCTGTGGAAATATGTAGATTTCAATGGGTTATCTGAGTGATATACCTGTAGAAAATAGTTTTGGAATTAACTGGTGCGTTACAGCTTTTTGGTGTGTACAGAAATGGAGAAATCATGCCAAACGTGTAGCGGAATGGTCGTCCAGATGTGAGCTTCGTTTCAAACCTTTCTAGTATGTAAGAACTCCATGTGACGACGCTGTGGTTTTAGGCCAATCCGCCACCATCTTATCACGGCACATAATTGACTGCACAGATGAATACACAATATTTTATTGCAGATATGGCCCTATGTGGGTCATTGAACGCGTAGATGTTCCAGGTTCACCCTGTTTACCCACTCTGCCCCCCCCCCCCCCCGCGTATTAGCACGAAAGGTTGACTGACTGAACGTTACGGACGCCCGTGGGTTTGAGACGTGTCCAAGCGTTAAAGCTCAACAGTGATGTAGGCTGATCTTCTGACCTCTAAAATAATATTCTCAACTCCACAGACTAATATTTTTAGGCCTGATATGGGTGAAAACTGTGTTCCTTATAAGACAGATATAGTTTTAGATCTAAGGTAAGGGACACATATAGACAGGAAATATTAGTGTTCCATGTCAAGAATTGATTACCCTTATAGAAATGCCAACTGTCCCCAATCATCAGGGACAGTCCCTGAAATTAACTGAAATTTTGACCACGTTACGGTTTTTGTTCCCTATTGAAGCTGAGTATCGCTTTAATACTCTTTGTTAAATTTGCTCTGTCCTCGGCGTTTTCATTCAATGTCCTTGAAATGACATTTTGATGTTGGCATCTCTGTCTTTATGTTGGAGGACGTTGTTAGCATGCTGTGATGTTCTGTGCAGATTTTATAAGGCGCTCCTGCTCTACCCTGCTCGTCATATGCGCGTGGCAGCCACGGAATGGACGAAGCCGATTTCCTCCACATTAGGAACACACGAAACGTGTATTTTTTAAATGAATTTTATGAAAAAGGGGCCATGATTTTATCGACAAGAAAGCTACCAAAGTTGTGATTCTGTTATTGCCGATTGATCTCTGTGTAGCAAACGGCACTGTGCGTTCATTCAACTGAACGCAAATTCAAAAAAAAAAAAAAAAATAGAGAGAGAAAAAAACGCTCGTAATGATAAAACTGTGCTGTATGTATTACATATTCAGATGTCCAGATGCTTTGACTATACGCACCTACTTACTTGATAATACAAACTCTGGCACCTGCCCAATGGACGTACGACTTCTATCAGTGGTTATTGTTTTCAATCAGTCTCAGTTGGTGTATGACTTTACCATGTCCTTATGCTCTGTTAAAAAGAAAAAAATGAAGACAAAACAAAGCAACTTGCTAGTGAGATATATCCGTATTTGATTCTTTTTCTTACGTCAATTTTATGGTATTATTGTATTTATGTATTTTTGTCCAGAACCACTTCCTAGTGGTCTTTACCCTAATCTGCAGTCCGAACTCTTTACTCTCCATAAGCTACCCTGTCACTGTCTAACTTATATACACATGGAAGTACTTTTGTCCATATTGCACACGTTCTTCTGTGGAATTTTGACATAGGCTGTATTAGCCCAGATAAATTATAGGATCTTCAGCGTGTAAACTACCCAGAACATGTTTCGGAACCTATACCCGCACCTGTCTCTCTCGTCTCTCTCAGTAGTGGCTCCTTGTCTAAGCTAAATATTCAGCAAAGGCAACCCAAATAATAATGGATAAATATGAACGTGGCAAATGATGGATTAGCTAAATACGTAAAGTTTTGCATATAAATACAGAGCTTCAGAATGAAAGAAGAATACGTGTCCAAAACAAAAACAAAACAAACAAACAAACAAAAAAAAAAACAAAAACAAAAACAAAAACATAATTACTAAATTTGTATAGTACCGGTTCAGACAAGAACAATTTGACTTACCTCTGAACCAGTATGTACCCTTTCTATCTGATTAGCTTATCCTAGTCCAACCAACTGCCAGTGTGTAACTGAAGTAGAAACAAGCTGGGGGCATTATACTACGTCCCAGTGATTATAAAATAAACGGTTGCAGGTAGATCACCTGTAAAACCAAGGGAAATTCTAACACGTTCTGCAACAATGGACATCCTGCACCAGAAATGTAAAACAAACTCCATAATGACACCTACTCCTCACTTTAAAAATCTCCAAGCAATTAAGCTCTATATCACTCCCAAACCGAAGTCAATGTATCAACGTAATGTGTCGGGTTTGTGACATGGGAGAAAATACTGCCAATTTTGAGTATTTTTTAATATTGATTAAATGTGCATTTATGTATGTCAGAAAAGAATGAAAATCATTAGCATTTAAGTCAAAACATCTTATCAAAACATATTTTTATCTAATTTTAAGTAGAATTAGGCAAACCTGTTATTGTTGTAGGCCGGTGCCGATAGCTACAGGGGGTTTGACCTGATAGAAAACATGTAAGCCTAAAATGCCTGAAAGTGAATATCAAAACAATATGTAGCTTCAAGACGTCTTGTTCTGTGTCTTCATGTCGGTTAACAGATAAATAACATAGCCCTTGCTTGAATACAGACCTGAGACATTACCCACCTAAAAAGAGCAACTTGAACCCAGTGACCCCCCCCCCCCGAGCCGTAAACGAGACGGCAAACCCATCCACATCCACACTTTAGCAGCGATGATCAAGTTTTCTTCAAAGTCTTGAATGTAACTTCGCACTGAACAGTCATGGACCTTATTATCTGAAATTCGTCTGTGCTTCCAATGATCTTGGACTTGTCATTCGTTCTGCAGGATTAAATCGGTTGCCGGAAAACCGATTTTATACCTTGTGAGAAATGATTTATTAGGGCTTTTGAATTAGACGCTATGAAGATATATATCCAGCTGAAATGGATAAGCCCATTCTTAGTGATGCTAAAAATAAAAGTGAAGGGAAAATGAATCGATCGAGGTGCATCTTTCATTAGATATGTTGATACATTGTAATCATCCTCACTAAGGTGAACAAATGAAAACGCCAAGAGGTTATTCTATTTATAAATATCAGTAGCAGCACAAGTAACTAAATGCAGCATGCCTGCGTTGAAGATGTTAACTTAAAAAATAAACTTAAACGTATCGCATAAACGTATTTAAAAACTTCCCATACAATAGTGCTGTGAAGGTTCAATGTTTTGTAAGGAACACTTAGTCCATATTCAAGCCCTCGCTCTTGGTGCAAGTAGGTCCAAATGCAATCAGATAAAGCAGATGAAATGGCGCTGTGGAGCATTTGGATTTGTATTGTCCTTCCGATTTTCACATGATACGATACATCTAGGCCTGCTTATTAGCTTTGAAAAAAAAACCCAAACCCTGGAATTTTGCAGATTTCAAATCTGATTTCTATGAAAAAAAAAGTCTCATCAAGTGTTACAAAGTTAGTAACCAGGTAGGTCTATATCTTAAGCATAGTTTCCAGTTCACGACAGACCAAACAGGTTCGTGTGTTGTATATTCTGACTTAACAAAGTGGTGCAGGTTTAAGTGGTGTCGTGTATCTCTTTAACTATTTGGACAAAATAGGTGGACCGTATATCTTATGACTATTAAACTGTGCATTTTGAATATTCAAAGGTAATGCTAAGGAAACGTCATTTTCTCGTAACTGCTCACCTATCTGAGAACTGCTGTCTTCATTTGCAGACTAGAACATGCTGGAAATGGTGCTTGACACCGGGTAAGAAGGCTCTGTGTCCACCCAGCATATTTAGATTGCAGGGTAGTACGCATTGTTAAGAATAATTTAAGCGGAAAATCGGTTGCCTAAATTAAACACTTTCTGTTTACGTGTTGGACTCATCGTATGCAAAACAAAGGAAGCCTTGGCCAAAAGCCAAGCCGACTGTGGCCATCATCTCAAGAACTCATTTCATCTTATGATATTCAAGTGGTGCAATGATATATGGCAAATGAATAAAAAATATATATAAGAAAATACGTTATTTCAAAGCCCATACTAATATAAAAGATGAGAGTTCAAACGGTTAACATGTTCTTAGTGACACTTTCCGGCAGAAATAATTCAGGAACATCTAAAAATATCACTCAGGAGACAGCTGAATATTCTTTGACTGGCGTTCTGGACAAGCAGATGAACACTGAGATGGGTTGTACGCTTGAATTTATTTTACGTTATAAAGACAGACGTTTTTCACATATGCTTCCTGTTTATGAATGCAGAGGGAAATAGAGTTCGATTAAAGTTATGTGTATATGGCAAAACCAGTGCAATTTGAATAATCAGATGACATTGTTTCCTGTTGAGTGTCCTTCGCGTATTTTTACACTTGTCCGTCAAAATTGGTCAAACTCGACCACTGAATCAAATACCATTGGTTATTTTCCTCCATTTTGCACTTCCATTAAAAGCTTTTGAATGTATGAATGAAAGATGCCAAATAAATGTTAGTATTTGTTCAAAGCTTTGCCCGTGGTGCTCCAGATGTTAAGCGAAATTTTCATCATAGAGTTAGCAGTTCGAATTGAAGCTACAAAGAATAATCCCGGAAAAAAGCAAGTCAGATTGTGGGGTGACTATTGGAATTAAGTGGACTTGGTAATACCCTAAAAATTAAACTTACGATTCAGTTGTGGTGGCCCCTCAGATACCTTCATCAGGGTCAATTTGATAGTTTGGACACCCGGTATCAAAAGTCTATCAGTCTTCTAAGATGGGCGGGCAAAGGTTAGCCTTATTGTAATGAGCAAATTATCGATTCCCGCTGCTTGCACTTGTTCCTTTCAAGCTTCCGACTAGACCTGTCTTGCTCCAGCCCATAAACATTCGTGGCAGTGATTTGCATGTCTTTTTTCTACTTTTGCAACATTATTTGCTGTTTTATCCATGAAAGTCAGTACAATATCAGGCCCCTTGAAAACTTTCATCTGCCCAATTGCATTTTTAAAAAAATATTTAATTTGTCAATCTGTCCATAAAATATTGGAATCAGAGGAAGACCTCGGATTTTGGCAAGGCAACTAGCACTAACAAGCAAAACTGCAAAAGATATGCAATGTACAATAGGGCGTCAGCCGAATGCGTCCTATGGTAGATCCGCCACTAAACCCTCAAACAGGTACCATGCTACGGGGCAGCAAGGTGGACACAAGTCACCTCACCTAATTTCTGCGAAATGTATTCTGCTTTTTATGTAGAAAGCCGATGTGGAATCTTATCATAGCTTTGATAACAAAAGGCTGTGAGTGCCTCGGGCTCAACAGAGATTGCATGCACCGACTTAAGTGGAAGTTGGACCAATATCCTCTACGTTCATTCCAAGACCAGTCTTTATCAAGGGTCACCATGGTGTGTAATGTCAAGCCCTACTTCAAATATTTCTCGAGTTATCAAGTGCCGTGTTAATCGTACGGATAAATTCAATGCCATCTACGTTAAGTTTAAATCTAGCCTTCGTTGCCGACCATGGTCGTGTGCAATGTCTAAATTTGGCCTCGATTTGTTCTTGGTATATTCCACTAAATTCAGCAAAGTGACCTTGTGATCCCAGGGGCTAAGGTCATAGTAACTCAGGTGTATACTTCATGTCGGCCCTTGTGAAGGATTTTTGTCATGTCCCACATCAAAGGCGTAGTGTCAACAGTTCTGGCCTTATCGTAATAATCGTTTTGAAAAGAATCTGAACAAAACAGACGAAAATCGTTGCTAAATTAAAACAAAATGCAACGTTACATGTTGAAGAAATTAAGATTAAGACCAGTCTTCGTAAACACATTGAAAAGCAGTAGTCTTCAGTGTTCCCGAGAAGAAGTTTTTTTTATGATAGCTCCACATGAACAGAGACAATCAATAAATGTAATTGAAGAAACCAGTGAAGAGTGCGCAATTGAAGACAGTTGCTAGCTAGAGATGTGTGAAGGGACGTCGCCGCCAAATTTGAAGAAGGATCCAGCTTCTGGTTGTCGTGAAGTTGAAAGGTGTGCATGTTTAAGGGATTAAAAAACCACAACGGATAGGTTTAGCCAGAATGTCTTGTTTTAATAAAATATCTCTGTCGTAACTACTTTTATTCTGAGTAAAATGTTCTTCGAGATGTCATATCTTTCTCTCTTCTGCTGCCGTATATGCCAATTTGCTACCGTGTCATTGCAAAACAGATACAGTGTCCCTACTAACTTTAAGTTTCGCCGATCACACTCGGGCTTCTCGGCGCCATATTTTATCGCAGGATATTGACTTCCGCATTCTGTTCTTTTCTATCTATCTATCTATCTATCTATCTATCTATCTATCTATCTATCTATCTATCTATCTATCTATCTGTCTATCTGTCTGTCTGTCTGTCTGTCTGTCTGTCTGTCTGTCTACCAGTCTGTTGTGCCGCTATATAGGGGCGTCACCAATAGTTTGAAACGTTGCGGTTTGTAGTACACGCTACAGCTTAAGAGAACATATTGAAACAAATCCTCTCCAATGTGCATTACTAAGCCCTTGAAATTAATCTATGCAACGAAAAAAAAGGGAGCTAAATTTGTGTCGCTTGTGAATTTTATGTATGATTAACTCGACGGATCCTCTCAATGTACCACATGAAAAAGAACCCGAAAGTAAAATGTAATTTTTGACCAAGCTGTCATTTACTCACAAAATTAACTATCTACAAATCGATGCGTGATTGAGATAAAATTTCATGCAAGATTAAAAACTGGTAATATCATTGAGCATCAAAGAAAGAGACCCCCAAAATAATTATAATAATAAGATGCAATCACGTTTACCTAGGTGTTTACCACTTTAGTACGAATCATCTCATGCACATAAAAAACAACCTTTAGATGGATTCACACAAAAGCAGCAGGAAAAAGTCATGAAAGGTACTTCAAATAGCACACTATGTGTGTGTGCAACTAACTGATAAAAGTATACAAAATAAACTTCAATATATATATTACAGTATTACAAAACAAGTATATGTACAAATTGAAGAGAGAAAGAGACAAACAGACAGACAGCACAGAGAGAGAGAGAGAGAGAGAGAGAGAGAGAGAGAGAGAGAGAGAGAGAGAGAGAGAGAGAGAGAGAGAGAGAGAGAGAGAGAGAGAGAGAGAGAGAGAGAGAGAGAGAGAGAGAGAGAGAGAGAGAGAGAGAGAGAGAGAGAGAGAGACGTTCCGCTCCGTATCACCTTACGGAACGAGGCTGCTATGCCATTTTGCAGGCAAACGTCATTTGCCTGCTCAACCTGCATTTATTTGAGGAGTTCAAATAGCATAAAAATATTATTCTGAAGGACTAAACTTGACATTTATTGAAAGGACAGAAGAAACAAAAGAGTGTGCTTTGTTTTACAGAATTTCAGTTGTCACAGTTGTATCTATGTTACTATATTTTGTTGTCTTTGTCACATGGCCTGATGGAAAAACTGAAGTGATTGAACACGCTTCCCTCCAAAGATATGTTCTGATAAGATGCTAAAATGAAACGATGCCCATGGATGATTTGAACAGCATACCTGGACTGAAAAACATATAACCATTTTAACCATGCAGCACAAGAAGGTTAACTCTAATAGGTATTTAGTGACTGAGAAATAAACACTGCTACATCTGAGATCAGGTTTCATAACTGATTCAAACTTTTCATCAACCGAAATAAAAAAATGAAAACAGAAGATAAAGAAGATAGGAAGAAGAAAGAGAAAGAAAGGGCAATGAAGACAAGAAACACAGGGAATATGAATAAAGGAAGGAAGCAAGTGAGTAGGAAGGAAGTGGGGGAAGAAAATTAATTAATTGAAATACAAAAGAATAAGGAAGAAGCGAGTAATACAAATAGACAAAAAAAAAAGAGAAAAAAAAATTTCCTGTGACAGACCATGTGTATATAAATTGAATTGGATTCTTTTTCTTGGACGTCACAGAAAGAGGACTGATTGCACAGTTTTCACAAACTACTGCAACAATTCCGACAGGTATGTTAGCTAAGTTGGAATAGAAAATCTGAAACAGTGAGCTGAACAATGTAGACATGACGTGTAGTATTTCTACCCACACATGGCATCACTGAAACTCTCACACTCTATTTGTGTGACAGTGGGAGCTTTGTAAGGGTCTGCGAAGAATATACCCATAGCCACAACAAGCTTGGGTGGCCGCAGGAGAATATGCCAGAAGCCACAATACAATACAATACAATACAATATGATACAAATGCTCTTTATTGACGGAAAAGGTACAACATTTGGAACATTAGCTCCGAAGAGCTAGGCAGTCTGACATTGAAAATAAATAAAATTATGGATTAAATAAAAGGGGAAAGTAAAAGTTTAGCATATGACTAAAAGTAAAGACCACGAGGTGAATTCGTAATAGGTTAAAACGTAAATATAACAGGGCAGGAGTAATACATTAGGCAATGTAACTAAAACTGATAGGCATAGCACAATAATTTAAATCATGGAGGGGGAAATAAGTAATTGATAAGGCCAAATGAAAATGAAATAGGTTTACTACGAATTACTTGGTGTGGCTGCCGTCACAGAAAATCGACCATGGATAAGGAACATTGTGACGTCAGTCAGACCAAGGTCACTAGTTGAGGAAACATTTTGCTCTGCACATGGTGCATCTACAGCGATCCTCAAATATACCGCCAGTTTTAAGGGGCCGTCTGTAAAACTGGTTTGCAGTGTGAATTTTAAAATGCAAGATTTTTTTTTCAGAATAGGAAATATTGGGTGCCAAACCACAATGCAACCAAATGTTGAATTTGAAAAATGTCAATTTTTATCCGAATTTTGGGCTGGAGGAATCATGGTTTTTGGCCAAACACGCACATGGTTTTGTATTTACAACAGAATGCAAATGAGCTATCAGTCAGACTTGTGTCTGCTAGGCCATGAGAAATGATCCAGCTGCTCATTGGTTGGGGGAAAACAATGGGACAGTAGGCTAGAGGGAGAACAATGGACCAGTGGGCCACGGAGAACACAATGGGCACTCCTAATCTAAAAATTTTAGCGACTGAAACTAGCTATGAGAAATCATATTTTTGTGGTCTTCTCCTGGAAAAACTTCAAAGATTCCTTTTTAAACATTGATTTCAAAGATATATTTTCAGGACAACACATCAAAAGTATAGTATTATCAGAGAACGTCTCACAAGACAAGCATCGATTAGAGTGAGTGAGTACTGTTTCCACAATAGCCAGTTTACCGCTCCCAGATAGCCAATTAGACCTAAATTGCATTTTCTCACAATTCATATGTTCGTCCGACTTCTCAGAAGTTTTGAAAAGATTGCTCATAAATGGTTGAACCGATTTTGATGAAATAAAAAGCTCTTGAAAATATACATTCTTGCCTGAAGCGGTATGTGGCGTTTGTAGATATATTCATATTTTGAAGGGTTTTTATTTTCGATGTTGAATTACACAAAGTGGGAAATTGAAAAAGTTTTCTTTTATAAAGTAAAAAACTCGTTCCTTTAAATTTTTGAGAAGAACAAAAAGAAGAAGAAGAAAATCGTTCCTAGACATTACATCGCAGTTTTTTAAAGCAAAATTTAAGGTTTTATGTTAAATGTTACGGTTTGTAAGCCAAGAAAACCTCTGAAGTGGATCCTTTTGTAATATGTCGCTCATAACTTCGAATAACGAGAAAATGATGATTTTGTTTTCACATAGTAAAAATGTAGATTTATTTTCAAAAGAAAATGAATGGCGGGGGGGGGGGGGCTAACGGCAATATTTTAGAAAGTAGAGTATAATAAGATGCCACGATGCTATATATACTGAGCTTTACAGACAGCTTAATTAATCAGTCTTTTGAATACCCCATAGTTTAGGTCGGTTCTGAGGTCAGGTGACAAGCTGTTCCAAACCTTGAATGCCAGATAAGTAAAAGATTGTAAAGGTTGTAAGGGATTTTTAGTTGATTTGAAGCATGGCTGATGAAGGGTCTGAGAGCCGGATTTCAGACGGTCTGAAGTGTTCCTAAACGTGATAAGGCTATTTAGATAATCTGGCGCTATGTTGTTTAACATTTTGTCGACATGAATCGCTATACCTCTTAACCTGCCTATTTGAAAGGTATGGGGTTAGGTTTTGAAAGTAGATTTTCGTTAGATGAACTTAAATCTTGGTAAACAAACTGCAGTGCTCTTTCCTGCACTCTTTCCATCTTAGAGGTGCTAGATTTTTTAGTGGGCAGGAGTTGAAATGACCCACAATGAAGCTGTTAAAAATAGCGAGCCTTGTTTAAAACTCAAAACTTTGGACAATCTCTTCAGGACAATAATTTGTCTTGCAGCCTTTTTAAAAATTTTATTGACATGAAATTCATAGTTTCAATTTCTCTCCAGTTTGATACCTAGCAATTTTACAACTTTGCTTTGTTCTGTGTGTTGAATTTGGATCTTTATAGGCTCATCAAGGAGTTACCCTGTAAAAACTGATTGGAATTTGTCATGGTTGGCCAAGAGGGGGTAAGTAGTAAACCATTCAATGACCAAAGCTACTTTGTGTACCAAACTTTTAACAACTAGGGATTTTTTGTCGCTTGTGGATAATGTGTTATCATCCATGTAAGTAGTAGTCTTGTTTATGATGAAGTACACCTTGATAAAAATGCTGAAAAGCACCGGCCCTAATTTAGACCCCTGAGGTACTCCCTTAAGCAGGTGCTTCCCAGAGCTGAAAAAAATGTCCAACTTCAACTCGTGGCTTTCTTTCACTGAGGTAAGATTTTAAAAGTTTAGCTGTGTGGACCTTATTTTATTCATTTCTGAACCAACAGATTTGACGATAAACAGTCGAAAGCTTTGCTCAAATCTTTTAGGGTGGCTCTCACAGTTTCCCTCTGTCTGAGAGGTTTTTTGCCAGGACTAAGTGAGATGTAACAAGGTATCCCGGCAGCTATAACCTTGTCCAAAAGCAGAAAGGTAACAAGATGAAATATCAGTAAAATAGGTTACAATTTGGCAACTCATGACCTGTTCCAAAACCTTTGATAGATTTGACAGGATACTGACAGGTTTGAAGTTTACCTTGGCCAAAGGGTCAAGCTTCTTGCAAACCGGGACAACATTGGCCTCTTTTAACATATCCGGAAAAACACTTACATTAATTGAGTTGTTGATTAAAGAGGTCAAGGGAGCAGAGATAGAGAGGCTTGTCATTTCAAGACAAATATTTTATCCGATCCCGTAGCTTTGTTTGTTTTTAACTTTGATGTCACATTTAGAACATAATCATCTTGGACATGATTGAACGTAATGGGTTTTTTTATCACTAAATTTTTCCTGTTCTTTAGTATGCTAGGATGGTTTTTCAGATCCGGATAAGCATTAGCAAGTCCCAAATCAGTAGCAATGTTAACAATTATTTCTGTCATGTGCACATAATGTAATGTTTTCATCAGATTTAAGCCCTGTAGATGCAATAAAGGGTTTTATTGTGCGCCAAACCTTTTTGTCGTGAGAGGGGCCATTGCTACACCGCTCATTAAAATCATTTCTTACAGATCTTCGTCTGAGAGAAACACAGTGATTACGTTGTTTGCGATGTTTTCCCCAGTTATATCTCCGGAATTTTTTGTACAGTCTATTTCTTTTCATGATAGCTTTCTTTAAAGCCAAATTCATGTATAGAGCCTGTTGTGTCCTGATGTTTTTGGTTTAAACATATTTTATTCAACTGTTTTTTTGTTACAAACATAATTTAACGATTGGGAGAGAGGGCACAGCCCTATACTAATCCCTCTCGTGAGAAAAGACAATTATGGACAGGACAGCACGAGACGCACATGGCGTCAGGAACGTGCTGCAGGTGACAACACCCAGACAAGACAGACAGCGGGCTGCACCAGTAATAGGTTTTAACCCATGCAACCTTTACATGTGACTGCTGTGAAGCTTAAATGACAAGTTATACAGATACCTTGGTTCTTATGTTGACGGTTTATTCATTACCGAATTTGTTAGTTTTCAAACAGACATGTTGATCAATGATTCCTGAAAACAACATAGTAAAAGCCCACCATTGGTCATTTGGATCATGAAAAGTATTACAGATACTCCATGGAACCATATCCGAATCAAAATTATTCAAAAGGTCTTTCTCAACCAGGTTTTTGTATGATCTATAAATAAAAGATTTAGGTTTCTGTTTTGGTTGGATGTGTTTGAGCAACCTGGATATCATGTTGTGGCAGTCACTGGTACCGGTGAAAAAAACGTAAAATTGTCTCACTGTTAGTCAGAGCAACGTCCACCAGGTTCTCGGTGCTGGTCATGGAGACACTATTATAAATTACACAGGTTGTACTAGGAATAATGTTAACAAAGTCATTAATGTCATTTAGTGGTTGAGGTGACTTTGAAACATTATGTGATAAGACGTAGTTTAGATCCTCAATAAGGAGTACATTTGCAAAAAAAGACGTTACATGCCCCAGGGTAAATGAATTATTACTCAAAAAAGCTTCTTTAGTTATGCGGGGGGTGGTGTGGGGGTTATACATAGCCACCATGGCCATTTTACTAAAAGAATTTCTGTCCAGGAGGTCTACTTCCAGAACTATAGTTTCCAAGTGTCATTTGTCAAAATTCGTCCGTTTTCTTACAGGGACATCAGCTTGGACATAAGTTATGATACCTCCGCCAATATGATTACTGTTAAAAGTGTGGGTGACCTCACCAATAGGGTGGTTTCATGTCTTTTCACAGTTGTAACTGCCAAACAACACTCCTGGCAAGGTGAAAAAGTCCACGGGAATAATTCTGAA